>CM039087.1:22681573-23281573 GCA_022113865.1 Chimonanthus praecox | reverse complement strand
GTGACAGGGAAGGCTTTGTAGGTTCAGGCCAAGGATTATGAAGTAGGCTAGGTAGGCCAGTATGTGGATTAGGATGAGGCTCATATGAGGTGGGATGGAGTGGTAAGGCTGCTGGATTACGGAAAGGTGTAGGGTATGATGGGGAATGCACACTGGGTCCAACTTGCCTCAAGACTTTGAAAGGTTCCGCGCCACAAATGTGCAACTTACAAATGATTCCTTGTGGGAACCGTTCATGCCTCGTGGATTGTCATAGAATCACCCACATTGACATCCTGGAACTTACAATAAGAATCTGGACCAAACTCATATTGGTCATTGCATCTATTAATTTCACTTTTAATTTCAGCATGCAATGCATGTGTATGTGGTGCAAATAAAGATGCAGACTCAAAGACCTTGGGTGACACTGGCACTTTACTGAGGTCTATGGATGGGGATGATATGGAAACACACCTAACCAATCCAAGGGGATTTTCGTCAAAATTATCGATGCCCTCATCACTATCGGGATCTACTCCATATAACAATTCATTTTGAACGTCTTGGTCAGTCTTTTCATTGGACTGTTTTTCCAACACAAGGGCTCTTTTCTTATTCCGATTCTTGGTAGGACACTCGTGAGCGAAATGCCCATAACCATGATAGTTGTAGCATTTGGTCCCTTGTTTAAAAGAACTCGCACCAGAAGCTCCTTTAACACTTACATCCTTGTATTGGAATGGAGCATTGGTGGTTGGCTTGGCTTGACACACCATTCCCCGTGGAACAGACTCAAATTGACTAGGAGGGTTCGGTTTTAGGTAACATTCTAGTTCTTGAACTCTCTGATAAATCTGCTCCAAGGTGTTGACACTGTGGGGATCAACTCCTTTTGGAGGTCCGGAGGGAGATCCATTCTAAACCGAGGAAGAGTCAAAAGAAGGTCCTCCTTTATATCACATCTCATCATGTACTCATCAAACTTGTTGATGTAATCGGCGACTGACATGTTTCCCTGACAAAGTGCTTGCCATTGGTCCAGTAATCTCTCTTTATAGGTCAAAGGGAGGTATTTTTCTTTCATTTCATCCTAATGAGAAATATGGGCTCACCTCCGGCTCTTTCAATTTGGCGCTCTACATTGGTCCAGAAAAGATTGGTTTGACCCCACAATTTCATTTTTGCAAATCTCACCCGACGCCCTTCTGACATGTTATACCATTCAAAGAGTGTTCTATGCCAGACAACCAATCAATAAAAAGTCGACCATCAAAACTCGGAGCCTCAACTTTAACAGTTCTCACTATTTCAGATTCAGGGTCGGGAAGGTCATGAGAAGCATAATGGTTGTGGGGACTATTTCTTCCTCTACCACACCCTCAGTCACCAACTCGACTTCGACCTTATCACCACCAACTTCCGTGTCATTGTTTTGATTGAGGGAAAGCTCTAGTTGGTCAAAGCGGTTATTGGTTCTGGTTTCCTGTTCCTCTATTCTGGTTCCCATGTTGGCTAAGCGGGCATTTATATCATCTAAGATCTTGGTAAACGGTGTGAGGTCCATATTGGGTTGATACTCTTGGTCGCTACGTGTGGGCATGCATAGAAAGACACACTAAATGATGTGACTTAACTCTAAATGCAATGAATGCAACGATTTTTTTTTTTTTTTTTCAAAAAATAAGATGCAATGTTAATTTTTTTTTTTGGGACACTACATGTAAATCTAGGACTGTGGATGCTTAAGGAAACAACCAAACTTTGGCTACTGATACCAATTTGATGCAGGATAAGGGATAGGATAACCCGAAATGCCTAAAATGCAAACTAATGCAACAAAATAATTAGAATTTAATGAAGTGATGCTGAAATTAAAATTAAAATTAATTATTGCAATTCAAAGTAATAAAATCCAACACAGATAATCAAGAAATTCTAGGAATTCAATGTAAATAATTATATCACAACCCAAATCAAGTTACAACTCCTAGTAAGAGGCCTTCAAAACAAAGGGGCTTGGCTAAATCCATAAATAAGAAAATCCACCATCAAAGAGGGCTAAGTCTTGCTGTTTGGTAACAAATTAGTGACTTAATCTGGGCATAACAGCAGTGTGAGGGGCTAATAGGGTTAAGGAAATGACTGGTTTTATGTGACAGCGCTTTGAAAGTCTGAAAGGGGGAATTATGGCAGCGGAGGGGCAGGATAAAGAGGTTTAAAACAGTAAAAGGGGTTAAAGGAGTCTAAGATATGGGGTTCAAAGGGTTTAGGACAGCAGGATAGTGGACTGTTTACACTGTTTTGAGATAGGAAAATCAGATAGGCCTGGGACAGAATTGGAAAGGCTAAGGCTGAGGTAATGATGGCTGTAGTAAGGAGTTTGTGGCTGGACGAAAACAGCAGGTGGCTGTATGGAAGGAAATCTGGCTGTAGGGAGAAGGTTTGGGGTAGGAGAGTGTGGGGGGATGGGTTTTAGAGAAGGGCGAAACAGATAGGAGGGGTTAGGGACACTGGCGAAAACCTAGAGAGGATTACAGGGGTCTGGGATGTAGGGGAAAAGCCTTAGGCAGAGGCGGAAGTTGGGACAGCAAGGGGAAGGGTCGCAGCAGTAAGAAAAGAAAAGGAACAGAGAGAAGAAGAGAAGGAGAAAGGAAGTGGCCTCACGCCAAGCCTCTCGCTTAAAACACCAAAGCACCGTAGAGCTTTTGCGAAGTTCTCAAAATTTTATTTCGTTCAACGTGTCTTGCCTCAAGGAAGGCTACAACTGATATAAGTATTCTCCTTACTAAAAGATAAAAAAATAAACAAGAAATACGCAAACTACCCTTACTAAAATAAAACCAAAACATACCCTTACTAAAATAAAACCACAACAAAACTAACTAAAAATAAATAAAACAAAACACGGAACTGGATCTGTGCATGGGATGGGATGCGCCGCATCAGGTTGGGACCATAGTACATATATTACATTTTAGAGGTTATTAAATTAGAGGGTCTAGCAATATCATTTCTAACTCTCACCTATTATTAAAAAGTCCTTTCGGCCTCTCTTTGTGGAAACAAATCATTCTTTTCGGCTTCTCTTTCTAGAAAAAATATTCCTACGGCAGACTCTTGCAGAAGTGGGCGGACCATCTAGCCCAAAGGTTCTTCGACGGGCAGATCTCCTTGTCATTGTGCAACTCAGACAGTAAGCAGTTTGCATTTCTCTATTTTTCAGCAGAGAACAAAGTGTTTAGCCCATTTATCTTCTTTATATATTATATTATATTATATAATAATAAATAATCTCCACCTACCCACATCCCCACTCGTCTCTTTTCATCCGAAATGTTCTCGAGACTTCCACATATTGTCAGTTTGTGAGGTCCTTAGTCACTTTTGCTGTAATTTTGTATTCTGAATGTATGAAATGTTACTTTGCAAAAATGGTTGGGGCAATACATTTTTTATTCTGAATGTATCAAGTGTTGAGTTAGAGAGATTTATTACATTTTGTATGGGTCTGGGGTCGGGACCAGCTGCTGATATTATTTTAGACAGGTTATAACTTTATATAGTACTACATTACAGAGAACTTACTGTATATATATAGAGCTAATTAAGGCGGCAAATTAAAAAAAAAAATCAATTACACCTAATCACCCCTAATGACATCTGTAGGTCAACTCTATAACAAGACATGTGAAAAATACACAAATTACAATATTTACAACAAAATCTCCACCATCCATTTGTGAAATTGGGATTTTAAAATATCGTGTTCTTTAAGAATGATTGTGGAGATATAAGACTTGACCATATTATGCTTAGACCTCTTTTACTTGATTGTTTATCCTGAAACAATAAACCCATTCAATAAGAGAAAAAAATTATTCAATAAAGTTAGATGTTTATTAGTAGAAATCAATACAAATGATTAAGGTGTTACCTATAACTCCACTATGTGAAAACCTATTCTCTCAATTTTGAGGAGGCATATAGATAAATAAAGTGATAGAGGGCCCAGATCACTTCCAAGAGAACGATTCCTACTTACAACAACAATATGATAGGTGCTTCTATATGCATATTACATAGGATTTGATAAAAACAAAAAATCTCTAGTACGAATTCCAAATGGATCTGTAGGTGGGGTGCTCTGCATCATGGGGCCCATATAATAATCAACCCAAACTGATCCACACATCACACTATCCTCCAAATTCAATTCAAATCTGGTCTGGATTGGGGCTTGTTCTCGTTGTTGAATCATATAATAAAATATATTTCATCATATGTTCTTTGAAGCATTTATCCAAAGGTTTAATTTAGAACCACAAGAATCAAGGGTTAGGAATATGTGAAGGATAGAATATGAAGTCTCATGGGTCCAATTCTACATGTATTCATCGCTTTGGCCATGGCCCAACCTCTGACATGGTATGTGTAAGAACTAAAACTTGAATTCTCAGACGTTTCTAGATTTTCTCCCATAAAGGCTCCTTTATGTAAAATCTACCTATGCTATCTAGGCCAATACTAATGTAAGAACAACACTTACAATGTGAAAAATGATGAAATTTACAGACTACTTGTAAAACATGTTGAGTTTAGTGATGCTTAAATTATAAAAGGACGGACTATGAATATAAATTTTACAAACTGTAGTTATCATTTTCTTAAAGCAGTTTAAAAATATTTTGTAATTGGAAATAGAAACAATAATATGAATGTAATGAATAAAATTCAAAAATAAAAATGTAAAATTGTGAAAAATACACCAACAGCTAAAACAAACACAAAAGCAATAAACTTCGAAAGAAATAAAGTAGAAGCATTCAAAATTTAAGAGGTGAACACTTAAAAATGCTATAAATTTATGATGCATCATCATTATCTAACCACTAGTCCCATTTGCACTAAGGCATTGGGGGGATGTCAAAGACGTGTACTTCTATTTTCTTTTTTGTAAATAACAAAATTTTATATAACAAGAGCTAGAAGCATAGTTGGTAAGTGCGCTGTAACCAAAAGGTTGTTGGTTTGAGTCATGTCACCATCTTAATTTTTTTTTTTGTCATATTCCAAATATATAATGTTTTGAAAATTTGAAGTTGTAGCCATAAATGATTCTATCAATGAAAAAGAAAGATAATTACACAACTAGATTGAAAAGAGAGATTATTAATAAAAAGATCAATATCAAAAAGGAAAACTCAAAACCCCAAGGAGTTGGTCTAGTGGTTGAAACACAAGACTTTAGGATTGAGGTCTTGGGTTCAATCCTTGGTAACTCTAATGAAGGGCCACTCTCCGTGGGATATGTACAGAGTAAGGTCCCACCGCTTGAACTCGACATGTGTGTGTAGGGAGGCGTGTACATGCCCCGAAGAACTAGTCGGGCAAGACACCTAGACACCTTTGGTCATAAAAAAGAAGGAAAACTCAAAATTAATATCATTAGAATACCTTGTATAGATGCAAAAACGAAATTATTCCTACACATAAAGCTAAGAATTAGAATTAGTCTGGAAAACCCTATATATAAGGAAAACTCTTAGTGTATTTTGGCTACTTTGAATCTCCAGAGATGAGAAATTTAAATCTCTAGAAATTTAGAGATTTCACTCTTCAGTGTTTGGCAGACAATAGATTGGAAGCAAATATGTGGAAAATTAGGAGATTTCGAGTGGGGGTACCTTATATAAGTGGATCTCTATTTCTTGACTCTCAAGATTTAGTTAAAAACCCATTGCAATCTTTATAGATTTCTTTCCCTCTAGCAACACCCAATCTGTTCATCCTCCAATGATGACCAAACAACAAATTTTAGTTTGAGTAGATTCTTTCCTAATTTCCTAGATTTAGAATCTCCAATATCAAAATCTACCAGCTTCCAAATATTTCCAGTATCCCAGGCTTTTTAAATCAATACTAAAATAATAGGAGCAAAACTAAGTAATAAAAAAATTGATTGATACTTGGTATCGTAACTTTTACTACAAAAATAATAGCACTAAATACCAAATATCACTTAAGATCACCAATATCAAACCACTGATGAAAATGCACTATTGTGAGTCCTTACGATATATGGGTTGGCTAACAAGAACAAGACCTTACTATATATGGGTTGGCTAACAAGAACAAGACCTTACTATATATGGGTTGGCTGACAAAAACAAGACCTTAGTATATATGGGTTGGCTAACAAGAAAACCACCTTACTAGTATGGGCTCATTAACAAAAACAAGACATGCGTCAACCCATAGTGGAGCTTGAGTATATAATGTCCAATTACAATGGTGTTGCATGAAAATCTTTGTGGCTTCTTAGAGCTACAATAAATCAAAGTGGGTACATGAATAGGAGGCAGCTATACATAGAAATGCCTTTATTTCATCCTCCTCATCATCATCATCAAAGGCCAAAATCCCATCTATTTGGGATCGGCTTTTCAAGTTCTGCTTCTTCATTTAATCCTATCATAAGCCGTACTACTATCTATTGTGTCTTTTTTATCCCTTGCCACCACATTTTCAATGGGCTACCCCTCCTAGTACATGCAACTTGCACCCTCTCTATGTACTGGGGCCGTCTTTGGTCTTCTACTTACATGGCCAAAACACTACATACAAGTTTTTTTTTAGTTAATCCCTACTGGAGACATTTTTAAGCTATTCCTAATGCAATACTTTCTGACCCTATCCTTTAGAGTTAATCTACTTATCTAACGTAACATTTGCATCTCCATTTCTGTTACTTTTTTATTTGTCTTCTCATCATCAACCAACACTTTGTGCTATAGAGCATTGAGTGTCTAATAATTGTTTTTTAAAAGCTGTTCTTTTGAGTGACGCGGGACTCTTTTGTCACAACAAACTCCCCTAGCACGTCTACATTTTTCTCAGCTCGCTCTCAATCTATTAGTTATAACTATGTTTGATTCTCCAAGAGATTCTTCTATAGTTCCTAAGTGTCTAAACTTATCATAGTCAATATTAAGCTACTTCCACTTTTAATTGGATTGTCCTTTCTATCTTCTATTCCATTAAAGTAACACTCCATGTATTCTATTTTAATTATACTAATTTTTAGACCATTTGTCTATAGTCCTTCAAAATTCCAACTTAATATTGAGTTGTTATATCACATAACTAATTAATAATGTATCATATGCAAAAGCATACACCATGGAACTTTATCTTGGATTTCTGATGTTAAGTTATCTATGATGTATGCAAAAGGGTACAAGTTTGATCTAGATCCTTGGTGGAGTCCCACTTTGATTGGAAATTGCCTTTGTCTCTTTACATATGATTATAAGATTGTTCATTGTGCCTCATACATATCCTGAATAATATCTGTATTCATTAGCAATACATTATACTACAAAATGCCCTTGTATAGCTTGATAAAATCTGGAGGGATCGAAAGAATTTGTGCCTTGAAACAAGAGTCAGGTATTTCTGAAAATTAATTTGGGTTCATGCTAGATAAACAACAGAAGCCATCTTTGTAGTAAGACAACTCAGAAAAATTAAGGAGAAGAGGAAGAACCTCTACATGGTTTTTATCAACTTAAGAAAGCTTATGATGGAGTTCCTAGCAAACTAATTTGGAGAACATTAAAAATAAATCCATTCTTGATGAATATGTAGAGACCATTTAGGACATGTATGATGGAGCAATAACCAATGTTGGAACCGTTTGTGAAGAAAAAACAGGGTTCCTAGTTGGAGGACTCCACCAAGGATCTGCGTTTAAGCATGTGCCCATTTGCATGGATTACAGATACTTAATACCAAGAATCCATGATGAAGTGTTGTGGATGCTTTTTGCAAATGGTATAGTATTAATTAGTGAGACAAAAAAACAATTCCATAGTAACATGGAATCTGGGAGAACTTTTGAGACAAGTGGCTTTTAAATAGTAGAACTAAATAGAATACATGGAGCTGCAACTATAGTGAAACAAAAAATAGAGCGATTTGATTAAAATTGGTAACGACTTAGTGGTGCACTGTGATAAGTTTAGATACATGAGTTCTATGGTTGAATCTCTTGGAGAATTGGACTTGGACATATCTAATAGGATTCGGGCAAGGTGGGTGGGCAAAATTTACACAAGTTAATGGAGTTTTATGTGATAAGAGAGTCCCACATCATTAAAAGGGTTGGTTTTTATAGAACAATTATAAGATGTGCAACTCTCTATGGAGTAGTGTGTTGGAAAATGAAGACAAGACAAGTAGATAAAGTTGAGTTGATGACGATGTGCATGTTACATTGGATTGACTCTTTAAGGATAGAGTTAGACATGACCACATTAGGGATAGTTTAATAGTAGTTGAGAGAAACCTGTTTGAGGTGATTTGGGTACGTAAGTAGAAGATTAGAGACAACCCTAGCATGTGGAGTTGAGAGTCTACAACTTGCAGGTACAAGGAGGGTAAGACCACTAAAAATGGGGAGGGAAGGGATTAAAGAAGACATGATAGATAGTGGAGTGTGACTTTATAGTTTATGATAAGGTGAAATGGAGAAGTAGAACTTGAAAAGCCGATCCCATATGGATAGGATTTTGGCTATGATGATGATGATGATGATGATGGAGACTTGGGAAGGAGTATGTTGTGTGAGTGTAGTTGTATCAAAGGGATTAAAAACGACATGATGGATAGTGGAGTGTGACTTTATAGTTTATGATAAGGTCAAATGGAGAAGTAGAACTTGTAAAATCAATCTCATATGGATAGGATTTTGGCTATGATGATGGTGATGATGGAGACTTGGGAAGGAGTATGTTGTGTAAGTGTAGTTGTATCACACACTTCATGGAGAAGCTCTAATAATCTGGCTGTATCACTTCATTGAGGAACCTAATGGTATCTTCTGAAGCAAATCTTTGTAGTTTTGGATGTCAATAATTAAAAAAGATTTTTGATCCAGCCAATATTGAGTGGCGTAGAATTCCCTGAGTGCTCCTACATTGACGTTGGACAACTTCCTATAATATTCCAAGTAATGATCATCTTTAATCCCATAAATTTTCCATTCTTAACATCAGCTTTATGTGTTGAGCAGATGGGTAACACATGAGGTATTTGTTCTTTGAAAGGTTCTATGATAACCAACTTTTGGTGATCGTAGAGAACAACTTCTAAAAGAGCACGTGCTGTACCCATGGGCGTAGCTGCTTTACAAAAGGAGAATATGTGACACATGTACCTTCCAAGAGTCAAACCATTCAACTTTTCTAGCTCGATTTGAACCATGCCATGAGCCTCTTTTGGTTTCTATTTGGAGCACTTATTTCATGAGCCCCCTTTGATCCCCTATACAAAGGGAGAAGATATCCCTCACCGCCATGAGCAACCTCTAGGGAGGTTTCTTTTTACTAGAAGCCCAAGCAATGGCATTAGTCGAATCTCCCTCCACAATGAGGTTACCCGCATTAGGACTCCCCAATACCCACACAAACAAGGCTTCCCTAATAGCAAGAAGTTCATCTTCGTTGGATTCTTTAATGCTTATGGGACTTGAGAAAAGCATGACCACTTAGCCAAGATGATTCTACAACACTTCCCCTAACCCTGTTGGTTCCAAGACTTACAAGAGACTAAGTGGAAGGGTGACAAAGCTAGGGATTTAGGAGATGGTTTCAAACTTTATTATAGTAGTATAAGTGGTTCCAGAAATGGATTAGGCATTGTGATTGATAGAAACTAAAAAAACAAGAATCGTGGACGTGAAGAGAATAAATGTTAGAACTATTTTCATCAATTTAGTTTTAGATAAGGATATTTTTAACGTAATTAGTGTGTATGATTACAAGGGAGTGAAAAAGACTTTTGGAATACTAAGGATGAGGTAGTGCAAATAATACATGCAGGGAAAATATTATAATAGGAAGTGTCTTAAATGGGTCTGTGGGAGATACAAATGATGGATTTAGAACCATTCGTGGAGGGCATGGATGTAGAGAGAGGAATGTAAATGGGGAAATTGATTTTAGATTTTGTGATGGTTTTTGATTTGGTACTAACAAATGCATTTTTCTTTTCAAAAAGAGAAGACCTCATAACATTTAAGAGTGGGCAATGTAGATCACAGATAGATTATTTCTATTAAAATATAAGCAAGGTCATGTAAGGATTGTAAAGTTATCTTGGGAGAGAGCCTTACTACCAAACCCAGGTTACTAGTGCTAGATGTTTACATTAGAAGTAGAATAATAAACAGAATAAAGAGGGAGGTTTCTAAGATAAGGTGGTGAGACTTTTGAAGGGAGATAACATGGAGAAGTTCAAAGAAAAATTACTTGCTTTAGATGTTTGGAACAAGGTCTCGTGTCCTAATGAGATATGGAGTAACATGGCCAGTTGCATAAGAGCAACAATGAAAGCGATGGAGAGAGATGGGAAGGTGCACTAGAATGCCTTTGATGTGTGAAATGATGGAAGTCTCCAATGGAAAGAGAAGATGAGTTAGGGTTTTAAGACTAACAGTTATATCAAATCCAGTTTTTCGAGTTTCATCCTTAAAAGCATTTTGAATGACTGTTGTGTCCTAGCTTTTTTCTCAACTATATGAATGAACTGAGTTGAGTTACTCAACTCGGCTGAGTTATTTACCTGAGTTAGGCAAAAAGAGTCAACGGTCCACCTAGTTTTTAGTGAATTACTTGTTTTTCAACGAGTCAAGTTGACTCGGTTGAGTTGACCAAGTTGAAATAAGTTTTTGAACCATGGCTTTAAGGGCCAATAAAATTTAATTGTTCGTAGGATTTACACATATTCCAATGGAAATTGTAAGTTGGAAAGAGTTCAAATTGGGTAGGAATCCAACTAAGGTTGATAAGGGATATGAAAAGGGGAGTGGTTTAATCTCATTATCAAATGCCAAAATCCCATCTATTTGGAGTTAGCTTTTAAAGTTCTATTTCACCATTTGGCCTTATCGTAAACCACACAATTAGTCACTCCACTACCTACCATGTCTTTTTTATTCTTTCCCTCCGGATTTACAATGGTCTTCCTCTCCTTCTTGTGCCTTCGATATATAACTTTTCAACTTTATGTACTAGGGTCTCTGGTGTTTTCTTTCGGTGACCAAACCATCTCAAATGAGTTTCTTTGAATTTGTCATCTATTGAAGCTATTTTAAATCTATTCCTAATGAAATGTTTCTAACCCTATCTTTTAGAATTAATTCACTCATCCAAAATAGCATATGCATTTCTATTACCCTAACTTTGTTTGTTTTTCTTCATTATCCAACACTTTATTCTATAGAGCATTGTAAATCTGATGACTATTTTATAAAACCGTCCTCTTAAGTAATGTTTGACTTTTTTATCACATAGAAGACCATTACCTTGTCTACATTTTCCCATCCCACACCCATCCCACTAGTTATGTCTAAGTCAAATCTCCCATGAGATTCTACCATAGAGCTGAAGTACATAAATTTGTCGTAGTGTTATACTAAGTCATTTCAATTTTAATTGGATCACCCTCACTATCTTCTGTTCCACTAAAGTCACACTGCAATTTTTTGTGTGGGATCTAGAAAAAGTGCAAGATAAACCAATTCTCAATGAATAATTTCTCATATGTTCTATTTCATGCTTGTAGTGTTTTCTAAGTATCTATTTTTTAACTGTGTGATAGATCCAATTGAGGCATTGGTGACTCTAAATTTCAACCTTTTGTGTTGGATTGTATTGTATGTGACTCTACAATTCATTCATCATTATCTTCAAAGCACCAATCCTATCTATCTAGGGTTAGCTTTTCGAGTTCTACTCCATTTGACACTATAAAAAACCATATGTTTTATCACTCCACCACGTCTTTTTTATCCCTTCTCTCCATATTTTTTAGGTCTATCCTCTTTCTTTGTACCTGCAACTTGTACCCTCTCAACTCTATGAAGGAATCTCCGTTGTCATCTATTGGGGCTATGACAGTTCATTCACCTAAAATATTAAAACCATAGAAAATAACACTCCCCCTTTTTAGATAATGTTAGATCTGAGGAACAATTTGTTATTTTGGTATAAATGATGTTTCTTGTGCATTTTCCCATTTGTTTGTTAATTACTGTTGATCAGTGCTGTCTTAAATTCGGCGTGAAAAGACTACATTCTTGTTAAATTTATGAATTTACAGTAACATCTCTGTTTTGATGTTGTAGATACCTCGATTTGCGTTTGAGAAGTTTCCTGGTTCGCAACCAATATTGACTACCCAGATGAAGTCTGTAGGTGAATCAATGGCGTTGGGCAGAACTTTTCAGGAATCCTTCCAAAAAGCTGTTAGGTCATTGGAGTGTGGCTATTCTGGTTGGGGCTGTGGACCAATTAAGGAGCTTGAATCGGACTGGGATCGGTTGAAATACAGCCTTCGAGTCCCAACTCCAGAACGCATCCATGCAATATATGCGGCAATGAAGAAAGGAATGAAAGTTGATGAAATTCATGAACTCAGTTACATTGACAAGTGGTTTCTTTCTCAGCTAAAAGAGCTTGTAGATGTGGAACATTTTCTCTTAGCTCGGAGCTTGTCCCAACTGACAAAGGAAGACTTCTATGAAGTGAAGAGAAGAGGCTTCAGTGATAAACAGATTGCGTACGCAACGTCATCTACTGAGAGTGAAGTGCGCTCTAGGCGCTTGTCATTGGGTGTGATTCCGGCATATAAAAGGGTTGATACTTGTGCTGCTGAGTTTGAGGCAAACACACCATACATGTACTCATCTTATGATTTTGAATGCGAATCAGCTCCTTCCCAAAGGGAAAAGGTGTTGATATTGGGTGGTGGACCTAACCGGATTGGTCAGGGCATTGAGTTTGACTACTGCTGCTGCCATGCTTCATTTGCTTTGCGGGTTTGTTTTTTTTCCCCTAATTTCCCTTTAGCATCAAAGGCCATTCAATATGTACCATCCTATATTCCAGTATTAGAATTGCTTCAACAGAATTGGATTGCGACATTCCTTTTTATCTATTTTTTTCAAGGTGTTGACTCTGTCCACCTGTTGCTTTCAGGAGGCTGGATATGAAACAATCATGTTGAACTCAAACCCAGAGACAGTTTCAACAGATTATGACACAAGTGACCGTCTTTACTTTGAACCGTTGACAATTGAGGATGTTCTGAATGTCATTGACTTGGAGCGTCCAACTGGAATTATTGTGCAGTTTGGGGGACAAACACCTCTTAAGTTGTCACTACCCATACAACAGTACTTGGATGAGAAGAATCCTATGTCTGCAAGCGGAAAAGGGCATGTACGGATCTTGGGAACCTCACCTGATTCCATTGATGCAGCTGAGGACAGAGAGAGGTTTAATGCAATCATTAAGGAGTTGGGGATTGAACAACCCAAGGGCGGCATAGCCAGGAGTGAAGAAGGTGCACTGTCCATTGCCATGAAAATTGGTTACCCTGTGGTTGTCCGGCCTTCTTATGTCCTTGGGGGGCGAGCAATGGAGATTGTTTACAGTGATGATAAACTTGTCTCTTACCTAGAAACTGCTGTCCAAGTTGATCCAGAACGCCCTGTCCTGATTGATAAATACCTATCCGATGCATGTGAGATTGATGTTGATGCTCTTGCAGACTCATATGGGAATGTGGTCATCGGTGGGATCATGGAGCACATTGAGCAGGCGGGTGTTCATTCAGGAGATTCAGCCTGTTTGCTACCTACAATGAATGTCCCAGCTTCATGCTTGGAAACAATTCGGTCATGGACTTCAAAACTTGCAAAACGGCTTAATGTATGTGGCCTCATGAATTGCCAGTATGCAATCTCTGCATCTGGGGAGGTCTTCCTCCTAGAGGCAAACCCTCGTGCTTCCCGCACGGTGCCATTTGTTTCTAAGGCAATTGGCCACCCATTGGCGAAGTATGCTTCTCTTGTCATGTCAGGGAAGTCACTTGTCAATCTTGGGTTCACAAAGGAGGTGATCCCTGCTCATGTATCTGTTAAGGAGGCTGTTCTGCCTTTTGAGAAGTTTCAGGGCTGTGACGTGTTACTTGGACCAGAGATGCGCAGCACTGGTGAGGTCATGGGGATTGACTTTGAGTTCCCAGTTGCATTTGCGAAGGCACAGATTGCAGCAGGTCAACGGCTTCCAGTCTCTGGTACTGTGTTCCTTAGCCTGAATGACTTGACAAAACCACAGCTCCCATCTATTGCCAAGGCCTTTCTGGGGCTGGGTTTCAAGATTGTGTCGACATCAGGAACAGCACATGTGTTGGAGTTGGAAGGCATCCCAGTGAACCGGGTGTTGAAATTGCATGAAGGGAGGCCCCATGCTGGGGACATGGTTGCCAATGGTCAGATCCAGCTAATGGTAATCACAAGCTCTGGTGATTCTCTTGATCAGATAGATGGCCGACAGCTGAGGAGGATGGCACTTGCTTATAAGGTCCCCATCATAACCACTGTTGCTGGGGCATTGGCAAGTGTGGAAGCAATAAGGAGCATGAAGTGTAGTACTGTCAAGATGATAGCATTGCAGGAATTCTTTGATGTATCAACACAAGTTTGTGGAAGTAGCAGTTATTTGCAGCCTGCATCGTCAACATCTATATGATTGGCTTGCCTTGGTTCTTCATGTGAGTAGTAATCTATCATTTCAGCTCTCTCTCTCTCTCTCTCTCTCTCTCTCTGTCTGTCTCTGAAATATGACTCCTTGTTATCTAATAAGAATCTAGAGTACTGCAGTAACTATGCAATTGTATTCAAGAAATGTCCAAAGGCAAAGAACAATTGTATTTTGTTCTCATAAAGTGCTCCACAGTGAGAACTACGTGCATCTAATGAGCTTGGTTCAATGACGACTCTAGCCATGAGATTGAACTTTAAACAAAATTTCACTCCTACCTATCGTTGTTTTTTCGCGTCATTCAAAACCATAGCTAGAGTCGTTTAATCAAGCTCATTTTTTATAAACATTATATGCACACATCGATCTTTTAAACTCTACTAACCTCATGATTATAAGTGGTCTCCACATAGAGCTCTCACCATAAAAGCACTTGATGGGGTGTGCGGCCGAACACTACCCATCCTTATGATGATCTTCAAAAGAAATGCTGTCTTTTGTACGGTGAGGAAGAACATCTATACTTTCCAGGAATTGGATTGATTGTCCATACAGCTTTCACATCTTCTAATTGAATGACTATTTGAGGTTGGGCAGGATGGTTAAGCCGTCTTAATGGTGGCTGAGACCTTATTCATGATAAGCCCATCTTATGACTTACTACTGAACAAGAAACATCGCACATGCTTTGCAAGACTATTATAATTTGTTTATTTTTTTCTTAATCTCATTCCAGATTTATTTGGACCTGGATAAAGCAAAACAAAACTGAATACAAGCTGGAAACCTTTGCTCGGGAGTTTGAAGAAATCTTTTTGGAAAGATAAGGCAATAACCCCCTTCAACTGCTACACATCATAATTAATTGTTCCGTTGAACTTGTGGGTTGGGTAGAGTGCAGATCCTCCATCCTGGTTTTTGTTTGGGTCTCTGTCCTAGTTTTTTATTGCTGTCTTTTTGTACTTCCATTTTGAAATAATTTTGGGACACAATCAGCTTTAGCTCTCAGATGATTTAAGTTATTATGCTACTTCTCTTATTGAATTTGAATGTTGAGAGCTTGGTTTATTTATATAGGTTGTTTTTTTTTTTGAGTGGATATATAGAATGTTCTTATTTGTATTGTGTTGAACAAATTTTTGAATTCTACTTTTGTACTAATCTTATATATGTTCCATTGGGTTGAACTTTTAACTAGAATTCATTTGGGAGATGGCAACAAGGACACGATAGATTTTATTTGCATGTACACTAGTAATGAACAAGATCTGTTACCAATGGTGCACTCGAGAATAGTTATGTTAGGATTTACTGTGGGAGTATGGAATTAAAGAACTAGGACTTCTCCAAGACAAGGCAACTTCTAGAGCTTCTTGAGAGTTGGTGGTAGGGGTTAAAAATTCGACTGTCGATTTAGCATATCGGTGATATAGCATATCGATGATACATATTGGTTCGGGCCAATTTGCTATGCAGCTTCTCTCCGTTTATTTTTTCTAAAAATTTCTTGAAAGAAGAAAAAAATAACAGAAAAATAGAGAAAATTATGAGATTCATTTTTTATAAATTTATATCTTAATACAACAGGCATTTCATACCATAATGATCCGTCAAAGTTATGAAGTCAAAAAATGTAAAAATTGTCAACAAATATGAAAAATTGTCCAAAAAATGCAAAATCAATATTATTAATTTCCTGTCATTAATTTGATTTTCTTTACTAATCGCAAAATATATATGAACTAAAAAAATAGAAAAATTGAAATAAATATTTGTGAATGCTAAGCAAATAGATGCATCATTAACCAATAATTCACTAAATGAATTCCCCATCAACTATGCGTTGTTTCAACGGAATGTATGATTTGTTTCTAACGAAATAGAATTGTAACTTATAATTAGTAAAAATACTAATAACTTTGAGTTAAATAATTGGATGTATAGAAGAACATATTTAATTGAAATTTGTGAAACTGTGTACTAATTACCATTTAACTCCTCTATCATTATTATCTGTCATAATCTTAAATTGGATAATTTCAACCAATGTTTTAAAACTTGACCCGTGAAGCGACCCGTTTTTGAAGGAGGGTGTGTTAAATAAGGTTTAACTGGGTTGACCTCTAGTCAAACTCGGTCAAACCCATGCTATTAATATAATATTATAAATAATATTAACTTATAAATTTTAGTTTCATTGATAAGTTGAAATAAAGTTTTAAATAAAAACTATTTTTTTAAAAAAAATAAAATGTGAGTTTTACAAATAATCAAGTGACTAAAAATATAATTTTAAATTCAAATTTTGATCTACTTTATTATATCTAATTTTAATCCAACATTATTTTTTATGAAACATCTTAAAACAATTAAAAAAGAGGATACACCAAATGTAAATTTACATAATTTTTTTAAAATGAATTGAATTTTCCCATTTAACTAATCTTGATAACTACATTTTATTTGGTTGAATTTTTTGTATTCCATTTATTTATTTATTTATATTTATAATAGAATAAAGAAATTATGAAAAAATATTAAACCCTTCAAAATATTTTTTAAAAACACCTTACTCATAAGAATAGATAAAATTATGAGCTATAGTTAATTATGTTACATTGATATAATAAAAATAAAGAATACCTGACAATGGTAAAAATACTAGATGGTAAATATAATATTAAATTATTACAATAAGATAAATAAAAGAAAACATTATAATTTTTACTTTCAGCATAAAGTAAATATTGTGTTTAAAATAAAGAAATTATTACTTTCACATTAAAAGTAATTTTTGATCAAATATTAGAGTACACACGTGGGCTTACACTTGAGGTCTTTAGGAAGCTCACGTGAGTTCCTTTTTATAAAGATGAGTTTTCACTTAGAAACTCTAATGCTCATCTTTTAATACCCTTCTTCTCTTTCACTCTCTCTATTAAACCCTAGCCGCTGCCTCCGCTCTCTGTATTTTTCCCATCAACGAAGAAGAAAAAGAAGAGAAAGCAGCCGACTCTCTCTATTTTTTTCTTCTTTTCTTCAGCCTATCTGCATAATCAAGTCGCCCCTCTTTTTTTTTTCCTTCAGCCCATCTGTCGCCCTCTCTATTTTATTTTTCTTCCGCCCATCTGCAGTATGAAGTTCAGGAAAAGTTTTTTTTTAAACGGTTTTAAGATTTGCCGGGTCACGGTTTGATTATTGAAACCGGGTTGAACAACGGGTCACACTGGGTTTTTAAGGGTTTTTAACGCAGACAGGTTTCTGAATCACTTGACCCGTATTTCAACCAGGTCACAGTTGACCCACGGGTCAACCGCCAGCCAGTCCGAGTTTGATAACATTGGTTTCAACTTTCAATCAAGCAAGTTCAAGACCGTCGTTTCAATGATTAGGATTTGATGCGCTCAACACTCTAATTATTGCTCTACTCTTATTTGTGTTGCACTAAAGTTGAAGTCTGTAACTATCATTGTTCCACTGTTGGTAGTAGTTGGATATGTTGTCTTATGATGCATCACATATGGTAGCTCGAAGCTCCGGATGCATATGAAGTCGATGTGCAGGAACTTGAATCTATCATTGTATTTTCACCATTGATGGACATTGATATGAAGTTGTCAGAGACATTGAGAAGACCATCAATTTGAGGGCTTAGTTTGATAGTTAATTCCTATTCTTATTAAGTCTCTTAGGATTAGATAAGTGGGATATCTAGAAAATTTAGATGGAACGCTTGAATACTTTGGTCTTAAAAAAAAAAAAAATATTGAAAAGTCCATCGACTGATATGAAACACCGTCCCAATAGTAGAGTGGTGCCTACTATATATTAAATTCATCGGGGTTAGACATCTATGAATCTCCAACTTCGGGTGTGTGGGGTTCTTGGGCTTAAATGCCCTGAACTTGTGTCTCACCTTGCCAAATCTAGGTGGACCACTATTTATGTTGCATTTTCCTATTTGATAACTCATTTTTAAGACCCCTGTCGCCACATCACTGTCACCACCATCATTATCATCAGTGCTATCAATTCTAGAATCAAAATCAACAGTGATATCTGTGGTGATGGTGTGGGGGTTAACTGCTGGGAATAATGGATGGTAGGCCTGTAAACGGACTCAGTCCGACCCACGGACGGTTTGACCCGGATCCAATGAGTCATAGTGAGCCGGATCCTGGAGTCCGCCAGGACTCACGGACTGGAACCCTAAGAGTCCGATAAGGACTCGGGCGGGCTGCGGACCGTCAGCGAGTTCGACTAATTTATATGAACTTAGGTTTTTTGTTTTTGTAACGCAATTCTCACCGCATTCCTCTCTGTCTCTCGTGATTCTCTCATACCCACAGCCACACTCTTGATCTCCCTCTCACGCAAATCGCCCAGATCTCTCTGGATTTGATCTCTCACCCAGATCTCTCTGGATTTCATCTCTATTGCCGCTCTCTCTCTCGATCTCACTTTCATGATCTCTGGATCTCTTTCACGGTCCCTGGGTCTCTCTCTTTGGGTCTCTGAGTCTCTCTGTTTGGGTTTCTCAGTCTCTCGGTATCTCTCTCTTGGTCTCTTTCTCTAGGTCTCTCGATATCTCTCTGGGTCTCTGGGTCTCTCTCTCTCTGGATCTCCACCGTCGGGTTTTCCATTCCCTCAACGAATACCCTGAAGAACCATATAAAGTAGAGGAGGAATCAGAGGCAGATTCCAGAGAAGTAGTAAGAACTTTAGAAATGGGGAGGAGAATCGATTGCCCTAGTAAGAACTTCGATTCCTGTGATAGATTGGGGCATTAGGAGTCCAGCCTTCGCTGCACCCTCGAAGGATCCGTCTTTCTCCACAGGTACCCCTCTTTTCTCTTTACTTTTCTTTGGATGGATAGAAAGGAAATTGCTTTCTTGAAAAATACCATTTTGAACTAAACTTTAGAAATGGGGTTTAGCCATTTTTTGTTGTTTTCTTTTCTAGAGTCACTATTTTTTAGGATCTGATGAGAATGGATATGGGTTTGTCATTTCGTTTTATGCAGTAACTCAATGAATCTTGAGCTTGTTTTGTTTATTTAGTTCTGAGATGAGCATTGCTTTTGTTGGTAATTTCAAATAACGAATTGTATAAACCAAAGCAATGAATGGCTAAGGATTGACTTCTCAAGTAGAATTGACGAGGAATATATTTGTCCCCAAAGGCAAATATTTTCATAGCATTACCCACATAGAGTTTTCTTGTAATTAATCTCCTATCTAATCACTATCCAACCAAATATCCAACGTACAGTAGAAGACATTGTTGTGGAAACTAGCTTTTTTTTTAGTACAATCACCACACTTCTGTTTAATTGCCCTTATAGTGGATAAGATGTTTGGCAAGTTTGAGAAGTAGTGGGACATTTGTAGCCTACCTTTGGTGATTGCACAATTCTTGGATCCTCAATATAAGATGAAGTTGATGGAGTTCTATTCTCCAATTTTTTTTGGGCCTGATGTTGCCGAGGATCAAATGGTTAAGATTCTATGTGATATTAAAGCTCTTCATGAAGAGTATGAGGCTAAATTGCCAATGCATAGTGCAAAATGTCAATCGCCCATTTGTGGAATTGCTTCATCGATATCACATGGAACAAAACGGGTGAAACGATTTTCGAAGTTTCTTGCTGAAAGTTCAAGTTCTGTTCGCAAATCAGATCTTGATTTATATTTGGAGGAACCTATCTTTCCGGAGTTCGATGAATTTGGTGGTGGAAAAGTAATGCTCCCAAGTACCCTATTCTTGTAATGATAGCCCGTGATATTCTAGCCATTCCAGTGTCGATTGTTGCATCAGAATCTGGTTTTAGTGTTGGAGGTAGATTTCTTGACCAGTATCGCAGCTCTATGTATCCAGAAATTGTTGAAGCGTTGGTGTGTGGCCAAGATTGGTTGCAGAATCAAATGCAAGGTATTTTTAGTGGTTATTTAAATTTATTGCCTTGCTTTCCATTTTATTTGATTGAAGTGTGTAACTGCATCTATAATTTTTATTTTATGTTAGGTGGAAAGAGCTTGGGCTCGCTTGAAGCTGGGCTTAGTAATATGAGCTTGGGTTCTATGTGGATTGATGAGTGGTAATCCTTTATGTTTTAAATAAATTTTACCGATCAATGTCATTTGATTTTATGGTTTTTTTTTTTTTTTTTTTGACTTATAAGATCTTTTTTGCTAATGTAGTGTTGTGGATGACATGGATGCCTCAACTTTTGCAGCTCAACAATAATATTTGTGATGTTTGATTCTGATTTTGTTTTACTCTATTTTATTAACAATGATTATCCAATGTTTGAACTCCTCCCTGACATGATTGTTTGCTTATTTTATGGGATGCATGATTTTGACATGGTTGTTGCTTCTTACTGAACGGGTGTGTTAATTCATGTTGAGAAGCATAGAACAAGATCATTTCCAAATTCATGAAAGCAGGTAAGATGCTAGTAATGATGATTTGGTGATTTCCTTCTCTTTTTCTATGTTTCCTTCTCTCTGTTTTTACAATCTCTTTGTTTTTCTATTTCAACCTCTCTTAATCTTACATGATTTTCTTTGGAAGATTGGATAGTAAAACATAACAAAATCAAAACCAAATTAACAAGAAATAAAGCTGATATGAATGGCTTGGTTTAACTTGGAGTGGCGTCTACTATGTTCTTGTGTTTATTATTTTTTGGTCAGACTAACATCAATCTGCAATAAAGCTGATATGAATGGCTTGGTTTATTGTAAATAATTATGATTGAAGAATGTTTCTTCTCTGCTTCTTGGTAACAACATTGCATGCTGAGGAATGAAGATGGAAATAATATTGTTCTTTCTCAGCTAATTTGTTATTGATAATCAACTGCAATAGCAAATGATAACAACAATGATGAATTATTGAACTAGTCATGGCTTGCTTTTGTAAATGGGAAAATGAATAATGAAGGCTTGGTGTTGATATTATTTAATGCCAGTAAGTGGAAATTTAACTGTGACAAGCTAACACAATAATGTTGTTGTTGTTGTGTTATTGATACCATGCTCAGACACACACTGTTTTGTCTCTATTTATGTGTTCTTTGTGACTATATTGTGAAGTCAGGTTTTTGAATTTAATTCATAATTCATTTCAATACAAAGTTGAGCCACTTTTGTAGTCCAAACTCATGTGTATTTGTTATATGAAGGTATCTGAAAATTCATGTGGACTTTTTTGTTTGTTGTTTTGCAGGGAATTGCAGGTGAAGAGGAGGATAAATTTGGTTTATGGTGGAGGGAGTGTGGGGACTGATGGGCTTGATCCTTCAAACAGTTTATAAATGAGGTCGGCGCAGCTGATCAGCAATTGGTGCAAGTGATTTGCCTGCGATGCCAGCCCTCTTTTTGAAGCTGATTAGCTTTGGCATACATTTTATTTGAGTTTGATTTCAGTGGATTGTAAAATTATTATTATCATGTATTTGTCTATCTCATGGAGGTTATAATGTAAAAGCGATCCGAACCTCATTCGAAGGAAATGATGCGAATTAATTTTTTTTTTTTTCGAATTTGAATACTCAAACTTTTAGGAAAAAGAAACAATTAATTTAAAATCAATTGAAAAGTAAAAATTTATCTTCATTTTTTTCTTTAAAATTATTTAAGGGAGGTACTCGATGCACCTTTAATCCAATTTTTGTTTAAAAAATTAAAAAAACTTAACTCATTTAGTTAGAGTTAATTTGATTGAACAAAAATTCCAGTTGAGCTATTTTTTTGTTAAAATTTAATTTAATTTCTCAACATAATAGAACTATCAAATCAAGTTTGAATTTCAAAATTTCAAACTCTAATTTAGATTATAAAAAAATATCTAATTTATTGGGCCTATTCTGATAAAAGAAAAAAGTTAAACAAATTGATTTTGGGTCATGTAGCATACTGGGTTGAAATAGGTAAACGAGCCTTTATCAGGCCATGGACGGTCCAATAACCCTATCGGGCCGGGCCGGATCTTAGAATTATCAAACTTTGTATTGCTGGGCTGGGTCACGGACGGTCCGATTATTTTATTGGGCTGGCCCAGATTCTGTTGGGCCGGGCTGGACCTGGGTTCGATTACAGGCCTAATGGATGGTTTTTCCTTGACCTGCTTTTTGCTTTTCCTTGGATTTTTGTTTTCCCTTGGCTCCACTATCTCCTTTTTTTCTTCATGGTTTGACTATTCACATGCTAATGTTGAACGTCCCAACAACATAGGGCTCCCCTCCCCACAATTTGTTTTCGTACTTCTAGTAGGTTGAGATCCACTTACAGAATGCCAACATTCAGACTTACAGCTTATTCTGTCACTCCCCTCCACTCTGCACTTTGTAATAGGAGCTTCTTGTCTAGGTTATGCAAAACCAGTTATTATCGCTCTTCAATCCTGTAGAATATTGGAATTTCACATCTTTGCCTCTCTATTGATATCAGTATATCAAGAATTTCCAAGCCTCACAAAGGAGGAAAGAATCAGTCTAAAATTAAATTACAATCCCTTGATTGGGGAAGAGAATAATTACAGAAAGGCACAATATCAGAAAGTCAATTGGGTGAAAACTTTTCGTTAATACTCCCCTGCAAACTCTGCGGTGGAAGAGCAACAAGTTTGGAGTTAAGCGCAGAGAAGCGTTGCTTCGGTAAACCCTTTGTGAATATATCTGCGAGTTGATCCAGGGATGAGACAAACCGAATTTGATGAGTGCCAATTGTGACCCGTTCACATATGAAATCATACTCAAGCTCTATGTGTTAAGTTCGAGCATGAAATACAGGATTAGCAACCATATATGTTGCACTGAGATTATCACATAGGAGGACAGTTGGAGAAGGAAGAGGAAAGCTAAGCTTGCGCAGAGATTTTGAATCCAAATAGTATTTGCACACGTATAGGCAAGAGCTCTATATTCTGCTTCGACACTAGATCGAGAAACAATCGGTTGCTTCTTAGCACACCATGACATTAAGTTGGGGCCCAAGAAGATACAATAACCAGTGGTGGAGCGACGACTATTAGGACAATCGTCCCAATCAACACCAGAGTAACCAACTAGACAAAGGGGATGTTTCACACATAGGAGAGGTAGACCACGACCAAGGGAACCTTTTAGATAGTGGAGGATGCGTTTGATAGCTTCCAAGTGAGATGTGTGAGGCTCACGCATGAACTGAGAGGCCATGTGTACAGCAAAAGCAATATCTGGCCTGGTGAGAGTTAGATATTGAAGGGCGCTAGCAAGATGACGATACTCAGAGGGGTCCAAGAGCAAGTCACCAGAGAGAGAAGACAACTGAGTATTAGCAGCAACAGGTGTGGAGCATGGTTTGCAGTCAAGCATCTTATGGCGGCGAAGAATATCCAAGGTATATTTGGTTTGAGACAAATGCAACCCTTTAGAATAAAAGTCACTTCAAGGCCTAAGAAGTAGTGAAAAGTGCCAAGATCCTTGATTTCAAATTCAGAGCCCAGTGTGTGAGTAAAAGTTTGAAGAAGCGCTGGTGTATTATTGGTCAAGATGTCATCAACATAAGGAAGTAGAATCATGATGCTGGAGTCGCGTCTATAGGTGAACATAGAGTTGTCAGCTTTGCTTTGAATAAATCCATAGGAGAGAAGAAAATAACTAAAACATTGAAACCACACTCGGGGGGCCTGCTTCAAACCATAAATCGCTTTGTTGAGTTTGCAAACATGATGAGGATGACGAGGATCAACAAAGCCAGGCGATTGAACCATGTAAACTTCTTCAGTAAGGTGGCCATGAAGGAAAGCATTCTTGACGTCGAGTTGGTGAGTAGGCCAAGCAGAGGCGACCGCAAGACTAAGAACATTGTAGATAGTGGTGCGCTTGACCATAGGGCTGAATGTTTCATCATAGTCGATGCTTGTTTGTTGATGAAAACCTTTAGCAACAAGACACGCTTTCTGTCGCTCAATGCTACCATCAGAACGTCATTTGATCTTAAAGACCCATTTGCAGCCAATAGTGTTAAGATTAGAACGCGATGGAACAAGAGACCAAGTATTTTGCCATAAAAGAGCATTGAATTCATCATGCATTACTTGTCTCCAGTCAGCAGAGCGGACAACTTGAGTGTAGCAAAAGCCTACGGGAGGGGATGGCGACTAGCGAAGGCCACTCACTTGTTTGGCTTGAAAATACCATCCTTAGCACGAGTCACCATAGGGTGAGCATTAGCAGGCGGAGTAGGAGCAACATCTGGAGAGGAGGAGTTAGGAGGTGTTGACGCAGGGGCAGCCATCGTAGATGGTGAAGTGTCCAACTTAGTGACGACCATAGTAGATAGTGATGGTTCTGCAGGAGGAGGTGGTGCAGAAGCTGTTGAATTAATAAGTGGAATAAAGACTATGTCAGAAGAAGAGGATCCACCAACTGGTAAGGTTCTAGATGCGTAGGGAAAAACTGCTTTATTGAACATAACATGTCTGGAAATGTAAACACAGCCAGTGGGAGGATGAAGACACCTGTAGCCTTTATGTTGATTGTTGTAACTTAGAAAAACACATTCGACAGATCTTGGTTGCAATTTGTTAGTAAAATAATCGCCAAGATGAGGGTAGCAGGCACAACTAAAGGTTCATAGGGACAGGTAGTTAGGTGAGGAGTGAAACAGTTCCTGAAATGGAGAAGACTAGTCGAGGATGGGGTAGGAGGCAGTTGATGAGGTACATAGTAGTGCATAGGGCTTCAAGCCATAAGCGTTGGGGAAAATGAGATGCAATAAGTAATGTACGCCCCATTTTAGAAATGTGGCGATGTTTACGTTCCGCAAGTCCATTTTGTTGTGGGTATGGGGACATGATAAGCGGTGATGAATTTCTTTTTGTGCACACAACGTATGAAATGAATGATTATTATATTTTTTTACTACCATCACTCTGAAATTGCTTAATGGATGTAGAGAACTAATTTTCAACAAACTGAAGAAAAATAGAAAAATGAGAACAAACTTCAGATTTTTGATGCATGGGAAATACCAAGAGTATCGAGAATAATCATCAGTAAATAATACATAATAACGATAACCATAAATAAAAGAAATATGTGACATCCACACATCAGAATGAACTAAATGAAATTGTGCTGAAGATTTATTTTCATTAAGAGAAAAAGAAGTCTAACAGACTTTCCCAAACAACGTGTACAAAAATTATTTGGAGAAAATGCAAAAGAGGAGCCTAAAATTTTATTGGACGCAAGAACTTGAAGGACATTAGAGGACGGATGGCCAAGACGCTGGTGCCAAAGATATGCTGAAAAGCGAGAGGCCACTAATGCATGACGATAAGGACAATTAGCTCGAATGGGATAAAGACCAACCTCACATCGGCCCTGAAACAAAATGGAACCAGTGTGCAAGTCACGAATAAGAAATCCCCTTGGGAAGAAGGTAAAGCTAACTAAGTTATCTTTAGTGAATTGTGCAATAGATAACAGACTCTTATGTATGTGGGGAACATGAAGAACATGAGACAGATGAAACTAAGAGGAACAGAAGAAAGATAAAGATGACTAGTGTGCACAATAGGAAGAGAGTCACCGTTACGCAAAATAACTTGATCCATACCTGGCTTGTCAGACTTAGAGCTCAGAGAATGAACATCACCCGTCATATGATTAGTGGCGCAAGTGTCTAGATACCAATTGGGATCAACCGATTGGGTAATCTGCATGCCTGCGAAAGTGGAGAAAAGATAATCCTTGAACTGATTCTTTTCGCAGTAGCGATGGTAGCAAGTAGTAACACTTTGACCATACTGGGAGCAGATCTGACACTGAACAACAGTGGAAGAGGGAGGTCCAAGAATGCTTGGAGAGGGAGTCATATGACCGCGATCGCTATTGCCACGACCTAGGACCACCACGACCAGGTCTATCATGACTAGGTCCGTCGTGACCAGAGCTTCCACGACCAGACTGAGAAGCAGTTGAATAGTTTGATTGACCACCTGAGCCAAGACAACGGTTGCGACTACCACGAGATGATTGCCGACGCCCCGGGATGAGAGAAATGTCGTTGGAGTGGAATTGGCGGTATTGGTAGTAAAGTCGCTTAATGACGGGAAAGAGATATGTGACTCAAAACAGAGAAGATGTACCCGAAGATCCGAGAAGACGGGCAATGGTGGGAAGTTGATAAGAGTCGTGACAAGGATCGAATAATCTAGTCCAAGACCCCAAAGGACTGAGGTGACGAGATCATCATTGGCGATAGGTGTGTCTTGATGGAGGCAAGAGAGTCAACGAGAGACTTGGCATGCTGCAAATATTTTGAAATAGTCTTTGTGCCCTTGGAAATGGAAAACAATTAGAAGCGTAGATGAGTGGCATTGGCAAGGGACTACTGAGAGAAGTTGCGCTCTCCAAATTTGACAGGAAATGGAGAGACCAACCACATGAGCTAGAACTGGTTCAGAGAGGGTAGCATTGATGATGCCGACTAGGGTTTGATCCATGTGAACCCAGTTAGTGTAGGCAGGATTTGGTGTAAGTTTGGAGGGATCATCATTGGTAAAGTACCGAGCGGGACAAGGATTTGAGCCATCAATGAAGGGCCAATGATTTTGACCTGCAAGGAAAGGTTTGATTTGGTCCTACCAAAGAAAATAGTTTGTCTTTGTTAATTTAATGGAGATAAAGACTTAGAAAAGTTAGGAATAAGAAGGGCAGGGTAGAGGATGAGGAAGAGGCTGCTACAGAGCAGACCATCGTTGCTGAGCGCGTGGTGCTGCTGTTCTATGATCTCTCTTCTTTATGGTTATGGTTTTTTTTAAAAAGAAAAACTGTATTGTAGTACTGGCTGTAGATCTGATGTGAAACGACTGCAGAGAAATGTGGACGAAGAAGGCAAGCAGTAGCAAACGAGCACCGTCGGTGGAGGATCTTGTGTAATAGATGCCGGATCTGAAGAGGATCAGATTTGAGCGCGTGCAAAGGAGGCTCTAGAGGAATCGTGGCAGGTAGATAGGACAGCCAAAGCAGACGAAGAGCAGTAGGACTTAGGCAGATCTGAATAAGGGAGATGCAGATCTGAGGAAGAGAGGAGATCGAACTGTCCGAGCAAAGAGATCTGAGGACCGACGAGGCTTGGGGACGACAGAAAAAGGCCAAAGATGAACTGCATATGCGGCAGTAGAATTAGAGAAAGACCAAGCAGAGATCTCGGCACGCAGGATCTGAGAATCAGATCCGATCGGTGTTGCGTCTGGGCTGTGGAAACAGCGATGTCGATGCGTCCCAATAGCAAGTGAAGAGAAATGAGCAAGGGAGGAAGGACTGCAGAGAGAAGATCTGGACAAGAGAGAGTCCGATCAGAATCAGATGATGTGTGAAGCAGCAACAGGAGAAACAGGAAGCAGTTCGTGCTGCAGGATGGCGTGGCCGACGACTGGTGCAGGGGATCGACACTGTAGCAGACAGAAAGAAGGGGAAGAAGCTTGATGCAGTGAGCCAAGAGGCTGACCGAAGAGGTGTAGCACGGGTAGAATAGGGTGGGAAGGGACAAGAGAGAGAAAAAGAAAAAGGGAAGAGAGATTAACTCAAGGAAATTCCAATCTAGCTTTGTACCACGTAGAATATTAGAATTTTATCTTTATCTCTCTATTCATATTAGTATATAAAAAATTTACAAGCCACACAAAAGTGGAAAGAGTCAATATAAAATCAAATTACAATTTCTTTATTGGGAAGAGAATAATTATAGAAATGCACAATATCAAAAAGTCAATCGGGTGAAGATTTTCCGTTAATAAATTTATTTTGACAATAGATCATCATATGCCAATAAATGATCCAAGTCGATCAGGGTGAAAATATGCTTACAGTCTCCGGTGGCACCATTGGTGTACCTTATCTTATTTTTTTGAATTTGAGTCCTTGGTTGTAATGAAGATATACTAGATCATTGAGCTGTTAAGAGGTCAATTTGTTCAAATATAAAAATTGCTAAAATAGGTACAAAAGATGTTGCAGCTCTCCCCCTCAAGCTGGAGCATAGATCTCCAGACAGCCCAACTTGCTAAGTAGACTATCAAGTTGAGAACGAGTGATAGCTTGAGTATTATCGCCAGTTGATCCATAGACTGTAAATAAGGAGTGGGAATATTGTTAGAGGTCACATGCTGAAGAAGAAAGTGACAATCGACTTCAATATTTTTTGTTCGCTCATGGAAGACTGGATTGAAAATAATATTAATGGAAACTGGATTGTCACAAAACATGATAAAGAGTTTCAAAAGAGAGAAAACCTAATTCATGAAAAAACTATTTAAATCCACAATAGTTTACAAACAATGTTGACGAATTACTCTATATTCGGCTTCAGAAATGGAATGAGCAACTACATTTTTCTTCTTGCTCTGGTATCAAACCAAGTGAGAGCCCAAAAATATATACTAGTTGGTATGCCCAATTGGCATCAAATGATTTATGCATTTCAAGGGGCATGCATAAATCATCTGACAATTCCCACAACATAAGATAAATCAATACTCGTGATCGTAAGATGGATACACTTGCCAACCACTCATTTGTAAAAGCTGAGATTGTTAAGGGGAAGACCATTTGATGGAGGCATCAGGCCTAATGGTCCAACAATTCACATTGGTGGATTCTTTTATGGACTTTAATCACATTGGTGTTAATTGAGTTGGCTTCATGACCAAATTGCCTTTGGTAAACATCATTGGACTCCGTCTAATAAACTTGATCACTTTGTTAGTCCGAGTCCAATAAACTAAAAGGGCTGAATGACCTAGATAAGCTTATAAGTCCAAGTCCATCATTAAAAAGGCCAGGATCAAATCCAAGCCCACTTCATAAAGCCCATAATTTATCTAATTCTTAAATCCTCTTTCCTTGTGACACTTGGCACAAATCCATCCAAGCTCACTCAAAATCGGATGGTTGAAAACAACATTGACTTACGGAGCATATTTGAGGTATCAAATGAATTTGGAATTTGATGAAATTTTAGGTATGGATAGCTTAGTCAAAGAGATTTCTAACGAGTTCAAGAATGACTAAATCTGATTTCGTAGCTCAAGTTATGACCATTTTACTAAACAGGTGAACAAAGAAGGAAATGAGGTTGAAATCTCCAAAAATAGCAAGGACGTGGATGAATTTGTTTATTTATTTTTAGTTTTGTCAATTTTTAGAATTTTTAGAGAGAAAATATCCTTTCTTGGTTTAGTCAACTAAGACAAGGGTATTTTATTCTTTTCCTTGGTATTTCATTATAAATACCTTGTAGTAGTCGAATTTTATATACAATTTGAATGTTTTTGAAGAAAAAAAAAATACACTTGGAGTTTTTGTGTGGATTTTCGTCAGGCCGTTGGCGAAAGTCAAACTCTCAGGAGGGTAAACCCAACCTTTTGCAAGTAAGTATTGGTGATTACAATTCAATTATGTTTTGTGGTTATTAGATTAAGAGAATAATTTCATCTTCTATTATCTCTTATAAATATTAGCTTTAGCAATGTTTAATCAATTAAATTAGAGGAGACCATAATCTAATTTCCGTAAGGCATAATTGAATTCCTGGGAAACTTATATTTCGATTCGGGTATTGCTTAGCAAAACCCCAATTAAGGCAGAATCCTTTCACGAACTGTGATTGGTTTATGCGAGTCCTTCAAAAACCATACTCTGAAACTGCGAGTCTACAACGTATTTCATCAAAGTCAACCCTAGGCCTGCATCATGTAGTATCAGAGGCTCAATTCTTGGGAACTTAGTGTTTGTTCTGCGAATACCAAATTTTCATTCATCTGAAATTTGGCCATCAGTTGGTCATTAGATCTTTGGATTGCCTTCAGTTTGCAATCAGAACGAGATTCTTGGGAATTTAGGTTTCACTTTGCGAATATTTCTATTTTTGTGTTAGACCACACATATTTGATTTCTAGTCCTTTGCTGTATTTTATTTCAAATTTTGGACTTGATTTAATTTTTCAGAATATATTGCTATGAGCCGGTGTAGTTGATTAAGAATCCAGTATAGTTTTTATAGTAGAAGTCATATTGCATAATTTTCTAAGAATATTCGGAAACTCCAAAATATCTGAAATTCTTACAACAGATAGATCTTTTTTAGGGGATTCCAGAAATATTTTATTTCTCTCAATCCGAGTTGCCTAGCCTGAGATATCGTTGTTTTATCAGACTGTTTTAGATCTGCATATCAGACAATAGACTGGGATTTAGATTTGAGTTGAAGACAACTTCTGATCTATCAAAACCAGATCCCAAAATTTTGAAAATTTTACAGAGGATAGATCTTTCTGTGAGCTTTATGGAAATATTTTAATTGCTGCATTCCAACATTCCTAGCCTGATATATTGTGGTATTTGTGGAGTGCTACAGAACTGTACATCAAGATTATAGTGTGGAAATTGATCTCTGTTCACAACTAGTTTTTATTATTCAAATCTCTTCCAAAAATTCTGAAAATTTGAACGTAGTTAGATCCTTTGTCTATTTTTCAGATATATAAAGTATGCTTGATACCAAGTCCTGCAGCTCTATTTATGAATTTTCTCATAATGGTGCACAAGAGCAAATTGAGCAGAGGTTGAAACTGCAGTTTCTTATTTTTCATTGTATTTGTAATACCCTGACCCAGATTAGGCATAGTTTAGCTTAATAATCTTGCTTAAACCGGTTAATCTCGAAGATTAAGGTTAGGACTTTGAGGAAAGCCCAGGTGTGGCTCAATCCGAGCTCGAAAGCTCAACGATCCAGCTCATTCAGCTGGAAGGGCAAAATGGTAATTTACCGCTTATAGTTATTATTTTTTTTTTTATAAATTATGTGGTTATTATTGGTTGATATTATTCTCCTTAGTCAAGGATTTGTATTTCTGATTTTAAAATAATTTTATTTTCAGAAAATAGTATTTAAAAACCGTCCGTCAAAACCCCAAAAGGGAGTAATAATTATTTTAAATGGTTTTTGAAATAGGATAATTTTGGAAACAAATATTTTATGCTAGACCATTTTAAGTGTGGTCTAGTTATTCTTTCAAACCCCAAAATGAGGTCTCTAAGTTATTTTATTTAACATTTGTTTAATTAACTAAATAGTGTTAAACTGTGATTTTTATTTAAATCAATGGTTTTTAATGAGTTTTAAATCTCAAAATTTTTATGGTGATTAAAGTTTTTAAAAGCCAACTTATCTGTAAAGTTGGATTAAGATTTTGAGTTTTTAAAATCATGCTTTTAGTTAAAAATCCAGCTTTTATGAAACCAGGGGCCTTTTTGCAAAACCAGAAACTTGGAGGACTTATTTGCAACCAAACCAGTGAACAGTGATTTCATTGTACCGGACGGCCGCTGCAGCTGCATGCAGCGGCATGCAATGGCCGGATGACCCCAATCCACGACTGATTTCCCATAAATTCAGCCCTCTATTTAGTTTTCAAACTCCCTCAAATCTTCTATTCTCTCTCAGTCAGCTGAAGCTAAACCCAGCCGATCACCCTTCACTGTTTTTCTTCCAAGTTTTAGCTACCGTAAGCTTAGAGGGAAAGATTTTCAAAAGTCAGATTTTCAAACCAGGAACTCCAGTGAAGGTAACCATTGTGTTCCTCTTTCAATTTCAGTCGGTTTAGAATCAAGAAAAATTGAATTTGGCCTTATTTTGAATAAGAAAAACCATGGGTTTTCTTGTACCCGTGAGGTTTTAGTTTTAAAATCCGTTGGCTTAATCAGTTTTGAAACTTTAAGCCATTCCCTATGGAAAGAGGACTCCCAGAGGAGTCCACGGACCGGCTAGATGTGGAAATCGAATCCGGGAAATCCACTGTTTCCGAATTCGTATTTCATATAGTGTCTGCCGTCACTGTCTGTACGTTCAAGAGTTGATCTTCGACGGTCCGAGAGTCACACCCTTCAGATGGTCAGAGAGGACCCCTCGGATGTTCCGAGCTTCACCCGAAGCCCAGAAACGCCCGAAGCTAGGTTGACTCGCCCGGATGATCTGAACCGAGTTCGGATGGACCGAACCCTATTTGGACGATCCGAGCCTTACTCGGCATGTTCCGAGGCACCCAAACCAACCGAGACTAGTTTTTCAGATTTCATCGGTTCGGAAGGACTTCGGATGATCGAAGACCCGATCTTCGGGCGGTCCAAAGTCAGACCTCAGTCCGAGGTCAATACCTAGTTTAGACAATGGTTCGGATGATCAGAAGCCACAGTACCTGGTTCCGAGGCTTGTTCAAAGGGACCCAATTTTTGAATGTCTAATCTTAGTTGATTGTTCTTGTTGCTTGTGATTTTTAGTACCCCATTGTTAATCTAAAAATGTACTAATCCTCTTCTCTTATTACCATAGTGTATATACTATTGTATTCACTTCCAGGCCGACTCTTTGGTCGGGCACTGAGTGATTTCACTTCCAGACAAACTCTATTGGTCGGGCACTGAGTGATTTCACTTCCAGGCCGATGCTATATTTGTCTGGCACTGAGTGACCTCGACGCCTTACTCAAAATGTCATATCCGGTCTTATCCAGAAGACAACCGGGAAGCGACCTGAGAATCTAGACCTAACTCAATAAGTCAATCTGGTCAATGTCGAGAAGACAATATGAGTTTTGGACTGAGCACCATTTTATTTACTATATCTTGTGGACTATTGTAATTTAAAAAGGATAGAAACCAAGTATGAGACTCAATTCCATGTACCTTGGATATTTTTGGGAAAACAAGTATAATTTTGAAATACTACTTGTGTGTATGTATTTGATGCTATGTATATTGACATGATAATGATTGTGCAATTGTTTGCTTGTTTGAACAGAGTCCGCGATACCACACATTTACGGTGAGGGAACTTAATTTTGTAGTTAAAATGTAAACCGGTTTTGTTATTTGAGATGGATCTTGAAAAATGAGTGGTTTCAGATTTGATGAACTCACTCATGTACCTAGACATAATGCACTGTTGTAAGAAATGCTTATGGTAATGGTGAATGCCATGATGTTATAAATTGTGTAATATTGCTTCTACGTACCTTTTACTATTGAACCATCGCCGAGCTGAGGTGTCGGTTACGTCTACTGGACCATGGGTGTCGACATTTGCTGACTTGAGGGTGTCAGTATCGGCTATGGGAGAGCCGGATATGTACTTGCAAGGATGTATTTTGACCGTGTTGGGACTTAATACTATTGGTGTCAGTATAGTATGTAGGGGTTACGGTGGATGACAGCAGTATTGGAAAGAATGATGAATTATGGGAATGTTGATGATATTATGCTTATTTGTTATCAAGCATGAGATATTATTACAACTGTTGATTATTTACTAACCTGTTGTTTGTTTAAACTGCACTGTTATATTTCCTTCACTGAGCTAGTTAGCTCACCCCACTCACCTTTCAGGAGATGAACCCGAGGAGGAGAACCCTCTATATGAAGCTTAGAGTTGATAAGCTGTGGCGTTGCTTTGGGATTCCCACTGAGGGGAATACCCTTGTCTTTGCCTTTTGGTTCTTGGAACCATTAGTTTTTGTAAAGTACCGGGTGTGGTACTTGATTTGTATTAATGTGTTGTGCTAAGACTACTACGCTACTGTAGTTACTCTGATGTTTTTGAAATGATAATTCAGTGTTGGAATTATGTGATCATGTATGTGTTGTTACTTTTGTGTCTATTGTTGGGTAGACTTATGGTATATGTTTGAGTATACATGTTGGGATTATGTGTGACCTTTGAGCCCAACTGTTGATCCGGCCCAGTTAGAATGCTTGAGTGCTGTCTTAGCTTTCAGAAAAAAAAAAAAATCAGTTGCGTTCCGGGCCTATCTTTTGGGTCGGGGCCTGATAACTTGGTATCAGAGCTTCAGCTCAAACTCTATTACTGTGATGGGTTACAACCTATTTAGACTTGCTTTTTGTCTTAGTACTGCAATTGTTTTTGACATTTTCCTGTTTTTGTGATACAGACATGTCAAGCAATGTAGAGTACACCGAGCTTTGGGACAGAGGGACCCCTAGCTGCCCGATCGACCTGGTTTCTTCTGATTCCAGTGTTCCAAACTTCGTCAATGAAGTTGCACCTAGTGAGGAAGTCGAAGTAGCTTCGCCTGAGTACTATGTTGGGGCCGTTCTTGAAGAGGAAGTGGGAGATGTCCCAAACCAGTCGCGTTTCGGCCGCACCTTCGGGTCGGGACGTGACAGTATTGCAGCAATTATTTGACACATAATTCAGTTAAAAAAAATCTAAAACTTTTACAGTTGGTAGATCTTCCAGTGACCTTTCCAACGATGAGCAGAACACAATTTTTGAATTTTTGTACCTCTTGTTATAGATTTTTTTCGTAGCAGTGCGCAGATATTTCTGACAGTAGTTTGGTTGTAGTTCAGCAGCCAGGATCAATTGTAGTTTGGCTACTAGATCACAATGTTTGTGGATTTCATCTCTCCAGAAATCTTGGCATTGTTTTTTTACATTGAAGATTCTCGCCATTTATTTGACTTTTTCTGTTGGTTTGATTGGATTTTTTGCATGTGAGCTATCATTGTTCGCAGGACGCAGGATTCAATCTCCAAGATCCAATGCTCTATCTTGCCTTATTCCAACCGCCCATTTTTATTGCGAAAGGTTAACACTAGGAGCAGTTCAGGCAAGGACCAGATATCACTCCAAAAACACACAAGCCAGTACGGACGGGGCAGTGTGGTGATGTGTGTCAGGAGGACTTTTCTCAAGAGTTATGTAGTCTCCCAGCTCACAATTGAGAGGCACACATCTCCTCCGTTAGATCATCTCATTCAACAGATGAATCTAATGGCTCATTCAGTAGACAACGGCCTAGACACCTCGACATTTGGCCGATAAGAAAAAGACACCAGAAAGGACCATACCACATATTTTTCTAGTGTCTTCTAGGGGTATTTGGTGTTGTTTTAAGTTTAGCTGGGAATGTAATTTGTATTTATATTTTTTGGGGGTATTTCATTGTATTTGGGGTATAAATCATGTAAGGGATATCTCCATAGAACTCATAGAAGCAACCCATATGTGTATGACAAACCTATGAACCCCAACTCCTCATTTTGTAGGGTTCAACCTCAGGATTGCTGTCAGATTGGTTGTAACACCCCGCCCCTCAGAAGAGTAAACATGCGTTCCTAAACGAAAAATCTAATCCAAAACATGGGATCGACCCTAAGCATGGCTCCATGTTTTTTTTTTTAAAAGAAAATGTTTAATCATAATTGCCAAATTAAATAGCACAATAGCCATGATTGAAAATACCATTCCCATATCTAAATCGAGATCCAACATTGTATGGATCAAAGCCAAACACAAGCAAACCAGAAATTTAATTCTAACATTAAGAGATAGGGTATCTAGTCCCACCAATCACACGCCCACAAAAAAAACTATGAAACCTTAGACCAACACATAAGTACTCCTCAAATTAAACCTTGAAAGGCTTCAAACTAGCCAAAAACAAATCTGCAAACCAACTAATAATAATAATCCCAAAGGACACTCCATGAGTCTCAAAATAACAAAACCATAAACTAAAGGGTATGAGGGTTTCTAAATGAAATATAAATCAAGCTAAGTCTTCATCCTAGCAGCTCTAGAAATTTCTAAGTCTGCTACTGAGTTTCACCAAATCTAACTCCAGGGGATGTCCTACAATGCAAGGGGTGAGCTCCAATGCCCAATGAAGATAACAAATATTCACATAACATGTATCATAGCTATACAACATGTTCGAACTTTCTATGCATTATCAAATTAACAAATTATATTCTAATAAAATGCATGATATGCAATGATGAAACAATATGATGCACGCTCCCATCCCATGCATCTTTACTCCATCACACAACTCTAAAAAATAGCACATGTGCACAACGAATGATCATAAGCCCAACATGAATAGCACATTAAACAGTCACAAGGACCCCCACGAAGGAGCGCATTAAACGACTATAGCACATTAAACAGTCATAAACACCCCCACGAAAAAGCGCAATAACACTCAAAGGCCCACACGAAGTGTCACATTAAACGGTCACTAGGACCCCCATGAAGGAGTGCATTATGGCTAGTGACCCAGACAAAGTAAATGTTAAGTATGATCCATCTCCAATCTCACACCCACCCAAATGTGGATGCTCACGCATGATTTTTCAACAAATAATTTCATGCATGAATGTCATGTCATGTATAAAATAATCTCAGTAACATCTCAGTAACACGCTCATAATATGATAATATTTTCCAAAATAATATAGCATATTCTAATCAATAAAATAGCCTCAAAGTATACATAATTTCGAAAAAGGCATCAACAACCACAAATCAATTCAATATTCATGCAAGTCAGTCAAAATATCATTTTTATGAAACACATCACAAATTCCAACACAGTAATATTAAATCACAAGTAGACAAACCACAATCCACGATTTCAAATCCACAAAATTCGAATACTTAAGTTGGATTTTTCAACAAGGTAAATGCGTAACAACCACTATCCGGGCAGACTGAGGTGCTGACTGGCTTTCAGATGTTTAGCCAAAATATCCCTTACACTACGTGAGCTCATTTATCACAACATTCAAACAACACTCACAATGATTGCATAATATAAATTAACATGTAGTGAAATTGTTCTCCTCACCTAAGATGCGTGAAGTGCACGGTGATTGCTAAAACAAGCTTTTAGAAACAAATATTCAATCCAACTTTGCTGCAATTTATTTTAACAATTAAAAATTCTGTTTATTTAGGTCCGTTTAAAAAAAACATTAGTCCTCTGGTAGAGAGGGACAAGTTTTGCCCCGCCTAAGGAGTTCTACAGTTAAGGTTTTTAAATAACAATATAAGTTTACTCAAGAAAGCATAATTATGAAAATTTTGACATTATTGCAAATTTTTCTGAGATCTATACGAATATTAAAAAATTCCCATATTTTTACAATAGATGTATTTGTCAACGAAGATCTTAGAAATATCACGTTTGCCTCGTTCTGAGTTTCATAGCCCGAGTTATGGATTTTTTATTCGACAGTTACATACTTCTGAATAGGTTGCAGTCTATGAACGTTTTTCGAGTTGCAGACAATATTTGACCCATCGACTCAGATCAAAAAATTCCCAAGATTTAATTGGAGATAAATCTCCTTGTCAGCTTCACACTTATATTAAATTTTGCACCATTCTAAGGTCTATTGGTCCAGATATAAATAAATTTGTGGATTGATGCAGAACTGCCATATAAAATCCAATCTAGAAATTGGTTTGAATTACAGACAAGACTTGGGGTATCAAACCACTCCTAAAATCTCAAATTTTAATTGTGAGTAGGTCTCTCTGTTTGCTTTCTAGAAATATAATTTTTGTAAAATTCTTAGTTTGGTAGCCTCAGTTATGATTTTTTCTCGCAACAACGCATAGAAAGGAACATATCTGATCTTAAATTGAGTTCTTTAACATTCCACCTTAAAACACCATTAACAAGGTCCTTCAAAATTATTTCCAGAGTTGTAGAATTCGTCCATGGTGGATTTGGGGGGGATTAAGATTTCAAAAATCAAGTCCCCAACCAAAAATTAAATTTTTAGATTTGAATCCACAATACACATGGCCAATTTCCTCAACAACACTCGACGAGGATAACAGGGTGGTGTTTTATTCAATTGGGTTGTATTCTTCTCTCCCATAGCCATACTCGAATTTCACACAGAGAGAAGGAAAGAAAATTAAAGAAGGAATTAGGAGAAGAAGGGAAATTCGATCATACCTGAGAAGAGAGGAGGAGAGAACCTAGATAGAGGAGAGAAAATCCGTCCAATCCTTGTCTCCTTTGTGAAATTCGACCAAGGCCCTCTCTCTAAGAGAATATTTATAATGTTTGCAAACTTTCTAGGGTCCAAAAATCTCTGTCTCTTTGCCCAAATTTGCCCCACTCTGAGGGCAAATTGGTACTTCTCTCTCCTAAATTTTAGAAACCAAAATAGACTTTGTTTGCTATGCTATTTTTGAATTTTACAAGGGGGTACCCCTTTGCAATTTTCGTCCAAGGTGTGTGTAACACCCACCCCTTTTTACTGAAAATCAGAGTCTATTTTTTTTTACATAAAAGTGACAAAGGGCACGGACGTCACGACGCGAGTTAAGTTCCGAGCTTCTAAAGCCCGGCCCTTAACTGGCCAACCCTATGCATGCGTGGAACATAAATCCACGAGTACGGTTCACGCGTAGAAAGAAAGCTCGCAACACATAAAAATCAATGCGGATGATAATAGACACTATTCTACCAATTTTCAGATAGCAGGGAAGAGATATCCATTAAATTACTAAAATGTCCTCATACTGTACTGTCCAAAATAATTTATAAAATATAGCAAGACATCTAAGTTATTACATTTCCGACTAGCTAAATTATACAAATACACATTTTCCCAAAATAAACTTAAACAAAATAATTAGTCCGCCTTCCCAAGCTCCTAAGCTTGACTCCCGTCCTGTCCTTCCATTCCGCCATCTCCTGCATCGTCAGCTAGGGTAGAAGTAGGGCGTTAGAACACGCGCCCAGTAGGACTCCGAATAGGGCTAGCACATGGATTAGTAATAACAGCATGCAGATAATATTATAGAAAAACCATGCACTTTGGGCAATGTCATGCAATGGGTGTTCTATGTCATGAATCCCACCCATCAATCTCATCCTCATTCTACAATGTCCCTTTTTCAACCATCCATAGTGTCCCAAATAAAATCCATACCATCATCGTGCTATCTTGATAGAAAAGCCTCATCAAGATGCGGTCCACACTAGGCATCCCCCCTTGATGGAAAAACCATCATTAAGGTATCATAATTACAAGAGCCCCCCCTTGATGGCAAAGCCTCATCAAGGTATAATAATGCATATGTGAAATGTCCCCATGCTGTTTATCAGTCGCCCCGACGGAGCATGGACTCCGGATTCATTTCATCTTTCCCCTGTTATATGCCTCCCATGCCATGCATGAGATGTAGATGCCATATGCCATGTAATATATGAAATTCAATAGTAATAAAACCCATCTTAAAACAATTACAAGATTACCAACTAAATCAAAGGGAAACCATCCCACAATATTTAATCCAAAACCCATCATAAGCATTCACATAATTTCCAAAATAATTTAAAGGAAAACATCACAAGATGCATAATCCAAAACTCATCTTAAAGACAACCACATGCTTTCCAAAATAAATTAAAGAAAACATCACCCAATCCATGGCTTACAAAAATGTAGGAATCCTACCGAATACCGACTCGCGTCTTTATTTCGTTTTCGTCCGACAATCCGGCTACCGACTCGCGTACCGCTCGCGCTATCCGGTACCATATTAAATTATCAAATCAATCCAAGTTTTAATCAATTTTGAGCCCATAAATCATAACTTAGTGGGTTTCTTCATTTTTGCCCATATTTACCATTTTTGCCACTACCCTTTAGATAAACAATTTTTCATTAATCCATGCCTACTTAAGCCCAAAATTTAATCCACAACTTAGGTCCATTATTGACTTACCAAAACATTAAAATTTGTCATGTAATTAATCTAACCATTACTCATTTAAACCCATTCAAACCCCATACTTAATCACATATATACCCATTGACTTTATACACATGATAATTCCAAATTTTAGCCCTTTAAGCATTCTAATTTATGAAACTAAAATGCATCAACCCCAAGCTTAATTTAATCATTCATAAGGTCATCTTAATGCACCCAAGTTCATGTCCAACATACATGGGGTTCGGCCATGGTTCTTCATTGTGGCCCATAATTACGGTTATGCCACTAAACTTCCATGGTTTAATTTCTCTTCTACTCATGTATATTTTAAGTCTAAAAATTCATCCATAACTTAGATCCATTAAGGATTCACTAACCATGACTCAACATGAAACACAATCAGCCATCTCATTTAATAAGATTCTCCATCATCTAAACACAAACATGGACCCAACCTTAGCTCATACAATGACCTACAAAATGGGTCATGGGTTCGGCCACACACCATGGCCGAAACCATGATGTCTTGTTCCCCATTTTCCTTGAATCTTTTGGCACATTTTAGATCTATCACAAGTCTTCCCATGAGAAGTTTACATCATGCATTTAAATCACCATTCATCATCCAATTTAACCCCAAATGGATCCCAATTGGGCCATGGTTTCGACCATACACCATGGCCGAACCCATGGTGTCCTTTTCCCATTTTTTTCTTGGGTCCATTGTTACATTTTAGATCCACCAATAATCTCTCCTTGAGGGGTTTACATCATGCAACTAAACCATATTCTTAGCCCCATTTGGATCATTACTTTTGTTCATTTGAAACCCAAAATTCATCAACACATTATCCTTTAAACCCTCCATTTAATCATCATTTCATCACCATAAGGTTCGGCCATACACCATGGCCGAACCCATGGTTCATGATCCATCATTTTCTATGCCTCTTGAGGCCACAAAAATTATTCCCACACTCCATGATTTTTCCTTATTTAAACCCCTTTAATTTTTCCAACATTTACCATTTACAACCCTAAAAATTCATTAGCTACCTTCATTATCTTCCATCCCTTAAAACCCTAACCAATTAAATCCAATACAAAATCACCCACCATGGGGTTCGGCCATACTACATGGCCGAACCCTATGGCCCATGATTTTATTCCAATTACCTACGTCCATGCTCAATTTAATAAATTACACCATACATTTAATACTTTTACTTATTTCTTTTCCCTAACCCTAATTCACCCATTTAGGGTTTTCTCCATCTTCCACCCTTCCATTTGATGGATTTACATTCCATAGCATAGAATTATCTAACCACTATTAAATTCACAAAAATAAATTCCAATTCTTAAACTCTAAAAATCCAAAATTTCTTGTTTAAGAAACTACTCACCATCCGTCGTCTCCTCCGACTTCCGCCGCTCCCGTCGGTTTCCTTAGACTCCTCTCTCCTTCCTCTTGATCTTTGATAGGTCAAGATCTTTAATCAATGGTGGCAACCCCCAACCTTAGGATCGGCCAAAGTAGAGCTTAAATTGAGAGAGGGAAAGGGAGAGATGATGAGAGGGGAGGTGATAACCTTAATCTTAGAGTGATCTCCCTCCAAATTCCACTTCTTTCTTCTCTCCTTCTCTTCTCTCCTCCTTAGCTCTCTTTCTCCCTTCACTTGAACATGGGACGGCAATGGAGGAGTGAAAGATTAAAATGAGAATGAAAAGAGAGGGAGAAAGGAAAAGATGAGACTTAACTCCCTTTGGTAACTTAACCTACACTTTACATTAACTAACTCACCAACCTTATGAGATATTTTCTTAGATATTTTAATCGCTTTATGGTGGTGGTTATCTAAACCACCACCAGGCCCAACGTGTTTTACACTTGAGGTCGAGATGAGGTATTTTGGTTTTCACCTCTTGACCCCACTTTGACCACTTCACTTAAATAATTTTAATCATTTAATATTTAGATATTTAGGTTACTTTAATTTCCATTTATTTATTTAAATCACCTTTATATACCCACCCATGGTTGACCAATTCAACCATGGTGGTCGGCCCCACCAAACCTTGGCCCACACGCCACCTCACTTGATGAGGTGGAGGTGGGTCCCACTTGGTCACATTACCTTGATTTAATTCCAAATAACTTAGGTGATTTAAATTCATTGAATTCACTCTAAGTGGATTACCATTGGGCCTATGGCCCAATTACATTTCCATCTAGCCCATTTACCTTAGAGCATAACCATCTTGATCCGTTGGGTCCCAAATGGGTATTTGACCCAATTTGACCATTCTTGACCCATTTAAATAAATTTAAATCCAAACCATAGTCTATTGGGCCACACTTGGGCCTTTATCCAAATTTTGGCCCATTTACCATTTACTCCACCAATTTTCCAATTTCCATCATTAAAATACATAATATTCACATTTATATTAATTCACAAATTCCGAGACCTTACAATTGTGGGTCCCGGAAGCCCACAAAAATTTCAGGATTTTGGGTCTAAGACTATATTGACGGTTTCAGGTGACTGGTCTCACTGCTAGTCACGAATTAACCTAAAACTTAAGGCTAAGAACACAAACATCAACTCTAAACTTTATTCAATTAAACTATGTAACTCGTTATTGCATAATTTTCTACGATCTATACGGTCATCAAACAATTCTGAGATTTTTACATTAGATAGGTCTTTGAATGAGAATTTCAGAAATATCTCATTTGGCTCAAACGGAGTTGCATAGCCTGAGATATCACTGTTTTATTCAAACTGTTACGAACTACCAAGCATATTGTACTTTAAGACGTATGTTCAGATTGTAGGCAGATTTTGGCCTATCTATACAGATAAAAAAATTCCCAAATTTAAAAAAAAAGTAGGTCTCTTTGTTATCTTGATAATGAACACCAATTTTTGCATCGTTCTGATATCATTAGACAAAGTTATGGCTGATTTAATCCAATAGTTACATACTGCTCAACTGTTGCAGACTATTAACGAAATTCAAATTAAAGAATTTATTCCCACTCTCAAAATTTTACTAGAGATATATCTCGTTGTTAACTTCTTAAATATAAAATTTCACATCAAACTAAGGTCTACAGGTCCAGATATAAATTATTTGGTGAACTACTACAGAATTGTCATACAGACTCAGGATGGAAATTTAGTTTGTCTTACAAACCCGATTTGAGGTAACAATACTACTTGGTTTGGCTTAAAATTTTAGGCATGACAAGTCTCCCTGCCTAGTTTCTGAATATATAAATTTTATCAAAAATTGAGTTTGGTAACTGTTGATGTGCAAATTTTACATTCATAATCTCGCAAGAGCACGAACCATTTAATAGTATAGTGATTGAGTGTGAAGTTGAATCCAAAGAAAATCCACAAAATATATGTTTAAAATTAAATTGGTACCTTTTAAAAACATGTAATCTTAAGAAATCTAATACATGGAATTACAATTTAAATCTAGAAAACCAAAGTAACACCATCATTATCTAACTTATAAATTTAACAAGTCGAGAATCGAATCCATTTTTTCTTATTAAATTGGTGAAACATAAATATGTTGTCTCATCTTAATTTAAATCACATATTTTAAGTTTAAAATATCATATCTCCAACCCAAGTTAAAGAATCTTGAGAGAGAGAGAGTTTGAATACAAAGAATTACATGAACATACAATAATAAAACATTGAAAATAAATTGAACATTTAGAATACAACAAACAAACAAAGTAACTAATATAACTAAAAGACTAGAAATAAAATTGCGGGTAAAGTAAATGACATAATTTAAAAGTGCTGAATTAAAGGGTGGTTGTTGAAATAGACCGCTCATTGCACAACAAATATATAAACAAATGCAAAATCTAGATCTGAAGTTCAACACAAGAATTCAAAACTCAATTTACACCATTTAATTAAAATTCATCATCTTTAATCTAATTAAAGTTTAGTTCTTAGATTCAACACTTACAACCTAAGTCCTTTAATTAAACAAAGAATGTAAATTTAAAATTAAATAAAAAATTTCATAAAAAGAAATCTGAATAATCGGACTTTCCAGGGTTCTAAAAGAAACGTCTTGTATTTATTTTATGGAAGAATTCAGTATAGGCATACATAAAATTAAGTATAAGAAAACAAAATAGAGACGAAAATTTACTGTAACACCTCGGATTTTCAGTTAATTATTTTGTATGAAAATAACCCATTTAATTTGTGAACATTAGTTATGGATCTTAAATTGGGTAAAGAGTTGGGTCATTGGCCCAATTAGGACCCAATTGATTGTGGAATTGGTTTTATTAAAATTAAATGGGGTTGAATTAATTTAGTGATGCACTATATCTAAATTTAAATAAAAGATTGCATGGCCGAATTTTAGATGTAAAAATCTAGGATTATGCGCATGAATGATATACATATCTAGGTGATATGCTAGAAAATTTAAAGAGGGACTTTTCTAATTAAATTGAATTTGCATATTTTAAGAAAATGTCCAAGTTTAAATAGGATTGTCCATGGCCGTGTATAGAGATATATTTTTGGGATTTTTCATATCTATGATAATATGCTACAATATCTTAGGAAGTTATTTAGGAATAAATTGAGGAGATTTTTAAATAAATAAGATCTCAAATAATTTGGAAGATTGCATGGCCGAATTTGATATGAGAAAATCTTTGAGGTTATGCGCATGGAATGGAGAGATTTAGGAGTTGAATTATGGAAAGGCATTAGATAAAATAAAGAGGGTCTCTCCTTAATTAAAAGAATGGCAATTTCTAACCTAAGCAAGGGGGCACACGGCATTACTAAAATAAGAAAGGGAGGGGCGCATGGCACCTTCCCCCTTTAGATAAAGAGGAGCTTATATAAGAAGACACCACATAGGCCGATCTCTCTCTCTCTCTCTCTCTCTCTCAATTCCTATTCACGCCAAAAACAAAGGAGACAAGAAGGAAATCAGCAAGAAGGTTGTTCGGCCAGCAAAGGAGAAGAAGATTGGAAGAGAAAGATCAAGAGAAGTGGAAAGAGTCTAAGGAAAAGAAGAAGGATTGGAAGAGCAAGAAGCGGTTAGTAATTTTGATGTTTTTGAATTAAAACATAAAGAACCATAGGGTTCGGCCATGGTGTATGGCCGAACCCCATGGAAGAAGAACAGGAGATGATAATGGTAATTTTTATGGAAAGGTTATAGGGTTCGGCCATAGTGCATGGCCGAACCGCATGGAAAAACATGGATTATTTAATGGATGTTTTGGTGGTTTTTAATGGAAGGTATTGGTTATATTTTAAGGGATGAAAACCATGGAAAGTCATGGTTTAAATTATGGGTTTTTTGGTTGGAAACCATGGAAGGACTTTGGTGAATCTTTTATAGAAGTTTGAATGATGAAATAAAGAATTAATGGACCATAGGGTTCAACCAACTTGTATGGCCGAACCCCATGGGAATTGTTGATAATGTTATATGATTTTTGAAGGAAAATGATTTATTCGAAAATGATTGATGATTGATTAAATGGAAGAGGAATTATTATTAATTCTAGAGAGGAGGATTGTGAACCATAGGGTTCGGCCATGGTGTATGGCCGAACCCCATGGAGTGGTTTTGTTAAGGTTGTTGGATTTTATTTGATTTAATGGAAACTTACTAATTATGGATCTTTGGAAAGAACCTTGTTTTAAATTGGAAAGGAGTTTAATTATGGAAACCTTCTAATAATGGAAGGTGGAGTTTAATTATGGAAACCTTCTAATAATGGAAGGAGGAGTTTATTTTTAGAAACCTTTTAATTATGGAATTGGATATTAATTTAGAAAGTTTCTATTAAGGACTTTCTAATTATGGAGTTGTTAGGTGTTTTGATGTATGATCTAATTATGGAAGGTAGAGACTAAATTTGGAAAGTTTCTATAATTGGAGTGTTATGTATAATGTATTAATTTATGGATCGGTTTTAGAAACCAAAACCTAAGGTGATGAAGGTGATGGCAAAATTGTTAATAAGTGAAATAAATGGACATAGGGTTCGGCCATGATGTTTGGCCGAACCCCATGAATCAATTTTATAGGTTTATGTTTATGTGTATTTTAAAGGGAAGATGCAAATATAGGTTATGGTTTATGGACCTAAGTTGGTGAACCATTGAAAAGAAACATCAAGGGTTCGGCCATAGTGTATGGCCGAACCCCATGAACTTGTTAATGGGCCATGTTTGGGTCTTTGTATAATTTTAATAAATGGTTCACCAAACCAAGGGATAAAAGGTGAGAATAATGGAATTATAGCTTTGGATGGCAATATGGTAATTAATGGAACTATGTTCTGAAACTCAAACATAAGTTGATGGAATCGGTTCTGAATTATTTTAAAAGGGTTATTGGGAGTGTTATGGATGTTTAAAATAAATAAATCGATTTATGTGTTGGAACCTAAGCCTAAGTTGTTGGAGGCAATGGCAAGGTTGTAAATACTTGCTAAAATGGGTTATATTAGCCATGGATGGCAATCTTGTAAATATATGAAAAATAAGGAAGGTAAATGACTATGGATAAGTATAATGGCATTATTGTAATTAATTGAATTAATGGACCATGGGTTCGGCCATGGTGTATGGCCGAACTCCATGGTAATTGTTTGGTGGACATAGGGACTATGTTTGGCATATTAAAATGAAATATTAAATAAAGAGTAGACCAATGACAATTTGGTAAATAAGTGTGAAAATGATAAACCATGGGGATTGATTTAGGGACTTAAAATATTGTAAATCAAGTGGGACTTGGTTTTGATTGTTTATTATATTATAAGGTAACGGGATCAAGCAAGCGGTGCGCTATCAGTGATCGATTCTTGGACGAAAGACGCAAGCACATGTTAGCGATCTTTGGTAGGATTCCACCTCTTTGAAACCATGGGTTTATGTACATTGTTTTTATCTTGATTTAATGAATTTATATTGCAAAGAATATGTTTCAAATGGTGATTCTATATGCTATGTTTACTTGATAAAATAACATGCGTTTTTAAATATGAGCTTTTAAATGCTATGATTTTGTATGATTGCATAGCATGTGGTATTTGCATGACATGCATGGCATGGGAGGGATGACAGGTAACCGGGGACCCACACTCCGTCGGAGCGTCCGTAAAACACTCGTGGGGGGATACCTTGATGATGAGAATCCCATCAAGAAGATACTATGTATGAATACCTTGATGATGAGAATCCCATCAAGAGGATACTATGTATAAATACCTTGATGATGAGAATCCCATCAAGAGGATACTATGTATGAAGACCTTGATGATGAGCATTCCATCAGGGGATACCTTGATGATGAGAATTCCATCAAGAGGATACTAAGTAACCGGAGCCCACACTCCGTCGGAATGTCCGTAAGGCAACTGTGGGGAATACCTTGATGAGGAGAATTCCATCAAGAGGGAAGACCTTGGTGACGAGCATTCCACCAGGAAGATACTTTGATGAGGAGAATTCCATCAAAAGTATGTATACCCTATGTTTTGTGATGGGTGGGACTCATTGCATATGATAGCATGACATGGCATTGAATCGGTATGATTATGACCTTTATTATCATGCTAGGTTTCTGGTTTTTATCGGTATGATTAGATCTCTATTATCATACACTGTTTTGGACACAATGCTTTATAAGTATGGCATGATTTATTATAACTGGTTTTGATATATATTATATCTGGATTGTTGGTACTAACCCATGTGTTAACCCTAATTGGAATACCTACTGGGCGCGTTGTACTAACGCCCTACTTCTACCCTTTAGTGGATGATGCAGGAAACGAGGAAAACGTTAAACGCGGAAAGGGACAAGCATAGGAACTCGGAGCGCTTTTAGTTTATATTTTGTTTAAGATACTCATGGGCTTGTATTTGAGTATCTAGAATTCGGATTGTAATAACTTAGATGGATTTGTTATGGTTGGATGTCCTATTGGATAATTGCGTTATTATAATGATGATTAATGATTTGACGTACTTTGCTATCTGAATGGAATAGAACTGTGTTCTATTATGATTCTGCATGTTATTTTTATTCTGCATGTTTATATTGCTATGTGTGAACTGTTTTCTTGGACTGAGTCCATACACACATAGGGTTGGCCAGTTAAGGGTCGGACCTTGGAAGTTCGGACTTAGCTCGCGTCATGACGTCCCACGCTCTATCACTCTACTCTGTTATATAAAAAAAAAATAGACTCTGAATTTACGGGAAGAAGTGAGTGAAAAGGGGCGAGGCGTTACATTTACAACTCTCACTTGTAAAATCGTGTGGGATCTCGTGTCTTCTTGTCGCTTGATCTTTTCTCCTCAACCTAGGTTCTCTTGTGCTCTAGATCAAATTCGAATTCCACTGTCTGACTCATTGCTCTATTTATAGGCTCAGGGTTTGAATGGACGGTTGAGATTAAATCTGGATTTAAGTTGATGGATCCAAGGCTTGGATTAGATCTCATTGGAATTGGGTGGTGGAGATTTAAAATGGAATAACTAGGGCACAAGCTAGGGCTACACGAATTTGGATTGCTTGGGATCCAAGCTAGCTTCGTTGCTAAGCTAACTTGGAGTGGAGTGTAAGAAAAGATGAGAAAATATAGGATCTAGATGGGGCGTGGGCGAATTTTGTTGTGTATTTTAAGGTTTCAATAAGATGCAATGCAATGATGAATCAATGGATGAGATTAAAAGATGAGATGCATGAATGGATGAGATGATAGAGATTAGGATTACATGTGATATGCGCATGAGATGTGTTGGGATTGTGCAAAATCGAGTGGAAGGATTGTGTGGATGAGATGATGAGGTGTAGTTGATGTGGCATGAACCTAGATGGGATTTTGGCTTTATTCTTAATCCTAGGGTTTTTATGAATGAATGGCTTAGATTACTTTGGGTTAAGATCTAATGGCTCTAAGGTTAATTGGATGAAATAAAATATAGGAATGATGAGGTACCTAATGCAGGGTTATGATTCAAGGGTTGATCTTATGATAGGATGAATGACCTAAATCTAACATGATTTATTTATGCAATGGATTAAGGATGAAGGCTCTAGGGTTTACCTAACATGTATGCATGAAATGGAGGGTGGAGATTGAAGATAGGGAAATGGAGGGTAGTTATAAAATTCGCATGGACAAGGCTTGGGTGTGTGAATGGGTTTTGGACTTAGGAATTTGAGCCTCAAATGAGCACATGGGCCTCCAATGAAACTTGGACTTGAGTTGGAGGACTTGGGATTTGCATTGGCCTAGCCCATATTGATGAAATGCGCATGTAGTGCTTGAGCCTGGCTCAATTTATGGCCTGTGAAGCTTAGCTTGGCCCAATTGAAATAAATCTTGGCCCATAGACTTGCCCACCTGAATTGCAGCATCTTTCTTCAGAATTAAATAATTAATTCACCACTTAAAATTCTAAAAATATTGAATTTATCTAGACTCTCATAATTGGATCTAGATTAATCAATTTACATTAAAAACCCTAAAAGTGGTCTGAATTAAATTATTAAAATCCTGGGTCTTCTCTTTAAAACTTGCAATTATCCATTGAATTAGATTGATTTTCCTGAACTTTCCATTTTTAACTACAAAACTAGAAAATGACATTAAATGCATGTGACATATACAAAATCAAGGCTAACTAGTTCAATAATCAGTGGTGAAAATGTAATATTTCAGTGCTCAACAGTAACATCGATTATGAATTTCCTCGCTACAGCGCGCAGAAAGTAGTTCAGAACTGAGGCTCGCATACAGTTCTTCAACAGTTCACTAACTTGGGTTGATTTTTACCCTATAGCTGAACCTAAGTAAAGTTCATAGGTCCTTCTACAGTCTAATTACAGATTAAAACTCATCTATCCATGGTCGAACATGGTGTATGGTCATAGATGAAGATGGATAGAATAAATCTTCTCTAAACATGGTTTCTTCTCCAAGAGATATGGTTTTCTCTCCATTAGTGATCGAACAAACTCTAAGTCTCTCTATAGTTCAAAATTCTGATATGAATATGCAGCAATGGTTGATTCGAATTTACTAGGGAGAGGAAGAGAAGGAGAAGAAGAGGAATATAGAATTTAGAATAAAGAGGAATTAAAAGCATACCTTAGAGAAGATGAAACCCATGGAGAAGACCAAAGCTTGGAGGGGGAAGGAGAGGCTTGTTCGTTGGTATAAAAAAGAGAGGGCTTCCAACATGTGGTATGTTATGTAATAGGAGAGGAGGTGTCAACCAAGATTGTAACGCCCAGACCCGATGGTGGCCCCAGAACGCTACTATTTTTATTTTTTTTAATATTCTACAATCAACTAACATCATAGCTAGGCTGGATTTTCAAGTTCGCCAAAAAGCCCATCATAGAAAATGTCACACGTGCTCTTCTCACATGGACTCAAACATGTACCATATGACCCCATATATGAACACATATTATACAAACAAACAAATACATTCATCTCATCAGAGTTACGAACGAAAATATAATGATTTACACATGCTTAGATTTATAGTACCAAAGACGGTACTAAAATCAACAAGACATCATTTGCATGAAAATAAACATAATAAACATATTTCCCATCATCGGGAAATACGATTGATTGCAAAGGCTCCTTCATCCTAAGTCAGCGGTGAAGGTTCCTCCTCCTCAGGTGCTAACCCTGCAATGTAAGCGATGTGAGCTCCAAGTCCAGTGAAGGGATCTTAAAATAACACATTCATCGACATGTATAGGTTAAACAATGCAGTCTAATCATAATAACAATAATGGTTTACTCTTACCATTTAAAATCACAGTCATATTATTCATGAATGGTCTATTTTACCATTATTACCAACTTAACATAAATGGTCTCATATACCATTTTACCAAATTACCACAAATGGTCTCATGTACCAATTATCTTACCTGAATTCATAATTGGTCTCCTATACCAATTTATCAAGTCACCATCACTGCCATCTCACAGCCATCTACTGTCATACCACTGCCATATCATTGTCATACAGTTGTCATGTCACTGACATATCACTATCATACCACTGCCTAATGGTTTCGCATATCATTTATCATATTTGAAATCATAATTGGTCTACTATACCAATGTTTCAAGTCATCCGTGATACTGCCATGCCACCGTAACACCAAAGCACTACACTGGCTATAAATTCATTAAGTCTTGATACGGTCAAAATGCAACATCTTGCAAGAGCATAACCGACACACATGGGCCGACAAAAGCATAACCGACACACCAGGGCCATCAAAAGCATAATATATGACATTCTCTGGTCTACCATAGCCCAACAGCTAAGTGTACGTGAAGGCAGTATCAATATCATAGATGCTCAAGTTCTCATATCGGAGCATTTCATCAACAGTATCAACTTCATACTTCAGTCTCTCATCATAACATGATGCTCAAGTTCTCACATCGGAGAATATCGTCATCAATATCAACTTTATATTTCAATTTATCATCATAATATGATGCTCAAGCTCTCACATTAGAGAATATCATCATCAATCACAATACTATGCATGATAAACATCATTAGTAACAATATGAACATATCTTAGCATTATATATCAAGTCAAGGCATGTAAGTGAGTTCATTCTTCATTTATAGACTAGTAGACCTCGACTCTCTGACATGGAAGCAGTGTCAAGTCTCTTATTCTGGCCTATTCGGTCTTTTTCATATCATGTAATATCCATGAAACCACTCATTTCACTAGATCTAGGTTTACAAAACCTGGTTTATTGATCTTGTATTATTAAATCTCCTCGGCGTAAAACGTAGAGTATCTTGGGTATCTGCAATACAAATAGAAATACAATGAGTATACACGTATAATAAATCATAATACACATTCATAGACAGTACAACATACATTTATAGTATTTCAAATCTTTCTACTCATTTTCTAGAAAACTCCAAAGGAAATGGTGGTGAGTCCTCATAATAGGTTAGTGCTCTTTTTTTATAATAATCAATTAATCAAGACATCTAATAAAGTACTCAGTGCCCAGTCTCGTATTTTCCGGCGCTAGGAAAATATTGAGACTTTGCCTAGAGGGTACAATAAAAATGCTCAAGGCACTACATATATTGTTGTCTATATTGGACAACGGAGACATATTGAGTTAGGCCTAGAGAGATATAAGATGCTCAGGCCACTACTCGTATTATCTTCTAGATTGGACCATGGAGATATAATGAGTTAGGCCTAGAGATAAAAAGAAAATCACTCAATGCCCGATCCATTCTTTTCTACCGAGCTGTAAAGTAAATCGCTTAGCTACTGATAACCATCGGCTGCGTTTCTGCTGCGCCACAGATAAAGGGTATCGGCCTAGAAGTGAATACATAATATAATAAGACAAACAAGGGTTAGTGTCATTTTTAATTAAGAATTTGGTATAGGAAACATCACATCAAAATCTAAGGTCTAAACCTAATATGAAATCTTTAACGTAATCAATCAAAATAAATCTCAAAAACCAGTTCTGGGTTCCTCAGAATATGCCTCGGAACTAGGTACTGTAGCCTCGGAACTTCCGAGCCACTGCCTAAATTCTGGGTTACTTCAGGACCTTCGGAACTTGACTTAGCTCCTTCGGAATATACTTCGAAGCCTAGCTTTGGAACTTCCGAAGCTACAGTCTCAAAATGTCTTAAATCTGCTTCAAAACATCCATTCGGAACTTCCGAGATCGGAACCTGCTACAGTGACTTCGAAACCTCAAAGTCAGGTTCTGAGAGCTTCATCACTGCTACGGTAACTTCGGAACTTGGCTTCAGCACTGTTTATAGTAACCATGGAACTTTCGAGACCTGTCTTCTTCAGCCAACCACTTGCAGAAAGTGCAGTGACGGGATATGTAGGGTCAAATACGAATCCAAAAATAGAGGGGTTCTTGAATACATTTCTAAATCTAACCAGTCCGATGAATTTTTCTATGAGTCTACTATATTTTAGAGATCAATTAGACACAAAACAACTAAGAAAAACCTCTAATTTTGAAAGTGAAATCATCAAAACACATGAAAAATCATGGTTTCCACTAAATTTCAAAACTCATTTTAAAGCTCATTTCAAAACCAAATCACTTTTGTTTGATCCTAAACCTGTTAAAATTTAAAAACGAAAATAGTGCATACCTTTGCTTTGCAAAGCGATTGAAGTTTTGGCCTCTGGAAATTTTGCTCAAGCTTAAGAACGGTGGAAGAAGAAGAAGCTAGGGAAAGAGTTGCAGCAATGGAGATTGGACTTCAGATTGGTGGGAACTGATTGCATCAAGCTGGTTTATATAGAGTTTGAGGGAGAGCTTCAATTGTAACGCCCCGCCCTTTTTCACTCGCTTCTTCCCGTAATTTTAGAGTATATATATATTTTTTATAACAGAGTAGAGTGATAGAGCGCGGGACGTCACGACGCGAGCTAAGTCCGAACTTCTAAAGTTCGACCCTTAACTGGCCAACCCTATGTGTGCATGGACTTAGTCCATGAAAAACGGTTCACACATAGCAATATAAACATGCGGAATCATAATAGAACACAGTTTTATTCCATTCAGATAGCAAAGTACATCAAGTCTTTAATCATCATTATCATATCATAATTGTTCAGTAAAATATCCAACCATAGCAAATTCATCTAAGTTATTACAATCCAAATTCTAGATACTTAAAATACAAGCCCATGAGTATCTTAAACAAAATATAAACTATAATCCTCCCAGCTCCTATGCCTGGCCCGTTTCACGTTCATCGTTCCCCTTGTTTCCTGTATCATCAACTAGGGTAGAAGTAAGGCGTTAGTACAACGTGCCCAGTAGGTATTCCAATTAGGGTTAACACATGGGTTAGTACCAAAAATCCAGATATGATAAATATATCAAATCCAGTATAATAAATCATATCATACTTATAAAACATTGTATCCAAAACAGTGTATGATAATAGAGATCCAATCATACCGATAAAAATCAGAAAAATTGCATGATAATAAAAGTCATAATCATGCCGATTCAATGCCATGCCATGCTATCATATGCAATGAGTCCCACCCACCACAAAACATAGGGTATACTCTTGATGGAATTCTCCTCATCAAAGTATCTTCCTGGTGGAATGCTCATCACCAAGGTCTTCTCTCTTGATGGAATTCTCCTCATCAAGGTATTCCCCACAGTTGCCTGAAGGACATTCTGACGGAGTGTGGGCTCCGGTTACTTAGTATCATCTTGATAGAATTCTCATCATCAAGGTATCCCCTGATGGAATGCTCATCACCAGGGTCTTCATACATAGTATCCTCTTGATGGGATTCTCATCATCAAGGTATTCCCCCCACGAGTGTTTTACGGACGCCCCGACGGAGTGTAGGTCCCCGGTTACCTGTCATCCCTCCCATGCCATGCATGAGATGCAAATACCACATACTATGCAATTATACAAAAATCATAGCATATAAAAACTCATATTTAAAACACATGCTATTTTATCAAATAAACATAGCATATAAAATCACCATTTGAAACATATCCTTTACAATATAAATTCATTAAATCAAGATAAAAACAATGTACATAAACCCATGGTTTCAAATAGGTGGAATCCTACCAAAGACCTCTACGTGTCCTTGCGTCTTTCGTCCGGTAACCGCTCACGATCGTAGACACCTTGTAAGGTCCCGTTACCTTATATTATAATAATAAATCAAAAACCAAGTCCCACTTGATTTACAACATTTAAAGTCCATTAACCAACCTTGTGGGGTTCGACCATACACCATGGCCGAACCTCACCCCTTTTGTTCATTTATTCCATTAATTACCAAAATGCCATTGGTCTAAACCTTAGTTAATATTCCATTTATTTTAATCCAACATGCGTAACCCTAGGTCCATTAATTCACCTCTTTACGTAATTGCCATTACTCTCATCATCTAAGATTTTGGTTCCAAACATAGATCCATTCACCTATTCATTATACATCAAAACTCCGAATACCCTTTAAATGTTCCATAATAATTCCTTAATCCAAACATGATCTATCATTGAGGGATCCATTTAAAAATTGGTTCATGGGGTTCGGCCATAACCCATGGCCGAACCCATGATATCTTGGTTCCATCCTCCTCCTAAATTTATTTAATAATAATAGAAACATTATTGAACTAAAGACTTAATTCATGGGGTTCGGCCAAACACCATGGCCGAACCCTATGATGTAAACTTTCCATTTCATCAACTCCCATACTTGAATTATAATTCAATGTTCTTTCTATAATTAGAACTTCCCAATTTAATTTCCACTTTCCTTAATTAGAACTTCCCATTTTAACTTCCACTTTCCTTATTAGAACTTCCTAATTTAATATCCAACTCCATAATTAGAAGGTTTCCAAATTTAGCATGCATCTTTCAATAAATAGAAACTTTCCCATTTTAATTCCCATCCTTCTATTTAATCATTCAAGGTCCGTGATTAGATACTTTCTAATTTAAACTCCTCCTTCCAAAATTAGAAGGTTTCCAAAAATAAACTCCACCTTCCATTATTAGAAGGTTTCCATAATTAATCAACTTTCCAATTTAATAAAAATTCCAATACACCTCCAATATAACTTCATGGGTTCATAATGTTCTCCTTTCCATTATATTAACTTTCCATTAAAACAAGGTTCTTTCCAAAGATCCATAATTAGTAAGTTTCTAACTTAATCTCCACTTTCCATTTTAATCTAAGGTTCATAATTAGATAGTTTCTAATTTTATCACCACCTTAGATCCTTTTCTAAATTAATATCCATAATTAGAAAATCCAAATGAATAATCATCTTCCATGATCTTCATTGAATAAATCCACAAAATAAGTTCAAAACCGATCCATACATTGGATACTTTCTAAATCAGTAAACTTCCTCCATGGGGTTCGGCCATACACCATGGCCGAACCCTATGATTCCAAAATCCTTAATCATTACCAACTCAACTCCATTAAAAATTATCAAAGCTCTTCCATATATTTCCTTTCATAGTTTCCAATCCATAAATATAATAAATCAGTCCACATGATTCAATGTCTAAGAAACCCCAAATCCATAACTATATTTGGTGGGGTTCGGCCACACACCATGGCCGAACCTCACCCCTTTCTTTTCTATTCTTTTGATCCACAAACCCATCTATATTTTTCCATGGTCTCCATTTAATAGTATGGATAATTTCCATGGAGCTCATCTTTCAAAAACCCTTAATCATTAAATCATTACCAACATACCTTCATGGGGTTCTTTAATTTCTTACATTCATCCAAACATCCATTAAAAATATAACCATGTTCTCCATTACATAATCAATTAAAATTATTAACATCCTTTCCATGGTCTCCAATCAATAACCATATCTTTATTCATGGGGTTTGGCCATACAACATGGCCGAACCCTATGGTTCATCATCTTCCATTGAATTACCATAATCATCTCATAATCTTCTTTCATGGGGTTCGGCCATACACCTTGGCCGAACCCTATGGTTCCTTATTTCATTAAACAAAATAACAATCACTTACCGGTTCTGCGACTCCTTCGATTTTCCTTCGCTTGTTCTTGTTCTTCCAATCCTTATCCTTTCCTTAGCCTCCTTGATCTTTCACTTTGCTGGCTGCCTTCTCTTCCTTTGATAATGTCGAGAATAAGAACTTGAGAGAGAGAGAGAGATAAAATTCGGCTAAGGTGTTATGCCATGCGCCCCTCCCTTCTCTCCTTATATTACCTTCCTTTTGATCACAACTTAGAAGATGCCAAGATAAGAATTTTCCTTTGCCGTGTGCACCTCTTTTTTATCTTATAAAACTCCTCTTGATCCCATATTTAGAATAGCAATACCGTGAGCCCTTGTGTCTCTCCTTTTAATAAACTCCACATAATCTAAAATAGAAAGTACCATGCGCCATTGATGCCTTTCCTTTATTAAACCTTCCCTTTAATCCTATCCTAGATTAGAAGGTGCCATGCGCCCCTTGTTCTCTTGATTTAGAAGGTGCCATGACTCTTTAAATTAGCCTTTGCTAATGCCGTGTACACCTTATCCTCATACCTCACATTCAGCCATGTATCCTTTCAAATTATTCTTAAATATCTTCTCAAGATATTCTAGCATATTACATAGATATGCATATCACTCATGCTCATAAACATGGATTTAATATCTATAATTCGGCCATGTAAAATTATCCCATTCTTAATCCCTCTATGTGCATGCAATCTTCCAAATCCCTTATTTATTACTAATTAAATCTAACCCCATTTAATTTATTTGAAACCATTTACCAAAACCGTTGGGTCTTAATTGAGCCAATGACCCAATTCTTTGCCCAATTTAAGATCCATAACTAATATTCATAAATTAATTGGATTATTTTCATACAAAATAATTAACTGAAAATCTGAGGTGTTACATCAATGGTGGAAAAATGGTCACGATAGGCTACCGTCAACGCTGCATGAAGTGATTCATGCGTACGCCGCTACTGCATGTAAAGATGGATATTTTTATATATTTTATTATATTTTAATCCTTTTAACCATATCTTCAATATGTAGACAATAAATAGGTTTAACTTGTAACACCCCGGATTTTCAAGTTATAAATATTTACGAAAATTACCCATTTAATTCATGAATTTTAGATATGGATCTTAGATGGGTAAAATGTTGGGTCTATTGCCCAGTTAAGACCCAACAATTTTGATAAATGGTTTCAAATAAATTTAAATGGGGTTGAATTTAAATGGTAATGAAACATAATTAAAAAGATAAGGGATATGGATTAAGGATATGCGCATAATATGTTGTAGTATTTTTTAAAAGGATCATTTCCCTTCGTTAAGAGAAATTAAGGGAATTGCTATCTTAGAGAGAGAAAGGGGTGCATGGCACCTTCTAATATTGGATGGATGGAAAGATTTTAGGAATGACATATGCGCATGATGTGCTAAGAATATTTTTAAAATGGGGATTTGCTAAATGTAAGGGGCACATGTCATATTTCTAAATGTAGAAGATATCTAAAACTAAAAATAGAGATTGTCTTAGCCGCATATAAGATATACGCATGGGTTGGAGTCTCTAAAGAGGGGTCTTTCCTTGATTAAAATGGCACCTTCTAAGTTAGGAACTAGTGGGAGATTAATTAAGGCAACAAAGGGGCGCATGGCACTTGCTAATCTTAGAGAGACAAAGGAGCACACGGCAATGGTTAATTTAAGGGGGCTTGGTATCTTCTAAGATTGGCTAATTGGAGGTTTAATAAAAGAAAAGAAGAGGGGCGCAAGTCATTATCTAAATATGGAACCAAGTGGAGTTTCTATAAGACAAGGGTAGTGCACACGACAATGGCTATTTCAACAAGGGAGAGAGGCGCACAAGACAAAGGGCTCACGGCATTGCAATCTTAGCACCTTCTAAGATTGGCCGATTGGAGATCAATAAAGGAGAAGCAAGCACAAGGGGCTCACGGCATTGTCTAAGTTTAGACCTTGTGGAGTTTTATAAGACAAGAAAGAGGGCACACGGCATTCATGTTCAAAGAGAGGTAGCAGCAAAATAAAGTGGCTCACGGCATACACAAAAGAGGCTACGGAAAGAAGAAGATTGGAAGAGCAAGAATCAACTGGAGCGAAGGAAAACCGAAGGAGTCACAAAACCGGTAAGTGATTGTTATTTTGTTTAAAAATAAAGAACCATAGGGTTCGGCCATGGTGCATGGCCGAACCCCATGATTGAAGAATAGATATAATTTATGGAAAACCATGGGAGTTGGTTAATAAATTTATAGGATTTATGGGTTTTTGGAGGTTGAACTCTATGGAAGATTATTCATATCTTAAAAGGTTTACATGGAGATGATCATGGATGAACCATAGGGTTCGGCCATGGTGTATGGCAGAACCCTATGGAAGGTCATTGGTTAATCAGAGTTGATGTTAATGTTATATGATTTTTTAAAGGATTAAGTGGATAAGAATCATGAATAAATTGAATGGGTCTTATTGGATTTTAATGGATTAAATGTAAGATCAATGTTTAATAATTTGTAGAAGGAGGATGTGAGCCATAGGGTTCGGCCATGGTGTATGGCCGAACCCCATGGAGTTGTTTTAGTATGGTTGTTGGATTTTAATTGATTTAATGGAAGGTCGGATGCTAAGTTTTGGAAATTTTCTAATTATGGAGTTGGATATTAATTTAGAAGGTTTTTATTTAAGGACTTTCTAAATATGGAAGGTGGAATTTAATTTAAGAAGGATTTAAATATAGAAGGTGGAGATAAACTTGGAAACTTTCTAAATATAGAAGGTGGAGATAAATTTGGAAAGCTTCCAATTATGGAAGGATGGGTGCTAAATTGGAAACCTTCTAAATATGGAAGGTGGAATTTAATTTAGGAAGGATTTAAAAATAGAAGGAGGATATTGAATTTAGAAAGTTTCTAAATATGGACTTGTTAATTATGGATTTGCTAAGTTGATGAAAATGGAAACTTAGACATCATAGGGTTCGGCCATGGTGCTTGGCCGAACCCCATGAACCAATCTTGGATCTAATATATTCATGTGTTAATGAATAGAAGGTTTGAAAATGATAGACCATGGGTTCAGCCATGGTGTATGGCCGAACCTCATGGGGAATGATTTATGATTTTTAGTGTTTACAAGGATCAGATTATTGGATATGTAAGTCATGGATGGCAAAGTTGTAAATATATGGAAATATTGGACATAGGGTTCGGCCATGGTGTATGACCAAACCCCATGAATTATTTATTGGACAATGTGTTTGGATTAAAGAAGTATGTATGGATTATTTTGGAACCAAGCAAGGAAAATGGCTACGGTTATGAATTATTTTAAAGGGTTAGTGGGAGTGTTATGAATGTTTAAAATAAATAAATGGACCTATGTGTTGGAACCTAAGCCTAAGTTGTTGGAGGCAATGGCAAAGTGGTAAATAAGAGTGAAAGTGCTAGACCATGGGTTCGGCCATGGTGTATGGCCGAACCCCATGGGAATTATTTGGTGAACTTAGATGTTTATGAATCTATGTTTCTAACCTAAACAAGAGGAATGCTTTGGGTGTGATTAGACCAATGGCAAGGTTGTAAATACTTGCTAAAATGGAAGGTTAGCCATAAATGGCAATATTGTAATTAAATGAAAATAAGGGACCATGGGTTCGACCATGGTGTATGGCCGAACCCCATGGGGAATGTTTGCTGAATTTAATGTTTCATGTATCTTAGATGATTAATTGGGTTATCATCAGATTAATGCATAAAAAATTGTAAGAATGGCATTATGGTAAATATGGTCAAAAAATGAAAGACCATGGGTTCGGCCATGGTGTATGGCCGAACCCCATAAGGATTGTGTTTATGGACTTAAAAGATGGTAAATCAAATGGGACTTGGTTTTGATTGATTATTATATTATAAGGTAACGGGACCTCAAAAGGTGCTTACGATCGTGAGCGGTTACCGGACGAATGACGCAAGGACACGTTAGCGGTCTTTGTAGGATTCCACCTCTTTGAAACCTGGGTTTATGTGCATTGTTTTATCTTAATTTTGATGAATATATGTTGCAAAGGATATGCTTCAAATTGTGATTTTAAATGCTATGTTTATATGATAAAATAGCATGTGGTTTAAATGTGAGTTTTAAATGCTATGATTTGTATTTCTACATAGCATTTTGGCAGTTGCATCTCATGCATGGCATGGGAGGGATGAAAGGTAACTGGAGGGTCCACACTCCGTTGGGTCGTCCTAAGAACCTATGTGGGGTACCTTGATGTGATTTCCATCAAGAGGATAATATGTATGAAATGTAACCGGAGGGTCCACACTCCGTTGGGGCGTTCGAAAGGCATATGTGGTGGGTACTTTTATGTACGTGTGATGGGTGAGACTCATTGCATATGATAGCATGGCATGACATTGAATCGGCATGATTATGACTTTTATTATCATGCAAGGTTTTTGGTTTTTATCGGTATGATTGGATCTCTATTATTATACACTGTTTTAGGATACGATGCTTTATAAGTATGGTATGATTTATTATAACTGGATTTGATATATTTGTTATATCTGGATTTTTGGTACTAACACATGTGTTAACCCAAATTGGAATACCTACTGGGCGGGTTGTACTAACGCCCTACTTCTACCCTAGTGGATGTGTAACGCCCCTCCCTTTTTCACTCGCTTCTCCCTTAAATTCAGAGTCTATTTTTTTTTATAACAGAGTAGAGTGATAGAGCACGAGACGTCTCAATGCGAGCTAAGTCCGAACTTCCAAAGTTCGACCCTTAACTGGCCAACCCTATGTGTGCATGGACCAAGTCCACGAAAATGGTTCACACATAGCAATATCAACTTTCGGAATAAAAATCATAACCTGCGGAATCATAACATCAATTTGCGGAATCATAATAGAATCAAGTTCTATTCCATTCATATAGCAAAGTACGCCAAGTCCTTAATTATCATTTAAATACCATAATTATCAAAATAAACATCCAACCATCTAAGTTATTACATTCCGAAATCTAGATACTCAAATACAAGTTCATGAGTAACTTTATTCAAAACATATAAAATAAGTCTTCCAAGTTCCTATGCCTGGTCCGTCTTGCGTTCATCGTTCCCCTGATTTCCTGTATCATCGACTAGGGTAGAAGTAGGACGTTAGTACAACGCGCTCAGTAGGTATTCCAATTACGACTCATGGTTAGTACAAAACATATATTATAACATAATATCCAAAACCATGTAAAATCCATGCCATGCAACGATGACAAATGCAATGAGTCCCACCTATCACATGTACATAAAAGTACCTACCACATAGGTCTTCCGGACGCCCAGGCGGAGTGTGGACCCTCCGGATTCTTCCTGATGGAAAATCAAATCAAGGTACTGCACATAGGTTTTTCGGACGCCCTGATGGAGTGTGACCCCTCCGGTTACAAATCCTCCACCCCATGTCATGCATGAGATGCCAATGAGATACATGCTATTTTATAACATAAACAAAGCATTTAAAAATCACCTTTTGAAACATAATCACTACATGCTATTTATATAATTAAACATAACATTTGAAATTCAATATAAGCATATCCTTTGAAACATAAATTCATCAAAATAAGATAGGTTTCAAAAAGGTGGAATCCTACCAAAGACCGCTAACGTGTGCTTGCGTCTTTCGTCCAAGAATCGATCACCGATCGCGCACCGCTTACGAGATCCTGTTACCTTATAATATAATATTAAATCAAAACCAAGTCCCACTTGATTTACAACATTTAAAGTCCATTAACCAAACTTGTGGGGTTCGGCCATACACTATGGCCAAGCCTCACTCTTTTTGTTCATTTATTCCATTAATTACCAAAATGCCATTGATTTCCTCATTCATTTAAATCTATCATAACTAAACCCTATAAGAATTCCTTAACCAAATCAAGTCCATAAAACACAGGTCATGGGGTTCGGCCATACACCATGGCCGAACCCATGATCCTCCACTTTGGCATGTAATTACAATTTTGCCACTACCTTCATCAATAATCCATAACACATGTTTGTATCCTTCACTTTATTTAAAATACACAACACATAACTCATTAGTTTGATTCATGGGGTTCGGCCATACACTTAGCCGAACCCATGATGTCCTTGTTTCCAATTATCTCCACCTTCTATTTTTAGAAGGTTTCCAAAATAACATTCCATAATTATAAGGTTCCTAAATTAAAACTTTCTAATTTAATCTTCACCTTCCAAAAATAGAAACTTCCCAAATGAACCAACTTCCATAAATGAACTTTAGTGGGGTTCGGCCATACACCATGGCCGAACCTCACTTATAGAAACAAATCTAATTTAGCAAACTCCTTCCATTTTAATCTATGGTCCATAATTAGATAGCTTCTAATTTAATAATCAATTACATGGGGTTCAGCCATACACCATGGCCGAACCCTATGGTTCATAATCTTGACTATTTAATTTGGATCCATTAAAATTCAATAATAACATCATCACAACTCGGCATGGCCGAACCCTATGGTTCAAAGTCCTCTCATTTTAAACTAATCAATGATCTTCCTTTTAAAAATTATCCAACACCTTCCATTTAACCATTCATTAAACCATATCTTTCCATGGTTTCTAATCCATATAAACAACCCAAAGTTCCTCCATTAAAATAACTAACATCCTTCATGGTTTTTAATCCTCAAAGCCCATGAATTAAAACATGTCTAAGACACCTCAAATCTGTAAAAACATTCGGTGGGGTTCGACCATACACCATGGCTGAACCTCACCCCATATTTTCTATTAAAATTAAACACAATGGCCATCCAATTTCCTTTCATGGGTTTGGCCAAACATCATGGCCGAACCCTATGGTTCTTTATCTTTAAAACAAATTTATAAATAAGATACTAACCGTTTACGCGACTCCTTTGGTTTTTCCCGGTTGTTCTTTGCTCCTCCAATCCTTTTCCTTCTTCTTGATTTTTCCCTCTTGCTGGCTGCCCTCTTTTCCTTCTTGTTGTATTGCCGAGAATGAGAGATAGAGAGAAAGAAATTCGGCTATGGTGTGTAAACCATGCGCCCTTCCTATGAATCTCTATATAAAGCCTTTCCTTGGTCCCAACTTTGGAAGGTGCTTAAGATAGCCATTGCCGACCTTCATTTCTCTTTTAATAACCTCTCATTCGGCCAATGCTAATACAACAATAACAATGTCGTGAGCCCTTTGTTTAATTTGCTATTGCCGTGTACTCTTCTTTTAGAAGGTGTTATGCACATAATACTAATCATAGCCTAAGAAATCTTAGACACTTCCCTAATTTAATTTAAGACAATATGCACACCCTTTTTTAAAAGATCCCATGCGCCTATCACAGAAAAACAAATCCCACATTCGGCCACACGCTATCCCATACACGGCCATAAAATCTTCATTTGATTTTTAAACATCTCCTTGGATATTCTAATCCAATATTCGGCCATGCATAATCTTTTAATTAATTTTGGACATAATGCATTACTAAAATAATTCAACCCATTTAAATTTTATTGGAACCCTTTCCAAAAACCGCTAGGTCCTAATTGGGCATTGTCCCAACACTTTACCCAATTTAAGATTCATATCTAAAATTCACAAATAAAATAGATAATTTTCATATAAAAAATCGGAGGTGTCACGGGATGATACAGGAAATGAGGGGAACGATGAACGCATAACGGGCCAGGCATAGGAGCTTGGAGGATGATAGTTTATATTTTGTTTAAGATACTCATGGGCTTGTATTTTGAGTATCCAGAATTCGGATTGTAATAACTTAGATGAATTTGCTATGGTTGGATGTTTGATTAGATAATTGTGTTATGATAATGATGATTAAGGACTTGACGTACTTTGCTATCTGAATGGAATAAAACTGTGTTCTATTATGTTTCCACACGTTATGATTTTTATTCCGCAGGTTTATATTGCTATGTGTGAATCGTTTTCATGGACTGAGTCCATGTACACATAGGGTTGGCTAGTTAAGGGTCGGACTTTAGAAGTTCGGACTTAGCTCGCGTCGTGACGTCCCGCTCTTTATCACTCTACTCTGTTATAAAAAAAAATAGACTCTGATTTTACGGAAAGAAGCGATTGAAAAAGAGCGGGGCGTTACATAACTAAATTAATACAACCAGTCTAAATGATGTGGTTTTAAAAGTTATAACCATTGTAAAAATTTGGAGAATAATACACTTAGAAAATTAATTGATTTTAACAAAAATGTCAATTGGGCAAATTTTTATAAATTAACAATCTTCTTCAAATGATTTTAAAATTTAAAATTTGAAATTCTAACAACACAAAATGATTAGTTAAAACATCGATTAAACACATGGTATTTTCATGAAATTTTCTGACTTCTATAATTAATTAAAAATTATTCTTTTATAAATAGGGACCTCTTCGGGTCACAAATATAAGTATTTCTGAAAACCAAAAGCATAGATTAAAAGGTCCTATGAATTCATCATTTAAAATCACTACCAATGCATAGCTTTGACAATTAAATAATAATAATCAATAATTAAATATCTTAAATAATAATATTTATGGTAAATTACCATTTTGCCTTTCCAACTTAAATGAGTTGGATCTGTGAGCTACCGAGCTCTGATTGGACCGATCCTGGATTTTTCAAAAAGTCCAATCTGTAATCTTCATGATTAACAGATCAAAACACATTTAATTAACACAAATAACACAATTAGTCTTAATTTTAGGTCACGGTATTACAAAGGCTGTGTTTTATTGGAATTAGAAGCTCTCCAAAGTGTGGGGACCACTAGGTTAGCAAACTTAGACATTGTACTAAGGTAAAAACGTGTGGAGAGTAGAATTAGGAGGCTTCCATCGAGAATGAGAGAAAGGAAAGGAGAGAGGGTTGGCCTTAGGATTTTTCTTTCTAACAAAAATTGGTTTTCTAAAACTAAGGGGATTAAGACTCCAAATCTTCAAGTATTACTATTCTCATTCAAGCAAAATGTGTACAAGGAATTAAGGATCAATTCCAAAATAAAAATATACTATGAAAGGATAAATTCGATCCAAGCAAGGGAAATTTTTGCGTTTTACAATTTTGCCCATGGCATGGGCAAATTGGTCTTTTCTCAGCAATTTATTTTAATTGAGTGCTTTAAATTAAAATTTGGATTATAGGAATTTTATTTTCTTAGTAATTAATTATTTATTGGAATATATTCAGTGAATTTTGCAATTAAAAGAATATTAATTTGTGTGATCTAATTGAGGAGAAGGTATGTGCATTTGGGGAGCAAATTAAATTCTATATTTAGTGTGTTTTCCAAAATAAATTTTAATAAAATGAAATAAAATAACACACAAGCACAAACAAATATAAATTCTTCTAAATTAGCTCTACCCACTACCATTGATCCCGTTATTTCGGGTAGGGTCACTACAACATCAACATATTGGACATGTCACACATTAAGCAATCTCATCCAATCATTTTATCACACAATTCGCATATCTTATCATGAATGTCAACTACAGATGCTCATATCTCAAGTCTACACAAACACAAATGCACATGAAGGATCCTTCAACAAGGCTGACGGTCAAGCCTTTCTCAGGCACTTAGGCCACTAACATTTCAAATATATATCACAAGTCATTTAGTGATCCTACCCGAATTAATGAATCAATGTTATTGGTAGAGCTAGCTTAGAAATTTAAAAATTGTTTGTACTGGTGTGTCTTTATTTTTATTAAAATTATTTTTTGAAAATACACTGAGACTTAGAATTAGATTAATTAATTTCCCAAATGCAAACACTTTCCCTCAAATTGAATCACATGGTTTTAATTCCCCATGATTAAATAATTGTTAGGGCCTCGGTTTAACCGAGTCTATGTATTGTCAATTCTGTGACTGAATGTGTCCTTGCCTTTGAGGATTGTAGATTGAAGAATCAAGATCAAGAGCAAGTTGAAGATCATCTCACTACGTGTTTGGTAATCACACAGGTAAAATGATCTTAGAAGACCTTAGGATGAACCAAACACACAGACATTGGACCAAGCCTTAAGAAACTCAAAATGGAAAATTGCAACTGTCTAGGTCGAGGCCATCGAGACAAAGCTCGAGGCCTCCTTCTGGGATTTAGGAAAAAAACATTGTCAAATATTGTTGCTCCCAGATCGGGCCCCTCAAGAAACTTAGAGTCCTTCAAAAACACTGAAGTGTTGGTTGAGCCCCTTGAGTTGAATTTAAATGATCAGAGTTTGTAAATTGTAAAACTCTTAGCACAAGACCTGTTGAGCACTGAAATCTGACATTTTTACCCCTGATTATTGGGTCAGTTAATCCTCAATTTTGTATATAATGATGCATTTAATGTAGTTTGTTAGTTTTGTAGTAAAAAATGGAAAGTTCAAGAAAATCAACTTAAAACAACAGAAAATTGCAAGATTAGAGCTTTAAAGAGAAGACCTATGATTATTATAATTATTTCATTTCACTTTTTAGGATTTTCATGTAAATTAATTAATCTAGATCTAGCTATGAGAGTCTATAATTAATTAATAATTTTTAGATTTAAAGTGGCTGAATAATTATTTAATTATAGAGGTTAAAAGCTGCAATCCAAGAGCCAAAGCCTGAATTTCAACTCAATGAGCTAAGATTCAGTCCAAGTGGACCAAGCTATGCTCCACAAAGCTTCAATGGGTCAATCCACATGCAAGCCCATGCACATTTCACACTTTGGGCCAGGCCTGTGTAAGCTCAATTCAACTAAGGTCCAAGCTCTCAAATCCAATTCCAGTGGGCCTAAGTTGAGGTCGAAATCCAAATCCAAAGCCCAAGTCCAATAAACTCCATGGTCCATGCTTGATTTTACCTAAGTCCAACCCAACTACCCATGTCCAAAACCCATAACCCAACTCCACATCTACACCATCCAATGTCCATCTTAGATATTAACCTTCCATCTCACACACCAAATTAGGTCAAACCTTAGATCCACCATCAAATCTAACCCATCCATTCATCCATCATTAGATCTAGGTCATTCATCATCATCATGATCATCTTAACCTTAGATTAGTGTTCATCCATGAATCACCTATTAATCATTGCATTCATTTGATGCATTGATCATCTTAGCCATTAGATATTAGGTCATCTAATCTCATTCACCCATTCATCTCTTAGAAACCCTAGAGCCTCCACACGCATCCATCACATACACACATTTCCTTAGATTTAGGTCATGCATTTCATCATCCATTTAAGATCCACCTATGCATCTAAACCCTCCATCAACCATCTACCCAATTTTATAACTATTTTACCCTAAATACTTTAGAGCCATTAGATCAAAACCCATTTAATTTAAGCCATTCATTCATAAAATCCTAAGCTATGAACAACTTGTAGTTCAAGCTAGCCCCCATCGCATATCACACCTAATCATCCCATGATTTTTTGCAACCTAAAACCTCTCCATGCATTTAGACTAAAAACCATCTAGATACAACCCTAAGATCTAAACACACCTCATAATCTAATCCCCAAGTATCTAACACGATTTTTCCCAATCCCAAAAAATCCAATTTCTAATTTTCTCCCAATCTCCTATCTTCTCTCCACCTTGACCTAGCCACCAAGGAAAGCCACACAAAAATCGTGTGACCCTCCTTTTGTAACCATAAAAACCTAGTTTTAATCCCCATCATCCTTTCCCATTTAGATTCAATCCAGTCTATTGATTTCCCAACTTAAACCTTGATTTAATCCAAGCCATCCATCTCTTTTCAAAACCTATAAATACCCCATTACCCCAAGGGTAAAAATTGAATATGACCTGGAATTCAAGAGGACTAAAGGCTAGAGCAAAAGACAGGAAGACAAGGAGCACCATGCGATTTTTCAAGTGAGAGTTTAGATTTTTATCTTTTATGTTGTCTTTCTCATATTTAATTTAGAAAAGCCTTATACTTTAATTCTTCCATTTAATAAAATAAAGCATTCATTTAGAATCCCAGAACATCCAATTTCTAAAATACTTTTATGATTACTTTAGTTTTTAATTTCAAGAACACAACTTTTATTTATTTGATTGAACATGAGCGTATGCAATAGTTAGGATCTTTATTGTAAGACTTGAATCAAGATTACTAAAGTTTTGATTAATTAAATTAAAAGTTGTGAATCTTGTTTTATCAATAAGTGTGAATTGTATTTTAGATCTTTACGTGAATTTCAGATCTAGGCCTTCACTTTGTTTACATATCTTGAGTGATGAATGGTCTATTCCAAACAACCACCTTTTCCGTTACTGCATATTTAATTTCAGTCATTTATTTTCCTGCAATTTAATTTTCTGTCTTTTAATTATGTTAAATCTTATTTTTGTTGTGCAATAGTTGTTTTAACCCAAAATCTTGTATAAATCTAATATTTAATTCACTCCTTAATTATTTAATTCATTATTTAATTCTTTGATTCTCTCTCTTAAATCACTCTCTCTCTCAAAGATCCATTCAATTAAAGTTAGGACGATGTGTAAATAATTTTGTAACTTGAAATCCTAAACATGATTAAGACTAAAAGTTGATTCACCATGTTAGAATAAGAAATCACACATCTTATTTGCTGATTTCCAAGTTAGATACATAACTCATATAATGAATCAATTTCTTTAAAACAATTCATTTTTAGAGGACATTAATTTAAATTCATATACTTTGAGATTTTCCATTGGCATTGACTTCTCTCTCACAATACTATACTATGAATGGTTCGTCCGCTTGCGAGAATTACAAATTTAAAACATCAACAAGACCCACGAGGCTCCTTCGAGCTCCTCGAGACTTTGAGCCTATCGAAGAAAATCTCGAGGGCCTCAATGACTAACAGTTTCTAGCCGTTCTGATTGATTTGGCAACACACAGAGGTTACGTGCTTGACTGGGTTACCTTCGAGGCCCTCGGGGACTGGCCATTGGTGCTTAGTTTTCTCTATATAAACTCTGGGTTTTTGAGCTAATGTTTGCACCTGATGATCCCAAGTTTATTTTAGAGTATTCCTTCAATCTCTAGACCTAATGACTAGTTCATCTTCAAGAATGGTGTCTAAGGTTAGTTCTGTCACCATAGCGTTGCGGTTGAGCATGACCTAAGGATGAGCTGAAAAGAGATGTCGTGTGCTCCTTCACTTACCTGGGAACTTACCTGGCCATCTTGTGGTTGAACTCTCATTGGAGACTTAGATTGTTTGGAGAAAAAAGTAGGAGCAAGTCTAGATACAATTTTTAGGGTCCTATTATTCAATAAAAAAAATTTGATTGCATTAGTGCAGTTTAAATTTAGATCTAGGCATTTTTTGTGTCTGAATTTTTTTTAGCATGTATGATCGTGTCTGTGTATGCATAATTGGTCACGTAACTCCTCCAATCGCTTGGTTAGAGTTGCACTTCCCATCAGAACATCGATTATTGCATCCGGTGCTCAATCCGGCTCAGTCATAGACATAGACGATTCACCTACTTCGCCATCATCATCATCAACCTCATCTACTCCTCCATCATCTCCCATGGCAGAAGAAATTGCGGAGAAAACTCTCCAAGATTACTTCTCACCAGTCACAGCCAATTCACCATCAAGTATAGTTGTACATGAAACCAATGTTACCTTTGAACTTAAGTTAGGACTTTTACATCTATTACCAGCCTTTCATGGTCTTGATAGAGAGGATCCGTACCTCCATATGAAAGAATTCTTAGAGATCTGTGCCACCATTAAAATCCAAGGAATTACTGATGAATCTATTCGACTTCGATTATTTCCTTTTTTCTCAAAGAAAAACTGAAATCATGGTTAAATACTTAACCTGCGATTAGCATCACCACTTGGGATCAGCTAGTTAATAATTTTTTTAATAAGTTTTTCCCAGTATCAAATTCAAACGCTCTCAAGAAAGAAATGATAAACTTCAATCAAAAGAAGAGTGAACAATTCTGTGAAACATGGGAAAGATTCAAAGAAATATTAGCAAAATTTCCCCACCATGGTTTTGAAACATGGAGACTTGTCCAATTTTGCTATGATGGTTTGACCACATCAACCTGTCAAATGGTCGAGTCTATGAAAAATGGGGACTTTTTTGAAGCTAACCGAAAACAATGGATGGACATTCCTGGAAACATTGGCGAAAAATTCTCAGCGATGAGATTTTTCCAAGAAAGATATTTTAGTACAAACCTCAAGAAAAGGGGGTTTGTACGAAGTCAGTAGTGATTTTGACGTTAAGTTAGCAATCGCAAACCTAACAAAAAAATTCGACTCATTAGTAATGACTCAAGTGATGAATCCATCAATGGGACCAAATGCTGAATTTTGTGTTATGTGTTCTAGTCCAGACACACCGCTCAAAATTGCTCTTCCCTAGAATCAAATTCTAAGTGTTCAACTGAACAAATATATGCACTCAATAATTTTGGAAGACAGCAAGGAACCCCGTTCTCTGCTACATATAATCCTAATTGGCGAAATCATCCCAATTTTTCTTGGCGACGGAATCAACCTCCAATGAATCAAAACTTTCCTCAACGTCAAAATCAGTCATTTCGACCACCTCCATATCAACCACCACCTCAAAATTAGCCATACCATCCATCCCAGTCAAATTAGTCAAATCAATCTTATCCTTCACAACAACATAAACCTTCGATTGAGGATACGTTGCAACAACTCATGCAATCTACCCAGCAGGTTGTGCACAAGCTTCGAAACACAACTTGGACAATTAGCCACTGCTATTGGTGATAGAGAACAAGGCAAATTTCCCAGTCAACCTATTCCAATTCCTAAGGGACAGTATGAAGTTTCATCATCCAAACTAGATGATGTTAAATCAATTACTACCTTGAGATCAGGGAAACAGGCAGATAACAAAGTGGAAATGCCTAAAGAATCAATCAATGATGAATCAAAGCAATCGGATAACTCACTGAGTTCATCCCCTGTCCAAAATCCTTCGAATATATCTGTTAAGAAAACATTTTTCACCATGGACTCTATATCCTCATACGTTATCAGTAAAACAAAAGATACCTTGTGGTGACATACTAAAGGTTTTTAAACATGTCAGTATCAATATCCCTCTATTGGATGCCATCAATCAGGTACCTTTGTATGCCAAATTTCTCAAAGACCTATGTACGGTGAAACGGAGAACCAATGTTCTTACAAAGGCTTTCCTAGCAGATAATGCGAGTGCACTACTCCAACAAGCATTTCCAATCAAACATAAGGATCTTGGATGTCCAACCATTTCTTGTACAATTGGTACATACACAATTGACAAGGCTTTATTAGATCTTGGAGCTAGTGTCAGCCTACTGCCACATTCTCTCTAAGCGGTTAGGTTTGGGAAAATTGAAACCTACTTCTATCACACTTCAATTAGTTGATTGCTCAATAAAAATTTCCAAAGGTGTGACATAAGACGTTCTAATTAAGGTTGACAATTTCTACTTCTCTGTAGATTTTGTGGTATTGGATATACAATCAACTTAGGACGATAATGGACATATCCCAGTCATTCTTGGATGACCATTTCTGGCCAATGCAAAAGCAGTGATCAATTGCCAAAATCGTATGCTTAGATTATCATTTGGAAATTTGAAAACTTAACTCAATGTTTTTGGCAGTTGTCGACAACCTCTCTGCATAGATGATCCATGTGAGGTTAACTTAATTCAGAGTTCAGTTGATGAATTTTTCCTTCACTCCATTTTCAATGATCAATTTGAAAAATCACTATCTATCTTAGACAAGGATTTAAATTTCAATGAAGTGGATGTTATCACCAAATTTGAACCTTTTTTTGTCAATCCATCAGTGTCAGTCCCGTCAATTGTGAAGCCACCAAAATTAGAACTCAAAGCTCTTCCTTAAACTCTCAAATATTCATATCTTGGATCTTTAGACACATTGCCAATTATCATAGCTTCATACTTAACTTCTGAGCAGGAGTCTAAACTTCTGACTATTTTAAGAGATCATCGTGAAGATATAGGATGGTCAATTGCCGATCTCAAAGGAATTAGCCCTTCTGTGGTCATGCACAAAATTTATCTGGAAGAAAATTCCAAAACATATAGGGAACCACAAAGGCGGTTAAATCAAGCAATGTAGGAAGTAGTGAGAGCTGAAATTTTGAAACTTCTCAAAGTTGGAATCATTTACCCAATTTCATATAGTGCATGGGTAAGTCCAATCCAAGTTGTCTCAAAAAAATCTGGTGTCACGGTAATAAAAAATGAAGAAAATGAGTTTGTTCCAAAGCGCGTTCAAACGGGTTGGAGAGTTTGTATTGATTACCGCAAGCTGAAAACTGCCACTCGAAAAGATCACTTCCCTCTTCCTTTCATTGATCAGATGCTTGAACGTTTAGCATGTCATGCATTTTACTGTTTCCTTGATAGTTATTTCGGCTATAACCAGATCTATGTTGCTCATGAGGATTAAGAGAAAACAACATTCACCTGTCCATTCGGTACGTTCGCCTATCGTCGTATGCCTTTCGGACTGTATACTACACCTGCCACCTTTCAGAGGTGCATGATCAGTATTTTCTCCGACATGGTAGAACGTTTTCTGGAAGTTTTTATGGACGATTTCTCAGTCTTTGGATCAACTTTTGACCAGTGCCTGCACCATCTGACCCTTATGTTAGTCAGGTGCAATGAAAAGAACTTAGCACGTAATTGGGAAAAATGTCACTTTATGGTGAAATCAGGAATAGTACTTGGGCATATCATCTCAGAAAAAGGAATTGAAGTGGAGTTAACCTAATCTCTAATTTACCAAAACCACAAACTATTAAAGAGATTAGGTCATTCTTAGGTCACGCTGGATTTTACAGAAGGTTTATCAATGGATTTAGTGATATATCAAGACCTCTTTGTAAACTCCTGACCAAGGATGCCGTTTCCAATTTTGATGAAAAATGTGTTATAGCCTTTGAAAATTTGAAAATTGTCTTGACTTCTGCTCCAATCATACAGCCACCTGATTGGTCTGTACCTTTTAAAATTATGTGCGATACCTCTGACTATGCAGTAGGAGCCGCGTTAGGACAAAGAATGAACATATTACCTCATGTTATCTACTATGCTAGCAAAACATTAAATGACGCTCAGCTTCATTATTCCACCACGGAAAAAAAGCTGTTAGCAGTTGTATTTGCGTTAGACAATTTTCGATCTTATTTAGTGGGTTCGAAGGTCGTTATCTATTCAGATCACGCTGTACTCAAGTATCTTCTTTCTAAGAAAGATGTTGACTCCCCCCTGATCTGATAAATACTTTTGCTTTAAGAATTTGATAGTGAAATTTGGGACAAGAAAGTTCCGAAAATGTGGTAGCAGACCATTTGTCTAGATTAGTAACCGAGATCACTGAAGATAACCATCCTATCACTAAGTCCTTCCGTGACAAGTAACTCATGTCTCTTTCCTAAGTACCATGGTTCGCAGATTGTTAATTATCTTGTGACTAGTCAAATGCTTCCTCATTGGGCTAAACAAGATAGAGTTAAATTTCTGGCACAAGTGAAAAATTTCATTTGGGATGATCCATATCTGTTTAAGCATTATGCGGACCAAATTATTCGTTCCTGAAGAAGAACAACAAAGTGTCATAAGTTTCTGTCATAATCAAGCCTGTGGAGGCCATTTCAGTGCTAAAAAAACAACTGCAAAAATATTGCAGTGTGGATTTTATTGGCCCTCCATGTTTCGTGATACCCATACCTTCTATGTTTCATGCGATAGATGTCAAAAATTTGGAAGTATATCCCGCTGGAACATGATGCCTTTAAACCCAATCTTAATTGTCTAACTTTTCGATGTTTGGGGCATTGATTTCATGGGACCTTTTCTTAACTCTTTTGTCAATCTATATATCCTCGTAGGAGTTGACTACGTATCAAAGTGGGTAGAAGTAGTGGCATGCAAAACCAATGATCACAAGGTTGTCACTCTCTTCTTGAAAGAAAATATCTTCTCTCGGTTTGGTATTCCAAACCAACTATCATCAGTGATGGTGGTAAGCATTTTCGTAATCGCCTATTCGAAAAATTGATGAAATCATATGGGGTGATTCACAAAGTAGCTACACCCTATCATTCTAAAAGAAGTGGACAAGTGGAAATATCAAATAGAGAAATCAAACATATCCTTGAGAAGACAGTCAATCCATCTCGGAAGGACTGGTCTTCCAGACTCCCAGATGCACTATGGGCTTATCAAACTGCGTTCAAGACACCCATAGGAATGTCACCCTATCGCTTAGTGTATGGAAAGGTTTGTCATCTTTCAGTCGAAATAGAACACAAAGCTTATTAGGCCATCAAGTGTTTCAATTTTGCCCTAGATTCGGCTGGACAACTCAGAAAGCTCCAATTAGCTGAGTTGGAAGAAATTAGAAATGGAGCTTATGATACGGATAGAAAGTACAAAGACCAAATGACAATCTTTCATGACAAACACATTCTCCGAAAAATGTTTACTGTTGGTCAAAAGGTCTTATCGTACAATTCTAGGTTGCATCTTTTTCTTGGAAAATTGAAATCCAAATGGTTTGGTCCATTCATCGTTACAATCGTATTTCCATATGGTGCCATCCAGATCAAGCATCCTAAAAATGGCCATCCTTTCAAAGTCAATGGTCAATGTTTGAAACCATTTTTAGAGCCCTACACTCCAGAAGGAACAGAGGAAATCCTGCTCATTGATCCAGTTTACCAAAACTGATTTGTACATCTTTACTTAATCCCATTTTGTAACAGCCTGGCCTATAAAAAAGGGCTTGGGGCTCGGCCCAGCAAGATACTATCTGCATTGTCCCACACGCGCACACACGTGCACAAGCGTGAGCCCGCATGGTTTTTGGATCGGACCCGGCCCAACTCCCGGTCCAAAACGTGTCTTGCTGGTTTGAGGGAGCAAGGCTACTTATAAACCCCCCTCTCAAACTCCTCAACTTCCGATGTGGGACTTTCTACAACTCCCACCCACTGTTGGGCTGTCGAATCCGATTGGCCCACTCTGTTGGCCAGTCCGACAGGGCCTAGTTTCACTTAGATCAGCCTATCTAGGGCATGGCCTCTGGCTCATGGGTCAAGATACCACACATTTACCCTTACCCACTCATCTTAACCCAATCCTATTTACCCTTACCCAATCATCTGTACCTAGACCCACCAGTCCAATTGTCTATGTCTGAGTTGGTCTAAAGTTCATCAGAGTCGTCAGAGTCTAGTTGTTATTTTCCTTGAGTCTAGTTTTCTTTGAGTCAATCTAGCCTAGAAGACACTCATTTCATCCCACGGTACAAACCCATATTTAGCTTGTTCATTTTCTAAGATATTTCTTCGTTTACACCTTGCCAGTGTAGATTAGGGAACATTGAGGACAATGTTCAATTCGAGTTTCGGGGTGCTAAGGTCATTCATTCATTTTCATAAAAATTCTTAAGGGAGAGTAAGTTCACAACTGAGACCCCTTAAAAAAAAAAAATTCAACATCCATCATCCATCTTTGTCTTTGTAACCAGCAAACATTAAAGAACTGTATAGAAGTCATGCACGTAAACGGTCGAGTTTTCGTTTTTTCATTGTGTCTGTCTAGAACACAAGTTCCCCCATACTTGTGTAGGAAAATCATTTCCTTACCTATGAGGGTGAGGAAGCTGGTAATCCAAGAGGAACAACCCAGACCTTTCGGTGGACGAAGCACTCCGGCTGCAAAAAGAAAAGCTAAGAGGTTAGGAATCTGTAACAAATGTGGACGTGGGAATTGTAATGGAATAATATTTTATCAAGGAGTTCGTTGTGTGACAGCAGCAAAGTATAGACTATAAGTGGAAATAGACAGATTTATTTGGATTTAGTCAAAGGTAGAGTAAATCCGAAAAGATTGAGACTCCTTGATGTCCAAAGAACTATTGATTTTTGCTTAGGGGACTATAAACGCCTTGACATTCTGACGTTAAACGAGTCATAGTTTTCTTAAGCAGAGAGAGGCAAACTTAATATTTTTTAGGGTAGAGTAAGCAAAAGCTGAGACTCATTGGTACTTAACAAGGCTGTCAATTTAGGTCTAAAAAAAGCATGCGACTTGACAATCTGATGTAAAAAGAGTCACATTTTTAATATTGATACTTAGAGATCTTTATTTCATACTTTTCCAGAAAGACTTTTATAGGATTTATACATGGAAACCATTGTACACAACCATATTGAGTTTAGCCCGAAAATGAAAAATATTCACGAGTCGAGTAATCACCAGAGGAATACCAGTGGAGACTTAACCCAGTGAGCTTTAGAGCCATTTTTTTTCTTCTGAGAGTTATAAGTCAATTCTATTTTCTTTAGAAGCGCAAATAAGTAGTTGTTGATCTCATTATTCTTCATCTTGGTCATATTACTAAGAACGCCATCAAAATTGAGTTATTATATCTGAAATTTTTGGAATTTATTTAAAACAAAAAAACCACCTGTTAAAACTTAGGATATGATCTAGGCCATTGTTGGATCGTTTGAGCTAAAAGCCTACCTATAGTTGGTCATCTTATCTTGATAGTTCCCCAGCTGAGCCTTTAAGCCTACTTTCTTGACTAGCCATGTTTACCATACCCAACTCCAGTCCAAGAGTATGAGTCAATCAAAAATATCCATGATCTATTCTTAGTAAAGGTTAGAGATGTAAAATTAAAGGATGGTACTCTGGAAATAAAAGTACAAGAAAGAAAAGAACAAGAAAAAAAAAAAAAGGAAATAACATCCAAAAAGGGAAACGTCCAGATACCAAAAGAAAGATGTGAAAAATAAAAGAAAAATAAAGAAATAAAAATATTTGAAAAGTGCCAAAAAAGAAAAATAGGAGGAAAAATATCTCATTCAAAATCATGAAGACCTCTAACCATTTCTATTCAAAATATTTTTGGAGCCTTATATCCTTCTTTGATTTGAACCGATCCTAAGGCACGTTTCGTCCTAAAAGGAAGTCCTATTGATCTTAGATCTAAAAAAGGTGTTTCATGCAGAGAATAAATAAAGAAAAATGATGATATTTGACTCAACGTTCTCAGGAAAATGGCACTTATTCATGATATCATTCATCTTCTTTGATATGAGTCGTCTCTGTTAATACATATGTGAGATACTTTGATTTTGAGTACATAAATTCTGCTCACATATACTTGAGAGAAAATGAACCCAAACCACTGAGTGTTAATTTTTCCGAGAGATATATCCAGTGAGGTTTGCAGTCAAAGCGCATTTTCCAATGGTGTGAACAAAAGTTGGGACTATTTGGAAAAATAGGTCTATCTTAATATTGGCTAAGCACACACTACATTCCAAGTACAAGCCTTGTAAAATGAATTTTAGAGATGTATGATTGTCTGGACTTCTCATCCTTGTGTTCCTGTTAAACATGTTGATATTTGTGGGTATTATCACTGAAAGCCCTCACAAGACTATAACTCGTCCACTAGTGGTGAGCTAAGGGTTTAAAGGTTTGTTGCATACGCTAAATGCAATCGAGAGTACCAGCGAAAGTGGTTTAGTCTAGGATTTTCAATTTATTCAGTTGGTCTAGAATAGGATTTCTGTGTCTTTAGAATTTTTAGTTTTAGTTTTGCTCGAGGACTAGCAAAATTTGCATTTGGGGGGATTTGTTGAGCACAGAAATCTTATATTTTTACCCCTAATTATTGGGTCAATTAATCCTCAATTTTGTATATAATGATGCATTTAATATAGTTTTTCAGTTTTGTAGTAAAAAGTGGAAAGTTTAGGAAAATCAAGTTAAAACAACAGAAAATTGCAAGATCCGAGCTTTAAAGAGAAAACCTAGGATTATTATAATTATTTCATGTCACTTTTTAGGATTTTCATGTAAATTAATTAATCTAGATCCAGTTATGAGAGTCTATGATTAATTAATATTTTTTAGATTTAAAGTGGCTATTTAATTATTTAATTCTAGAGGTTAAAAGCTACAATCCAAGAACCAAAACCTGAATTTCATTCAATGGGCCAAGATTCAGTCCAAGTGAGCCAAGTTATGCTCCACAAAGCATCAATGGGCCAATCCACAAGCAAGCCCATGCGCACTTCACACTCTGGGCTAGGCCAGTGTGCAAGCTCAGTCCAACTAAGGTCCAAGCTCTCAAATCCAAATCCAGTGGGCTTAAGTTGAGGTCTACATCCAAATCCAAAGCCCAAGTCCAATAAACTCCATGGTCCATGTTTGATTTTACCTAAGTCCAACCAAATGCCCATGTCCAAAACCCATAACCCAATCCACATCCACACCATCCAATTTCCATCTTAGATTTTAACCTTCCATCTCACACACCAAATTAGGTCAAACCTTAGATCCACCATCAAATCTAACTCAGCCATTCATCCATCATTAGATCTAGGTCATCCATCATCATCATGATCATCTTAACCTTAGATTAGTGTTCATCCATATATCACCTATTAATCCTTGCATTGATCATCTTAGCCGTTAGATATTAGGTCATCTAATCTCATTCACCCATTCATCTCTTAGAAACCCTAGAGCCTCCACATGCATCCATCACATACACACATTTCCTTAGATTTAGGTCATACATTTCATCGTCCATTTAAGATCCACCTATGCATCTAAACCCTCCATCAACCATCTACCAAATTTTATAACTATTTTACCCTAAATACCTTAGAGCCATTAGATCAAAATCCATTTAATCTAAGCCATTCATTCATAAAACCCTAAGCTATGAACAACTTGTAGTTCAAGCTAGACCCCATCGCATATCACACCTCATCATCCCATATTTTTTGCACCCTAAAACCTCTCCATTCACTTAGACTAAAAAACATCTATATACACCCCTAAGATCCAAACACACCTCATAATCCAATCCCCAAGTATCTAACACAATTTTTCCCAATCCCAAAAAATCCAATTTCTAATTTTTCTCCCAATCTCCTATCTCCTCTCCACCTTGACCTAGCCACCAAGGAAAGCCACACAAAAATCGTGTTACCCTTCTTGTGTAACCCTAAAAACCTAGTTTTAATCCCCATCATCCATTCTCATTTAGATTCAATCCAGTCTATTGATTTCCCAACTTAAACCTTGATTTAATCCAAGTCATCCATCTCTTTTCAAAACCTATAAATACCCCATTACCCCAAGGGTAAAATTCAAACATGACTTGGAATTCAAGAGGACTAAAAGTTGGAGCAAAAGACAGGAAGACAAGGAGCACCATGCGAATTTACAAGTGAGAGTGTAGATTTTTATCTTTTATGTTGTCTTTCTCATATTTAATTTAGGGCCCTGGAACATCCAATTTCTAAAATACTTTTTTTATTACTTTATTTTTAATTTCAAATACACAACTTTTATATATTTGATTGAACATGAGTGCATGCAATAGTTAAGATCTTGATTGTAAGACTTGAATCATGATTACTAAGGTTTTGATTAATTAAATTAAAAGTTGTGAATCTTGTTTTATTAATAAGTATGAATTGTATTTTAGATATTTACGTGAATTTCAAATCTAGGCCTTTAATTTGTTTACATATCTTGGGTGATGAACGGTTTATTCCAAACAACCACCTTTTCCGTCACTGCACATTTAATTTCAGTCATTTATTTTCATGCAATTTAATTTTCTGTCTTTTAATTATGTTAAATCTTATGTTTGTTGTGCAATAGCTATTTTAACCCAAAATCTTGTATAAATCTAATCTTTAATTCACTTTTTAATTATTTAATTCATTCTTTAATTCTTTGATTCTCTCTCTCAAAGATCCATTCAATTAAAGTTAGGAAGATGTGTAAATAATTTTATAATTTGAAATCCTAAACATGATTAAGACTAAAAGTTGATTCACCATATTAGAATAAGAAATCACACATCTTATTTGTTGATTTTCCAAGTTAGATACATAACTCATATAATGATTCAATTTCTTAAAAAAAATTCATTTTTAGAGGACATTAATTTAAATTCAGATACTTTGAGATTTTCCATTGGGTTCACCCTCACTCTCACAATACTATACTATGAATGGTTCGTACGCTTGCGAGAATTACAAATTTAAAATATAAACAAGGCCCACGAGGCTCCTTCAAGCTCCTCGAGACTTCGAGCCTATCGAAGAAAACCTCGAGGGCCTCGAAGACTAACCGTTTCTAGCCGTTCTAACTGATTTGGCAACACACAGAGGTGGCTTGCTTGACTGGGTTAACTTTGAGGCCCTCGAGGACTAGCCGTTGGTGCTTAGTTTTTTCTATATAAACTCTGGGTTTTTGAGCTAATGTTTGCACGTGATGATCCCAAGTTTATTTTAGAGTATTCCTTCAATCTCTAGGCCTTTGATTGTGAGATTGAGAAAGAAAAAACCATCTAGGATCCATTGTAGAAACCATATCGAGGATTTTGATGAGGATGATGATGACCTCCAAGAATCCTATAGGGCCCTATATTTTGAGAGTTTGAGATTGGCAAAGGATCTTGAAAAAGTAAAAATTGGGAATGTCAAACTCTCTAGCCAACTTCAATGTGTTAATATGGAAAATGATCTTCTCTCATCATATTTGAAAAATGCAAATGATGAAATTGTGAATTCGAAAGAAAATCAAAATTTGTTTCAAGAAAAACTTAAAGTTTTTTAAAATGAAAACTTGATGCTTAAGGAAGTTGGAAAATGTCTTGGAGATAAGAATGTTAAAAAATCTCAAGACATGGTTACCCAAAGAAAAAAAAAATTGAAAAAATTTATTTTGGGTAAACCTCATTGTGATTGGCATGGTATTTCTCAATCAAACTCAAGGAGACACATGAGCCAATCCAAACTTGTCAAAGACCACACCATACACATTTCTAGAGTAAAATGCTTTTATTGTGGTTTAACCGGGCACTTCAAGCATGAATGTAAGACTAGGATGCTTGTTGAAAGAAAAGTGGTCAAAGATCTCCCTCAAGGTGTAAAGAATAGAAAGTTTGATGTGATTGGAAATTCACACCATGCGAGGAATAAGGTATATCATTTTGATTATGTGAATGTTTCTAGGAAACACAATGCACCTCACACTTCACATCATCCCTTCATTGGCAAATCTAAAAGGGATAGACCAAGATCTCCTCATACTATGGTTAGAAATATGAAAAGGAGAGTCTTGTCTCAATTCAATGAATTTGGGCCAAATGTTCGTGATGGTAGAATCAAAATGCCCAAAGTTCAAAGATTTGAGAGGAAATGTCCGGATTTAAAATTTGTATGGATACCAAAGGTATAGGACCATACCCATGCCGTACATTGCTCTAAGACTTGAGCTTAATTTGTGTATCTCTAGACCAATTGTAGTTCAACTCAAACTTGGTATAAATGAGTTCAAACAACCAAGTGTTGTGGCATGGCATGTAACACCCCGGATTTTCAATTTATTATTTTATATGAAAATTACCCATTTTAATTGTGAATTTTAGATTGGATCTTATATGGAATTGGGCCATGACCCAATTAGGACCCAATTGATTGTGGAATTGGTTTTATTAAAATTAAATGGGGTTGAATTAATTTAGTGATGCATTATATCTAAATTTAAATAAAAGATTGCATGGCCGAATTTTAGATGTAAAAATCTAGGATTATGCGCATGAATGATATGCATATCTAGGTGACATGCTAGAAAATTTAAAGAGGGACTTTTCTAATTAAATTGGATTTGCATATTTTAAGAAAATGTCCAAGTTTAAATAAGATTGTGCATGGCCGTGTATAGAGATATTTCATATCTCCATTATGCGCATGAGATAATTAAAGAAGGGAGCAAGGGTGCATAGCACATTAAATAGGGATTAAGGAAGGAGACTTTATATAAGGAGATAACCCCTTAGGCCGATTTCTCTCTCTCTCTCAATTCCCATTCACGCCAAAACAAGAAGAAGGAAATCAGCAAGAAGGTTGTTCGGCCAGCAAAGGGAAAGGAGAAGAAGATTGGAAGAGAAAGATCAAGCAAGGGAAGAACAAGAATCAATCGCAGAAAACGGTTAGTAGTTTGATGTTTTGATTTAAAAAAAAAAAAGGAACCATAGGGTTCGGCCATGGGGTATGGCCGAACCCCATGGAAAAAAGTTATGGAAGAAGATGGGGTGATGATTTGATGATTTTTAAATGGAAAGAAAAGAACCATAGGGTTCGGCCATGGTGTATGGCCGAACCCCATGATTGAATAATGGAAGCACATGGTTTATTTAATGAAGTTGGAATGATAAAAACCATGGAAGTTCTTAATAAATTTATGGGGTTTCAAGCATGAAGATAATGGATTTATACTTATGTTTTAAGAGGATTTTAAATGGAGATATGGTTAAGGATATGGGTCGGCCATTGCATGGCCGAACCATGATTTGATTGTGGCTAAGATATAAGATCAAAAGAATGGAAGAAAAGGGGTGAGGTTCGGCCATAGTGTATGGCCGAACCCCACCAAATAAGTTCATGAATTTTTATGGGAGTTTGATGAGAATGTAACATGATGTTTGGAGGGGTGAGGTTCGGCCATGGTGTATGGCCGAACCCCACCAAATAAATTTATGAATTTGAGGATTTTAATTGATTAAAAAGGAAGGACGGTCATTATTTTTAATAATGGATTATTTCTAAATTTGGAAAGCATCCAATTATGGAAATATGGTTTCTAATTTAGGAAACTATCTAATTTTGGAAGGAGGTTGCTAAATTTGGAAAGCATCCAATTATGGAAAGATGGTTTCTAATTTAGGAAACTATCTAATTTTGGAAAGAGGTTGCCAAATTGGAAAGCATGTATCTAAGGGTAAGTATTATATTAGGCAACTTGAATTATGGATTCAAATATGGAAGTTGCCATAATTGGGAAATTATACACCATAGGGTTCGGCCAAGGTGTATGGCCGAACCCCATGGACCAAATTAAGGGATCATATGGGGTTTTACATCATGGTTAATGGTTTGTTTTTATGAATCAATTGTAACGCCCGCCCCATTTTCACCGAAATCAGAGTCTAAATTTTTCTCTTTTTTTTTTTTGAAATAAAAGTGACAACGGGCGCGGACGTCACGACGCGAGTTAAGTCCGAGCTTCTAAAGCCCGGCCCTTAACTGGCCAACCCTACGCGTGCGCGGAACGAAGTCCACGATAACGGTTTACATGTAGGAAGTAAGCTCGCGGAATATAATTACATGCGGAACATTATAATAGAGATTATCCTATCAATTTTAGATAGCAAGGAAGTACGGCTCTTAAAATTACTAAAATACCCCTATGTTCATAATTATATCTCAAAATGATAACGTCCAGAGTACAGTCCAAACCATAGCAAAAAACAGTAATTATTACAATCCGACAAGCTAAGCTACTTAAATTACATTTCCAAAATAAAACTTAAATAAAACTAAGTAGCCGTTTTCCCCAAGCTCCTAAGCTTGGCTCCCGTCGCGTCCGCCGTTTCCGTCGTCTCCTCCGTCATCAGCTAGGGTAGAAGTAGGGCGTTAGATAACGCGCCCAGTAGGACTCCGAGTAGGGCTAGCACATGGATTAGTGATAATAGCATACAGATAACAATATAATAAAACCCATAAAATGAATGTCATGCCATGGGTGCCTATCCCACCCATCATCCATATCATCATACAATGTCATATCCCCCTTGACGGCAAGGCCTCGTCAAGGTGTCCCCATGTTTGCTTCTCGGTCGCCCCGACGGAGCATGGACTCCGACTTCTTTATTTTCCCGCCCATGCCATGCATGAGATGTAAGTGCATTATGCTATGTAGTATATATATAATTCATATCCTTAATATATATTCCATAGCATTGAAATATAATCCATAGCATTAAAAATATCATCCATAACATTTAAAACCCATCTTAAAATAAATCATATAACTACTTAAATAAAACAAGGAAACCATCACATACACCTAATCCATTGCTTACAAGAAGGTAGGAATCCTACCGAATACCGACTAGCTTCCTTTTTCGTTTCCGTCCGATAAATCCGGTCGCCGATCGCGTACCGTTTGCGATGTCCCGATACCTTATTATACATTTGCCAAATTAGTCCATATTTTATCCATGATTAAGTCCCTATTGATCATAAACTTAGATCCATTAATGATCCCTAACCATATCACAAGATTATAAAAAATCAGCCCTTAACTTAGCCTCATTTCCATTGATTTAAACTCGTGCATAATTCCAACTTTTAGCCCATTAAACATTCTAATTTTGTGAGCCTAAAATGCACCAACCCTAAGCTGCATTTAATCACTCATAAGGTCATCTTAATGCACCCAAGTCCATGTCCAACCTACATGGCCGAACCCATGGTTCTTCATTTTGGCCAATAATTACGGTTTTGCCACTACACTTCCATGGTTTAATATTTTCTCCATCCATGTACATTTTTGTCCATAATTCATCCATATACTTAGCCCCATTAACGATTATTAACCATGACATAACATCCCAAAAATCAGACACTTAATTTAATTAAATTTCCAATCATCTAATCCCATACATAATTCCAATCTTTAGCCCATAACATGACCTACAAATGGGCCATGGGTTCGGCCATACACCATGGCCGAACCCATGATGTCTTTTTCCTATTTTTCTTGGGTCCATTTTACCTCATTTGGTCCCACCATAACTGAATTTAAAAACATACATTTAAATCATCCTTCCATAATAATCATCATGAGATATATTTTGGTCCATTAATTTAACCCTCATTCCCATTTATTTTTCATGGTTCCAAAACACCAAATTTCCTCAAAGTCTCCCCATGGGGTTCGGCCATGTACCATGGCCGAACCCATGGTCCATAGTTTTTTTTTTTTTTTTTTAAAAACCTCATTTCCACCCATTTAAAACCTTGTTTAAGATACTTTAAAAAAAAAACCCACTTAATTACCATCAACCTTCTCCATTAATTTCCATACTTTTATAACCATTAGATACACCATTCCATCACCATAGGGTTCGGCCATACACCATGGCCGAACCCATGGTTCATGATTCACCTTCATTCACCATTTTTGGAGGCCATTAAATCATTTACATATCCCATGATTTTTCTTGTTTAAAACCCCTTTAAAAATCATTAATTTACTCAATAACATCTTGACATCAGATTACCCTTTCATAGTTTTTAATCCCAAAAACCCTATTTAAATTTCTTAATTGCTCACCATGGGGTTCGGCCATACTACATGGCCGAACCCTATGGCCTATAACTCCTTAAAACACCCATAATTCCACACTTAATTAATCTTAATAGTGTCCATAATGTCTATTTATTTTCCTTAATCTATCTCTCCCATTCCATCCATTTCTCATCTTATCATTGAATGGATCTTAGATCTAAGGCCCATAACATTTGTGGCCACCATTCATTCGAAGAAATGGATTCCATAAACACATCTTAACCTTTAAAATATAAATTCTTGTTTAAGAACTACTTACCACACCGACGACTCCTCCGGCTTTTCTTTCTCTTTTTGATTTCCTTAGCCCTTTCTCTTCTTCTTCTCCTTGTTGTTCGGCCAAGATGTGCTTGATCAAGATGGAGTCTCCAAGGTTTGGGTTCGGCTAAGGTAGGGTTAGATTTGAGAGAGGGAGAGGGGAGGAGGAGATGGAAAATTATCTCAAGCTTTGGGTCTTGAGGTGGTCGGCCAATACTTGGGTTCTTCTTCCCTTTTCTTCTAAATTTTTCTCCTTCTTTTTCCTTGAATGTGGGTCGGCAATGAGAGGGAAGAGGAGAGGTAGAGAGTGAGATGAAAGTGGGCTTGAGTGGTAAGGTGAAAACCATCCCATTCTTGGTTCCTTAAACCATACACTTCCATGATGGCCTTCACCCACCAAGTATGGGCTCCCTTGACCTTGGTGATGGTGGTTGAGACCAAACAACCACCAAGCCAACGGTTTGGTCTCTTGTGGGGGAGTGGTTTGGTCTTCCCACTTTGACCACTTGACCACATTATGAGAGGTATGGGTCCTCATACCTTGAGTGGTGGTGGTTGAGATGAAACCACCACCCTAAGTCCATGGTTTCTCTTGTGTTTCTTTGGGTGGTTTCAATGGGATGAAACCACCCCTTGACTTGCCCCTCTGACTTATTCAATTGACCCTCATTTGACCAACCTAGTTAAATAAATTAGATCCTTACTTAGGTTAATTAATTCACATTTAATTTAATTCCATTAAATTTTCTCTCTCTCTAAGAAATCCACCCATGGTTGACCAAGTCAACCATGGTGGACGGCCCCCACCAACACCTATCCTACCCGCCACCTCACTTGATGAGGTAGAGGTGGGCCCCACTTGGTTATGCCATCTTAATCATCTCATCATTAACTTAGGTGTCTTAATTCCAATTCAACTCATTTCGATCAATTGGGTCACCATTGGGCCCATGGCCCAATTAAATTATTTTCTACCATTTACCTTAGAACTTGAATCATTTTGACCCATTGGGTCCCAAATGGTTATGGGGCCCAATTTGACCATTATTGACCCCTTAAATAAATTCCATCCAATCCATGGTCCATTTGACCATACTTGGGCCTTTGCCCCAAATTTTGATCCATTTAACATCCATAACATCAAAGTTCCAATTTTTCCATCATTAAAATAAATAACCGCCATATGTTGATTTAAAAATTCGGGCTATTACATCAATATTATGGGTTTTTATTTATGTAGTTGATTTATGAATCAAATTATAGACCTATGTTTTGAGCATAAACATGAGGTAATGGAGACCATGGCAGAATTGTAAATAAGGGTGAAAATGGTAGGCCATGGGTTCGGCCATGGTGTATGGCCGAACCCCATGGGAATGATTATGGATTTTATGGACTTAACATAAGTGATTGATTAAATATTAATCGGAGTATACCAATTTATGTTTATCAATTATATTATTGGACTGCGGGTTATGTTAGCCATGGATGGCATTGTTGTAAATATAAGTGAAAGTGTTGGATCATGGGTTCAGCCATGGTGTATGGTCGAACCCCATGAGCAATTATTTGGAGAACTTAGATGTTTAGGATCTATGTATTTGGATCTAAACATGGGAATTGTTTGGCGGACCTAGGGTTATGTATTTTGGATTAAAATAAATAGAATATTAACTAAGGTTTAGACCAATGGCATTTTGGTAATTAATGGAATAAATGAACAAAAAGGGTGAGGCTCGGCCATGGGTATGGCCGAACCCCACAAGTTTGGTTAATGGACTTTAAATGTTGTAAATCAAGTGGGACTTGGTTTTGATTTATTATTATATTATAAGGTAACGGATCTCGCAAGCGGTGCGCGATCGGTGATCAATTCTTTGACGAAAGACGCAAGCACACGTTAGCGATCTTCGGTAGGATTCCACCTCTTTGAAACCATGGGTTTATACATATGTTTATTTTATGTTTGATGAAATTATGTTTCAAAGGATATGCATTATATTGAATTTCAAATGCTATGTTTAATTGTATAAATAGCATGTGTTGATTATGTTTCAAAAGGTGATTTCAAATGCTATGTTTATGTTATAAAGAAAAAGAACCGAAAGTGGAAGAAGATCCAAGTGAAAAAATGGGCCTCTTCGCTAAAAAATATTAGAAGAATTTTAAAAGGCTACATAAGATGAGGAAATTTAGAAAGGGAGAATCAAGTGAAAAATTCCCTAAAAGAAGTGAACCTCAAAAAAAAAAATATAAGAAGAATGTTGTTTAGAACTGAAATATTACATTTTTACCCCTAATATTTAAGTCAGTTAGTCTTGGTTTTGTTATATAAGATGTATTTAATGGTTTATTTTAGTGTAACAAGTAAATTCAAGGAAATAGAGGAAAAAGTCATAAATCAGTGGATTATTGTAATAAGTGAACTTAAAATGGAAAATTTGGAATTTCATAATTAATTCAGACGATTTTTAGGTTTTCAAATCTAAATTGATTAATTTGGATCCGTTTATGAGAGTATGGATTAAGTCAACATTTTAGATTTTAAGTGGTTGATTAATTATTTAATTCCAAAGCAAGAGAAGTCTACAATTAAAGAGGCCAAGACTTTGAAATCAAGAGCCATGGCCAGAGATCCACTGCAAATGGGCCAAGCTTTGCTTCAAATGTTAGAATACTGGGCCAGGCCAAGCACTCCATGCGCATTCTCCAAGGTGGGCCAGGCCAAAGTGAATCCAAGTCAAAGAAGCCCAAATCCGCATACTCTAGTCCAAGAAGTCCAAGCCCAATCCAATATCTAATGCCCTAGGTTTATATTTGAATTTCGCAAGCCCAAATTCACAATCCAATAATTCAAGTCCATGGCCCAATTCCCTAAGTCCACATACCCTAGCCTATCTCATTTAGAGTTCATATTAGTCATCCATTTTGAAAATACCATTTACACTAGTGCTAGAACAACCTGATTGACCCAAGAGGGGGGGTGAACAGGTCAATCTCATTTTTAATGGTGTTTACAAATTTCTTGAATTAGAGTGCAGTGGATTGTTTAATCAAGAGATTTGTTTAGTGTGATAATTTATTTGATCGATCACACTAAGATTATGACCATTTACATAATGTTTGATTATCGAGGATTGTGCACAATGTGTAGAGTAAGATAATCAATATGCAAAGCGATGTGTGTTAAGAATAGTACTTAAAAACTAAATACAAACACACAAAAATCAAACACCATAAGACCATTTTAAAGTGGATCGGTTACCAACCTACATCCACTGTTAGGACTCAGTCAACCTTAAGTTATCCCCAAATCCACTAAGTGGGAACTTACACCCTCACAATTAGAGTAGGAATTCCACCTCACTTAATCGGCTGGAAATTTCACCCACCACTGTCGAATAGGAATTCCACCTATCCATTTGGTCGGGAGTTCCACCCACCTCTGTGCCAGAGATAACGCTCCAGAACTTTTTATAGTGGTTTCGAGGTACCTCCCTTTAATCCACTTCGGAACAAAGGTTTTAAAGTAAATTAAAACCAAGAAGCACGTGCCTTTGAGGCTATCTCTTCTGATGTGTGCTTCTTCTAGATCCCACCCATGTATGTTGATGCTCTGCCCCTTAGCGATCATTTAGCAATCGCAGTCCAGCGTGACAAGGAAACAGGCTCTACAAAAGGTTTCCTAGTTTATGGTTCTCTCCTTCTCACACTCAAACTCTCCTCAGATTGGTTGTTTATGAGTTTTCATCCTTCCTCTCTCTCTCACAACTCAATGCATCTGATTAGTTGTATTTGATCCTCCTTGTGTAAGCACGAAAGAGAGATGATCATTCTGTTGGCCCTTGTTAAGTTCACTAGTAAATATGAGGGTCCAACTGATCCGTCTGAAGGATATCAACTGGTTGTGTAAAGATTGGTTTATATAGTGTAGGCAACCAGTTGAAGTAACGGTAATGTACCGACATGTCGGTCTCATTGAGAGGTCAGTGACTAGAAATGTTATCGTTACATTTCCGACCGTTGTGCATTAAGTGCACTCCCAACGGTCATATTCTTTCCCGGTCGAGATGTTGTTGTCGCCGATGGGTGGACACTTATGGTATCGAGACGTCAGTCCATACGAGAGGCTAGTTCTGGTGCAAAACATGCTTGACAGTAGTTTCAAATATTGAAACCTGTTATCCAGAACGACATGTTGCCCTTTACCGATGGGTCAGTCCTGGTACTCTCGATTGATCTTGCATTGCCGATATGTCTGTTTCTTCGAGAGTCCACATGAGTTCAAGGATTCCAGAACTCAAGATCTTGATTGAGGATTTGTTGACCACGAGGCGTCGTTTTACCCTTTCACCGAGGGGTCGGTGCATACGAGACTCTCGATCAGAGGCAAACCCATAATGACAGTTCAATGTTCCAGAACCTATGTCAATCTGGACGACCAGTCCTTGACCACGATGGGTCGATCTTGACTACACCGAGAAGTCGGTGAGATAAACTGGTCGTGCTGACAGTGAAACCAAATGCATATATCCAAGTTGAGTTCCAATTCACTGTCAAGAATCCTCTCTAGGCTTTTTATGATTTAACCATTTGTTTCTCTAATCCTAGGGATAGTCCTCTCTGAGGTGTGGGTACCACCTAAAGTCATCTATGGTTGTATTACTTGTTTTGTGATTGCCATAACAATGAGTTTTAATCCGGTGAAGCATATTCTTTACTCTTGATCATCTTGGGTCTTCAAGCTTCCTGCAAGTGCTTCTTTCCAAGTCAAGAAAATGACAAATATAGGGTCTTGGCCAAGGACAAGAACCCTAAGAGAGGAAGCTGGACAGTGAACATGGAAATATGAATTAAGTTCACTGTCAGCTCGACCAGTCATCCTCACCGACCTCTCGGTGGAGACAGGATCGACCCATCGTGGTCAAAAGACTGGTCGCCCAGATTGACAAAGGTTCTGGAACATAGAACTGTCATTCTGGGTATGCCTCTGATCGAGAGTCTCGTATGCACCGACCCCTCGAGCAAAAGCTGAAACGAGCCCTCGTGGTCAACGTCTCGTCGATGATAACTTATGAGATCTGGAACTTAGAACTTATGTGGACTCTCGAGAAAACAGACATCTCGGTATCTCAAGACCGATCGAGAGTACCAGGACTAACCCCTCGGTAAAGGGCAATAGGTCGTTCTGGGCAGGACAAGTTTCGGAACATGAAACTCTGTCTGCATGGTGTTTCCCTAGATCGAGACCCTCGTATGGACGGACCTCTCAGTGCCATGACTGTCGACTCATCGGTGACACCGACCTGTCAACCGGGAAGTAATAATGTCGTTGGGAGTACATTTAATGTACAACGGTCGGGTGGTTGAACGCTAATAAATATGAACACCGACCCATCGGTGCCATCGACCTGTTGGTACTGGACAGTTTAAAAAATTGTTAAGACTCCTCTATATTTATGAGTGTTGTGTGATCATTTAATTATCTTCCTAGAACTGAGAAGAGTCACACACTCTAAGAAACGATCAAATCTCTTGTGCCTACACCTGAGAATCATAAACAACCAATCTATTAGTTGAGTTTGAAAGAGAGAAAGAGATGAGGAAATAAAAGACACAAACTAGGAAAGCTTTGGTAAAACCAGTTTCCTTGTCACCCTGAGATTGTGATTGCTTTACGACGACTATAAGGAGGAGCGTCGACACACATTGGGTTGATCTTTGACAAGAACACATCTTCGAGAAAGAGCTTCAAGGCAAGTGCTTCTTGGTTTTAATTTTGTTTTTAAAACCTTTGTCCCGAAAGTGGATTAAGGAGAATTGGTTCCGGAACCACTATAAAAAATCTAGAGCATCGTCTCTCTCACAGTGGTGGGTGGAATTCCCAACCGATTGAGTGAGGTGGAATTTCTACCCTAATTGTGAGGGTGTAAGTCCCCACTAAGTGAATTTGGGGATAGCTCAAGGTTGAGCGAGTCCTAATAGTGGATGTAGGTTGACTAACCGAACCACTATATATCTCATTTCTTTGTGCTTGTGTTGTTAGAGCTACTTTCTTGTGTTGATTGTTTAAAATGACCAATGATTGTTAGATTGACCTATTTCCCCCCCCCCCCCCCCCCCCCCTCTTTTTTCCCCCTTTCTAGGATCAATCGTGTTCTAGCTCCCAAGGGAAGGACTTTCAATACACTTCTAAGAAAGACCCTTAACTACCCTCCAAATGTTAAGGTTAAAAGACACCCACCAAATCCAAATGTTAAGCCAAAAATGCATCCACCAAGGCCTAATGTCAAAAGACATGCACTCCCAAGGAAGGTGGACCCAAGGCAAGAATCCTTATTAAGACAACTTGATCAAGTCTTGAAGGAGTTAAGGCATCCAATGTTTGGACCCCCAAGGTATACCCAAATGAAGTGTATGAGAGACCTAACTCAACCATTTGGGTACTGAGGAGATAGACCACCATTTAATCATATTTTGTTTTGGTTCAAGATTCAGTTCCATACATTAAACCAATTCAAATTGAACTCTAGTGGCAAGTGAGTTCAAATAGCCCAAGTGTCATGACATGAAATAGGAAATTGGTAACTATAAGCTTAGACTATGCTTTTCCTGGCTATATCACTAGTCTTTCTTGGAAAACCATCCATTCCTTGGAAACTCAGTTTTTCAAGTGGTATGTTTCAGTTCAATATGTTTAACATGGATTAGTGTTTGCATACTTGAATGGTATATGGTTTGATTGCTTATCATTGCATATATTTGATCAAATGTACTTAATTTGAACATGTAAATTTTGATTTGATCAATTGCAAGTGGTGTTTGTCGTATATGTAATGCTTATCATGTTTTATATGATGTGTGTATGCCATATGCGCTTTTGAAAAACTAATGGGGAGTTTTCAAAACAAAATTGAATTTTAGGAAGAAAATTTGTTTCTACTATGGCGATAAATCTCCAGCTTGCGATGCTTCGACAGAACGATCAACTGTCAAGTGACGATGCATCAGCCGTAGGCAGAAAGGGACTTAGGAAGAAAATCTGGTTCTAAGTCTTGGCGACCAATCGCGAGATGATAGTTGATCGACAAGAAGACCGATTTTTCAGTACGATGTATCGACCGTGTCAAGCATGCATTTTAACTTTAAACCCTGGCTACGTTCGTAACCCATTCTCATTCATCTCTTTCAATCATTTTCTTCCTTCTTCTCTGAAAAGCGACGACAGGTTGTGACCTAGCTTCCCACGGTTGTCCCTCCAACTAATTTCTCGCCAGAATAGGCCGGAGAAACGGTTTCTCTATCTTCAGAGACCACATACCTCGTAGATTTGAGTGTTTTCTCAGTTCGAGTAAGGCTTTTTCCTTTCCCATTTAGTTTTTACCATAGAAAGGTGTTGGGGAAATCAAAACAAATGGCAAGAAATAAAATGTCTGACAACTACAAGACTCTAGTGAATGAGGACGATCCCATAGAATCCTTTCCTCCTCCCAAGAGACCCAAAGATTGAAAAAGGAAAGGGATTACAAGGGATATAAGGCCCTCTCTACTCGCTTTTGAGGACACTCCGTCCTCTTAGGGTCCTAGTGGTCCGGGAAATAGGTTCAAGTCCACGGCCAAGAGACCTTCTACCGAGAGACCCTCTAAGTTTCCCCTTAGGAAACCCAGACATGCCATTGTCATTAGGGAACGTACCTCTCCTATCCGTCCCCAAGAGGAGTCTAGTGAAGAAGAAGAAGAAGAAGAAAATGTAGGAGGAGATGGAGAACAAAATGTGGAAGACGATCAAGGAGAAGATGATCATGAGGATAAAATCAAAATGAAGGAAAATAAGAAGAAGAAGATAATGATCAAGATGATCAGGGGGTTAGAGAATAGTATGAAGAAGTAGAAGAAGAAGATGAAGAGGATTATGGTGCCCCTCTTCTCATGCTTCTCAAACCATACCCCTCTTTTGAACAGCTCAACATTGAGAGGATAGCAGATCCAGAAATCTTTGAAAATTTTGGAGTCCTTAAGCACATTCGGAAGGCAGGATGGATGAAACTTCTTGAATGGGGTGGGGAAAATTTGCCCTTGAATGGCCAAGAGGATGTTCTGCTCAATTAAACCCCAGAGAAGACGAAATGCTTTTGGCTCTACTTTCTAAACTTTGAACTTGTAGAGGTTGGCCCCCCATTGGTTTCTGAGTTGCTTGGGATTCCCATTGTCAATAATGGATATTTGCCCACAATCCATGAAAATTTTGAGACAATGGGAGAAAGACAAACAAAAATTTGTGAACAAATTCTGTGGAAAAGGGAAGCAAGTTGAATGGACAAAAACGATTTGGCTCATGAAAGCCGCTATGCTCCCAGAGTACAGGCTATTGCATTTGTTCTTCTGCTCGAACGTCTACCCCCGACATGAAAATCAAGGAGACCTGAACCAGTTTATGTTGGTGCACATGTATGCAGCAATGACCGGGAATAGGCTTTGCTTGGCTACACTCATGTGCAAAACAATCATCAAATACATCAACTCTTCCATGATGGGTCATCCTCCTTTCTGCCACCTAATGTATAGGATAGCCCTGAATTTTAAAGTGAATCCCTTCAAGGGAGATATGCCTAAGTGTGTCCGGCCAATCAATGTCACAGTTATTCGGAAGTCCCTTGGGAAGAACTTGTATAATCAGATCTTTGACACAGGACCTTCCAAGTTTGCAACTCAAGCCTCTTCCTCTACCTCAGTCCCTGCAATGCAGGAAAGAAACAACAGATAAAGCAGATGAAGAATCAGAGTTCGACCCAGCTAGTTGAAGGTTCTTAGAGGAACGTCTTCAAGCTCATAAGGTCAGCAGATTGCAGGATACATGTTGATGTGAAAATTGTGGAAAGTTTTAAATTTATAATCTCGCAAGAGCACGAACCATTTACAGTACAGCGTTATGAGTGCGAGGTCGATCCCACAGAGAACAAACAAAATATATGCATCAAAATAATATGTTTGGAATCTAGTGCTTGAATGATTATGTTTTTTAGAAAACATAGGGATTTAAAAATAAATCAAATCATAGAAATCAATCCTAATTTTATAAATTTACTTCTAAGTTAACAATCTCTCATTTGAAATTCAAAACCAAAAGTAAGAACATTAATTTAAACATGATTAAGATAATGGATTAAGATAGAATTTATAGATAATCTCACACCTAGTTCTAGAAGGCAAAACTAAAATTTATTTAAATTAGATCTCAAACAAGTTAACCCATATTGAATGAGTGGTTTGCATATATAAAATAAAATACGAGATTTTTAAAATACATGATAAACAAATTAAGAGAATTGGAAAAATTAAAATACAACATACATTGAAAAGAACTAACATAACTAAAGACGTGAATTATATTTGCAAATAAAATAAATGACAATGTAAAAATGCATAATTTAAAGGTGGTTATGGAATTATTCTCTCATCGCCTAAAATAAATAAATAAATAAGAAATCTAGATCTGAAATTCAACGCATAGATTTCAAAAATCAGCTTACACCTTTTAATTAAGATTCATACCCTTTAATCTAATCAGATCCTAGGTTTAACATTCACAACCTAAGACTTTAATTAAATAAAGAATGTAAATTAAAATTAAAATAAAGCATAAAAGATATATTGAATAATCGGACTTTTCAAGAATCTAAAATGGACATCTCTTATTTATTTAATGGAAGAATTAAATACAAGAATTGGAAAAACAATTCAGAAGACAACTAAAAATCAAATTTACAATGAATGCTCACTTGTGAAATTCGCATGAAGCACAATGTCTCTTGTTTTTCAGGGTGTGTTCTCCAATCTTAGGTCCTCTTGAGCTCCAGGTCTAATTCAATTTTCACCATGGTCGAATGGGGTATTTATAGGCTCAAAGAATGGACGGACGGTGGAGATTAAATCTAAGATTGAGATGATGGATAAGGGGCTTGGATTAAATCTAACTAATGATGGGTGTTTGAGATTAAAAACTAAAAACCTAGGGCTACACATACGGTTTCATGAATTTGGCTTGGGCATTGGGTAACTTGATGGCTAAGGTATCTTGGAGAGAAAGAATAGGAGGGAGAGAATTTAGGGATTGGCTAGGGCTTGCACATGAATTTGACATTGTGTAATTGGGGTTTCATGAATGCATGCAATGCAATGAATGGACAAGATTAAAAGTTAATATGCATGAATGGATGAGATGATGAGAGATGACATGGAGACTAACCTAATGCAATATGCGCATGAATGAATTAAAAGAATGCAAAATTCGTATGGATGGAGGAAGGATAGGGTAGAATCGTGCAAGGCATGGAAGGATAAGGTGGTGATGTGGAGATGATGTGGAATGGATAGCTTGGAGAGGAATTGTAGGGATTTTCCATGGAGTATGCGCATGAACACCTAAATTCTAGAGTTTAATAAGATATCTAGGGTTTTTATGAGATGGATGCATCAAATGGAGGGCTATAATTAATTGGCATAAATCTAATGGCTTTGCTAGATGATGGATGATCTAAGTGGATGGATGAATAGATGATACACGGATGATCACAATCCTAGGGTTAATCTATATGATGGATGGTTTGAATGTCCTAGATCTAAACATAATGCGTGAACGGATTGGATTTAATAGGTGGATCTAGGGTTTTCCTATGTTTTATGAATGAGATGTATGAAATGAATGGTTTGGATTGCATGATTGGGTCAATGGATGAGTGATTGAAGATTGGATGGTTAAGATTACATGGGTAGGATGGGTTTTGGATATGGACTTTTTGGATTTGGACTCAGAATGGACTTGGGCTTAGGGTTAGTAAATTTGAATTTGGACCTGGAGCATTGGATTTTGGATTAAACTTGGACTTTGACTGGAGCTTGGACTTTGGCTTGTTGTGCTTGAATTCACTTTGGTCTGGCCCACATTGGGAAATACGCATGGAGTGCTTGGCCTGGCTGAGTGTCTGGCATTTGGAGCAAAGCTTGGCCCAATTACTGTGGATCTCTGGCCCATGGATCTTAATTTTCAACTCTTGGCCTCTTTTATTACAAACTTGCTTTTAAAATTAAATAATTTATCAAACCACTTAAAAATCTAAATATTTAATTAATCTGGACTCATATAAACGGATCTAAATTATCCAATATACATTTAAAACCCTAAAAGTGGCATGATTTAATAATAAAATTTTAAATCTTTGATTTTAAGATCTCTTCCTGCAATTATCCACTGTTTTATGAAGTTTTCCTGTTTTTTCCTGAATTTTCCTACAAAACTAAAATAAACTATTAAATATATCTTATACACAAAATCAAGGCTAACTATGTAATACCCTGACCCGAAAGTAGGCCTAATTGTGTTATTTATGTTAATAATCTTGTTTTGTTACCCATTAATCATGAAGATTATGGGATGGGTTTTTTGAAAAGTCTAAGATCGGCCCAATCGGAGCTCGGTAGCTCTCAATCCAAATCGTTAAAGTTGGAAAGGTTAAAATTTGATTTATGATAAATATTATTTATTAATGATATAATCATTGTTTATTTGAACAATATCTTATTTAAAATAATTAGACTTTCAAATTTACACACTCTTAATGATTTTTAATTTTGAATCTATTAGATAGTTTAATTTGTCTTTTTTATTTTCAAAAATATAACTAAATGTGACCCTAAAAGGTCCCTATTTATAAAATATTAATTTTTAAAATAATTATAGAAGTCAGAAAATTTGAGAAAAATAGTCGATGTTTAATCTGTGTTCTTACCAATTAGTTTATTTTTCGTAGTTCCAAAATAATATTTGAAAATACTTAAACAAATATTGTATTCTTAACAAAAATCTACCTATGCGTCGTTGTCACTTAGATCGACTGATTTCCAAACTGTAATTTTCTTCAGATTTCAACAGTGAGCATGATTTTTAAACCCCGACATTTTAGATCGGTTAGATTAATTTAATTAAACTCCGTTTATAACTAACTAATGAAGATAGGCTTAAAATGAATAAAATATGTTAAAATCATTTAAATGTTATCCTTCTGCATGCCACGAAACACCTACATAGGAGGTGATTCATTTAAGCTATGAACGCATAGCTTAGGCTTGGTGGTTGATTTTTAAACCAGATGCAGTTGATTCCTTTTCTTTATAAACCGATCTTGTACAATGAAATTTTACCATCTCTGAATTTCAAAAATCTCTTCTGCTGCTGCCTTTAGTTTTTTTTTCTTCCATTTACTCTTCTTCCACCTTATCTGCCTTGGGCAAACTTCCAACACCTGAAACTCTACCAGATTCTCAGCAAAGGTGTGCACTGTTTTCCTTTATCTCTCGTTTATTTTCTTTAGTTCAATTCTCAGTTTGAATGAAAACACACAATCACAGCTCTGCCGTTCTCATCGCATTGTATATACACGCAGCAGTATATGTTTCACATACCTACGCCTCCTCTCTGATGTGCGATCGCGATTTCTTATTTTCTTCTCTCTGTCGTCTCAGAATTGTCTCCCACAATTTTTCTCTTTTCGGCTGTGTATATCACCCATTAACATACCAACGTGTATAACTTTATATCATATAGTTGTTCTATTTCTAAGACTGTCATACAGTCCCACTGTAAGTTGGTATACCCAGCCACGCATTACAGTCAACGGTTGGTTGCTTGGTGTGTATACAGCTGTTGCTTATATCAAGCACCATTCTCAATACTTAAATCTTAATAGAATTAGGATTTTCCCCACTTGAATTAGAAAACTTACCACTGAATACCCATTATTGAAAGCCTTCCACCGTATCTGTATGCCATGTATTACGCTACAACTAGAAGTCTCTACATACAGTTGGTCTCCGACAGAGCCCATCGTGACTGTATTTCAGTCCAGTCCAAACTGAAGACTTCTCTCTGTTAGCATACTTTTCTATTCAAATCCCATACTTGTTACCTTCGAATAAAACCAGCCATGGTTTTGATTAAAATTTTATTCACATGAGCCCCACTTATGTTGATGAATTAAAGTATTAAACCACAATCCCAACAGGTTTGCTTCTAACTGCATATCCATGCAGCTAACGTCCCACCATGTGATGGGGTGTTTCCACCTTTTGGACTTACTATTCCTTTAATGATTTAATTAATTAAATTGTTTATTTTAAATTCATTTGCGAGACTTAAGTATATGGTTTAAAAACACTTTATTAGTTTTGTAGTATAATTTAATTTTATTTAAAACATTAGGCCTTTTTCTTTTTAATGATCGTATAATTTTATTTTAATTCAACACTTTAGGCTTTTAATGTCTTTTACTTGTGTTTTAATTAAGTTATTGTTTTCATTCAAAAGTTGATTATGGTATATCTTTAATTATGAAATCACATTGTTTAAATAGATATATATTAAATATATTAGTTTAAAATATTATGTGTTTATTTATTTAAAAATAAGAAGATTGGTTTGTTTCTAAATTTATAAAATTTGGAATATTATTTGTTTCAGTAATTTATTTTGAAGGCTTTTAAATTAAAAACATGACTACTTGTTTGTTTATATTACCGCTTTAAATGTTCACTTCCACACCGAAACTCTCTACCTATAGCGCAGCGGAAACGACACTCGGTAGCTATCTGTAGGTAGAAAAAAAAAGGATCGGGCACTGAGTGGTTTTCTTTTCATATCTCTAGGCCTAACTCAATATATCTCCATGGTCCTATCCAGAAGATAATACGAGTAGTGGCATAAGCATTTTATATCTCTCTAGGCCTAACTGAATATCTCCATGGTCTTATCCAGAAGATAATACGAGTAGTAACCTGAGCATTTTATATCTCTCTAAGCCTAATTCAATATATCTTTGTGGTCCAATCTAAAAGACAATATGTGTAGTGGCCTGAGCACTTTATCTGTACCCTATGGATCAAGTCTCAATACTCTACTCTGGCCAGGATGAAATATGAGACTGGGCACTGAGTATTTTGTTGTATGTTTTGATTGATTGCTTATTATAATTTAAAAAGGAGTAGTAACCTACTATGAGGACTCACAGCCATTTCCCTTGAAGTTTTCTGGAAAATGAGAAAAAAATACTATGAATGTATTCTGTGTTGTATATAAATGTGTATTATGTTTGACTATGATTGTTTATTCATAGTACTCCCATTTGTGTGTAACAGATACCCAGGATACCCTATGTTATTCGGTGAAGTGACTTAACAATACAATATGGGTAAATCAGGTTAAATGGATCTACTGTAATGAGTGGTTTCTTATGATGAACCCACTTATATGCCTAGACATGATAAATTGTTGTAATGTGTGCATATAGAAACTAATGATGTTTTGTGATGTTGACCATGACATGCTCCATTATGTAAAATTGAGCATTGTGTACCCAACCTGCATGTGTCATAGCCTGAAATACCATACCTCAAACTGTACCCACCCTGCATGTGTCATAGCCTGGAATACCATATCTTAGATTTTACCCCTACAAGTGTCATAGCCTGAACTACCATACCTCAGACTGTACCCGCCGTGCAGTGTCATAACCTGGAATACCATACCTCAAACTGTACCCACTCTTGTCATAGCCTGGAATACCTTATCACACCACACCGCAGGCTGTCTTCCTACAGGTGTCCTAGTCTGGAACATCACACTGAACCATCCCTTGACCAATGAGCAGGCGAGCACATCCTCAGCCTACTCGGTCATCCGGGAATCACAAACTATACCAGCGAGAGCTGTCCCTCACTGCATTATCCCTAGACCAATGAGCGGACGAGCACATCCTCAGCCTACTCGATCATCCTAGGGTCACAAACCATACTAGTGAGAACTGTCCCTCATCGCATTATCCTTCAACCAATGAGCGGGTGAGCACATCCTCAGCCTACTCGGTCATCCGAGGATCACAAATCATCATCCCACCCTCTGGTATCCACGCGAGCGAACCACTTAACCCTTCAGACCACTGGGGACGCCTCATCCGCTACGCGCTCTGGTAGCGTGTCTGTAATGACCTCTAAGTTGGCCTTGGGCGAGCTAACACTCAACCCCAGAACTCCCTGGAGATTTCTATGACCACCGCACAGCATGTCCCTCTTATGACTCTCGGGCACCTCGCCCTCCAAACTGGACCACACCTCCCTCATAGGCGTGTTTGAAGATCACACCTGACAATCTAACCCATGTCAGGAAATATTTCAACCCATGTCCAACCACCGGGTAGCCCATAGTCCAACCACACTTTCACTGCACGGTCCCACACAACATCCCCATCCTAACTGCCCGACAAGCTAAGGGGAATCTCTAGATCCTGATGTTGTCTAGTACCCATGCCCCCATTGGCATCCCACATATGCTAGCTATATGTATGCACAATTACCTCTACACCTACACATGTTATTAACGTAGTTCATCACATAATAATCAGGTGTATATATCACTATTTATCACGGGCTGACATGTTAGCATCCAAACATGTTATAATGTCTAGTAGTCCAAACTAATTATCACATGATCATATAACATATTATCAACAGGACATATCACACCATAATCAGGCATATACAACAACATATCACATGTTTGCATGTTGGCATCTTAACATATTATCAACACAAATAAACTTTAATTATGTCGCCACACAATCAATCAATTATGACATCGGATAAGCGACTCGTATATGCCTCTGCAAGCATCGTATACGAATACACCCGGATGGAGACCCGCCAAATAATGGTATCAACAATTTCCTTGTTGAGTGGCTCATAACTACGGGGACCCCCATTCGCTGTATTCCATACCCACACATTTGATATAGTGAGATGCATAGATGCATGCTAAAAGCGGTGATAAGTTCCCTCACCTGTGTGTGCCTCGAAATCTAAAGCGAGAAAACCTGATGAAGGATTGAAGGAATCGATGCACGAGCTCAAGGTCCGAGAAATTGGAACGGGTCTACAAAACAGATCGGGTTGGAAACATCTTACGAACGGGTTGAGGATGAACTGGAAATGGGCCAGAAACGACCCAAGAGCAACCCCAAAAGAGGCCAGAAATGGGCCCAAAACTGGGCTTGAAATGGGCACAGAAACGGACCTGGGCCTGGGTCTGGGTCGGGCCTGAGTCGGGTCGTGCTGGACAGGATCTGCTAGGCTAAAGAGAGACTGGACTCGAGTTGGGCCTGCTGGGTCTGGGTCTGCACTGCTGGGCTGAACAAAGTTGAGCTTGTATGGACTAGGCTCAACTGGGTTGGAAGGACCGATGAGCACATGGGATCGACAACGGCTGGTTGAACGGCGAGTGATTACAGAGAGGGGTGGTGATGGAGATGAGTAGTTTGGCCGACCCGAGAGGAAGAGAAGAAAAGCAACCAAGGCAGGATTAGGGTTTCATGCGAGAGATGAGTAGAAAGGCTAGGGTTTGGGCCGAGAACGAGGAAAGAGGGAAAAAGATGAGAGGGATGAGGGATCCGAAAGAGAAGAGAAGAGGAGGAGGGTGGCAACTACTAGGCCTTAGGGTTAGTGTTTTCGTGAGGGAAGGAGGGAGGAGAAGTGAGAGAAAGGGATTGAAAGGGAAAAGAGGGAACATGGAGGGAGAGAGATGAGAGCGACGGCAATGTATCTTCCATTGCTACAGTGCTACGAAAAGGGGGGTATGTAAGGATTAGGGTTTAGGGTTTCCTTAGGGTTTAATCTCTTTTTCTTCTTTTTTCCTTTTTTTGCAAAAATAACACAATTAAATTTAAAACCTGAAAACATTTGAATGTTGAACATCAAGAGAGAAAATGTGTGATTTTAAAATATTTTGGCATGACAAGAAGTTCAATAATTCAAATTATCAAAATGCCCTTCAGGTCTCCAAACTCGAAATCAGGCAAACTGAGGCCGACCGCAGGGCCCACATTCTCCCCACTGATATTAAGACCCTAGAATCTCAAAAAATTGGGTCAGGTTGTTACATTGACAGCCCAGATTTCTCAAAAATATGTTCAATGTGCTCCAAGGCTTTGGTCCATTTCCTCTAGGCTTTGTCTAATTTTAGCAATATGAGTTTTAAACCTAGGCAAGAACTTCCTAGGTGTGTTGGGTCCAGCCTAAAGTCATCTATGGTTTATTATCTTTCGTGCGATTGCTATACACTTGGTGATGATGAATCCGCACTTGATCTTCCATTCTTGAGGCACTTGATTCAATCCTCATCACTTGAGTCTTAATTCATTGCTTTAATCTTCTGAGGAAAGGTTTCGCCTAAGTCATAGAATTGACAAATAGGTGATTCGGCAAGCCGGAATACTAATACTCTTAAATTTTGTATTCTTAATAGAATTTTGGAGTTCTACAACTAAAACATGAAAGATCAAGAAAAGAAGTAAAAATTAAAGAAAAATACAGAAGTTGGGCCATTGTTGCTATTTTTGGAAAGTTCGTGAATTTTACCACAAAAATTTGAAATTTATTGTAAATTTTCATAATTCAAATCCAGTTATGAGAGTTTGGGTTATAATAATAATTTTTAGGATTTTAATTTTAAATGTGGTAAATTCATAACACTCATCCAAGTCCAAGATTAGAAGTGGGCCCACATTGAAGCCCAAACTCATCAAAGAAGTCAGGCCCACATTGAAGTCCAAGTCCAGAAGCCCAATATGAAGCCCAATACTCAAATTCTACAATGGATAAAGGATGATGTAGATAAGGAAAAATTCGAATGGATGAGATTGTGTACAATGTGTGTAGTGTTTAAAATTGGAACATTGCTATTTTTGAATGGAGGGTAGAGATTTGTGGATCTAGATTATCTCCTAAAATTCACACAAGATATGCTAAATTCGAGTAGCTAGAAGAAAAAGAGGAAAATTTGAAATTAATAGAGAGAAAATTTTGGAAGGAATATTAGAAAGAATATTTTGACACAACTTCAATAATTTGACCATACATTTTTACTCTGACATCTGATTGATTTGATATTGTTGCGTTGGAAAGAAGAAGTCAATAGCTACAATATTGTATTTCACAAAACTTTGGTGATTCAGACATTTACTAGATCAAAATTGAGCTTCAATCTGATGCAAATGTAAAAAACGGGATATGTGCATACTTTCCAAACCAATTCAGAATTCGAAAATCATGGAGAAAATAACTCCAAAATTCGCCCATGCTCTATTCCCATATTGTTTATTTCAATCTCTTCCACCTCCTGTGAGCAACATAAATAGAGGCCATGGGTTAGACGAAAAATCGACTTGAGTAAGAGGTTGAGCTGTGCATTGAAATAAGGAGAGGAGAAGATTAAGGATTTGCGGTGTGGAATTCAAATTTTGCAAGGGTTCTCTAGGTTGGTAATTTTTGAATTTTTGCATTTTATTTTCAATTCAAGTTCCTTTGTATTGTAATTCTCTATTTTTTCCTATCAATAATAAAATTCAAAGTGTCGCTTTTAGATTTATGGTTTTCTAAGTTTCAAATTATGCATAAGGATGGTTTGATTTTACTTTCATTCTTTTATGAATTTGTGTTGAAATTTATTCTAAGAATTTTAAGGAAAGTGGAGATATTTCGGATTGGTGGAACTTGATTTATTTTAGTCTAAGGCTCTTTTTAAGAGTGGATATTTTTAAATTTAGAATTACAATTGGAAATTCTGCCTATACTTAAGGCTTGAGTTGAAATATCTTGTTTAATGGAATTCGTACTTTTCATAATTAGAATTTTAATGGATGAAAAATTTGAATGTGTATTTGTTAATTTAAGCAAGCTCCATGGTCTAGGCTTTGATTTTTTTTTTTTTTAAGAATATAGGATATGATGTCATCTTAAGTGCTTGTCTCAATCTAAATGTAAATATGTACATCATTAGATTAAATGTTTCTTATTTTTATTTGTTTATAAATTCAATTTTTTATGAAACTTGGAACTAGATTGGAGTTTTAATATAGGTTTTTTAATTTTGTAATCCTAGGTTAAAATAAAGTTGTTTAAAATTTCTAAATTAATTCCATGAAATTTGATGAATATTGACTTCCTATGAATTTTATGTCCTTAATTGCTTAAATTCTGAATTTAGATATTATTTCTATTCTTAACATTGATTTTCTATATTTAAAATAATCTCAGATATGTAAGTTATTTATAGGAATAGAAGTTATTATTATATTTGATTTCAAGATTTTATAATTTTTAAAGACTATATAATTTCATTGGCATAAATTTTGAATATTTTGGATATATTTTCCATCATTCCCTATGATTCGATTTCACACTCATAACAAGGGGTCGAAATATCGGCCGATACATATCGTATCGGCCGATATGTATCGGTTTTTTAAGACCGAATGATATCGGCCGATACGATATGTATCGGCCGTACAAAACGATTATCGGCCGATATGGTAGATATTCGGTCCACAATATCGGTCACCATATCGGCCGATATACATAAATATCGGTATTTAAAATTTATTTTATTTTTATTTTTAAAAAAAAATCGATGTGATTTTTCACGAATTTTTGCAGGTTTTTTACGGTTTTGAATACCGGAGGAGAGAGAAATGTAAATATCGGAGGAGAGAGAAACTCATATCGGCCGAAATATAGGCCAGGCCGTTTTTTTGACCCCTGCTCATAACACTATATTATAAATGGTTCGTGCGCTTGTAAGTATAAATTTAAGACACAATATTTGGGTTAAAAATGTCTGGGCTTCTCTAGTTTCGCCTCATTACAAAATTTAATATTATTATTATTGAATTATATAAAAAGTCAGTGAAGTTCAATACTGAAATTATTTATATAAATTTAAATTTTATATAATTGAATATGCTCTATATAAACGTCATAACCATTAAGTTTGGTTGAATTAAATCAGGACTCAAACCCTTTAACCCATTATTTCTCTATTTGTAAATGCGGAGTGGATTCAATCCCTTAATAAACAAGTTAAAAATTCGACTCATATCTTCTTAAAATGGCCAGTTACAGATCGGATCCATTTATTCAATCTTGTTTCTTTACCATCAGGAACAAATTTTATTTATGATTAAAATTTAATCACCACCTTACGATCCTTCAAATTCAAATAGTTGCCCAATTTTATTAGGAACAAATCTCCTTTTTTTTTTAATTAGGAACAAAGCTCGAAGATTTGAACCTAGGATCGAGAAACGCACTAGGTGGGGAGTGAATAAAAAAAAAAACGTTTCCATCCTTTGGCCCATCCACGGGAAAAAAAATGGTAGAGTTGCACAGCTGCGTTGTCTGTCTCATTTGCGGGCCCCATGCGGGAGCAAACAGGATCCAATTAATTAACGGCACTGTTAAAGTCCGTAACGGTTCCGGCCTCATTTCATCACGGTGTCATGGTCCCGTTAGTTTCTTAAATACGATTCCATCCCTAGTCCAAACGATCCGCATCCCTTCCAACTTAACGTCGTCTTCTCTTTTCTTCGGTTTCCGTCTCCGTTTCCGTCTCCGTCATCGTTCCCAAACGAAACGTTGCCTAACCCTAACCCTAGAAGTCGTTTGGCATGGCCTCGTGCGACGACGATTTCTCTATCCTCGGTGACGATTCCTCGTCTCACCACCACCACCACCACCAAACCTTCGCCTCACACCATACCCGTTTCGCCGCAAAGCCAGCCCCAACCCTTCACCACCACAACCACCACCACCACCACCATCCCTCCATCAGCCCCACCAAAAAGCCTACGGTGCTGGCTCCCTCTTCGTCCGACGCCTACCCCGATCCCACCGCTTTCTGCTTCGACCCCGCCGGCGGCACTGGAGACCCCGCCAGCGCATCAAGCGATCCCTCCGGCAATCCATTTTCTGGTGCGATCGATGGAGATCCCGATGGCAAGGCTGCTGGTGAAGGCGGTGGGGGGAAGCGAAAGGACCGGTGCGGGCCTGGGGCTGGGGACGATCTCAGCGACGACGGTGGGACCCCCACATCGTACGGGTACAAAAAATCAAAGCTAACTGCCCCAAGCGCCAGTGGAAGCGGGGATTACAGGAAGGACAGGGAAGAGTGGAGTGACTCGGCGATTGCCTGCCTGCTGGATGCTTACATGGAGAAATTCGTGCAGCTGAATCGTGGGAATCTGAGGGGGCGTGACTGGGTGGAGGTGGCTGCGATGGTGAGTGAGCGGGCTGATCCCCAGAAGGCATGTTGTGACAAACAAAAGGTGATGAAAAGCGTTGAGCAGTGCAAGAACAAGATGGATAACCTCAAGAAGCGGTATAAGGTTGAGGTACGCCGGATGAACAACGGCATGCCTGCTAGCAACTGGACCTGGTTCAAGAAGATGGAAGAGATTGTAGGCAGCACTGCATCTGCCAAGGCTGCCATCTCTGACGAAGACAAGTCTGCCTCAGGTTCTGCCACACTGGTTCCAAGGCAGGCCAAGAGGTATTTCTTCTTCTTCTTCAATTCAATTCTGTTGGCTCATTTCTTTGAATTGGATTTGAATGGCATCAACCTTTCCTCAAAAAATGGCATGCGTTTGGAATTAAATTGTTGAGTCTGGAATCACAACTAAATATACATTGATTGAATGAGATTGTGAAGAGAGCTGTTGAAGTCTCCAGATAAGGGCACGGGTGAGGTTGTCAGCATTTCAATGTTAATAAAGAAATATGAAGGTTGGATTAAAAAAAAGTCATGGGTACGTCATGCATTCAGCATTGTGGTGTGCTGTTAAGGGATATAAGGAAAAAATTGTGAAAAGGATGGTCTTGTGGGGAGGTTATTAGAGTTTTGACATTTGTGCAACTTTTGTAAAATAAGGAAATGAGGCTTAGTTTTTGTTTTTGCTTTGTTTTTAATTCACGTTGAATGAATTTATGGAAATAAGGGAGACCTTTAGGTATCATAGTTTATGTAGTTGACCACATATTAGTGAAGTTCCTTAACGGGTGGAAATGGATTTGAATAGGCTTATCTGATTGGTCGTGTTGGCAATGACCAGGAAATGGTAAACGTTGAAGGGGTATTAAGTGGGCACTTTTTCTTTGGGCGTGTAACTTAGATGTTGGTTTCTATTTTTTTCTGCATTGCTGCCTACTAAAATAGATTAGTGCATTCGTGTTGCCACTGGTGGTGCAGTCCAACCCACTTCTGGTGGTGTCTTGAAGTTTCGATACGAAGTACTGGACTCCAACATTGGAACTCATGATTGCATTTTTTTCTTGATTCCATGATATGTGGTTCAATCACTGCAAGAATTTAGTAATATAACAGAAAATCCAACATTAGGCAATAGTACTCAAGGCACTAGGGCTGCATTTGGATGAGGGGTAAATTTTACAGGGGTGGATAACCAATTATGAATACCCTTTGTTTCAAAAGGGTTTTCAAATGTGAGATTAGAGGGATAAAATCTAGACTTTTTACCCTACCTTTTAGTTACCAAACAGGGGTAAATGAGGGTTACCCTCCATTACCCGTGAAACAAATGCAGCCTAGCTGCACTCGAGATGCTAATGGGCCCTTTGAGCCGAGGTGCACCTTTCATGGCACACCTAGGCTCGAAGGCTTGCTGGAGCCTAGGTGTACACCTTAGGCGTACATCGGCACGATGTTGACTACTATGCTTTATTCAACTTCAAACAGCTTGAACAGATTTGGCCAAACATGCGAATGGAAGCCCCACCCACAACTATTCAAGTACTCGAGTGATTGAGGATATGATTTATGAAAGGGCAAATAGAACTTAAAAAATGCTGACCTGGTAAAGTTGGGAAAGTGGTGCTACTGATGTCGATAATGACATGTTTGCAGTACAGTAAAACTTTTGGTTCATTTTATTCGAAAATTTAAATGCCAAATGCCACAAATATGATTACTTCGCATTGTCAGTGAATGCTCTATATTCTCTTGCAGATATGCTCCAGTGACATCTAGCCCTGTTGGAATAGCAAATAACATGAAGACAAAGACATTGCCAAGTGCTAGACGGCGTAGGGTTCTTTTCAGAATTAGTGGTACAGCATTAGCTGGGACTGATCCTCAGAATGTTGACCCAAAGGTAACTTTTTTTCCCCTCTACTAGGTGCTATTTGGGCAGTTTTATTATGAAACGAATTGTTTGGTACCATTGTTTCGACATGTACAGTTTCCTGGTGCCTCCTTTTGTATCATGGCCCATGTGTTTTTGCTAATTTCAAGATCTGATGGGTCCCCAAAGCAACTGGGGTTGATGTGGGTATCTTACAGATTGAAAGTTCTCATAGGCATCTAAAAGTGGATGGATGAAAAGACATTGCAATGATCTAAAAGGGTCAGATGGTGGATCGCTTTCATCTATAACCCTTTTTGGGGTGCATCTGCATCCACAGTGGGGTCTATCAAATCATTGGTCTGGATCACCAGACATGCGCCCAATGGTTCACATTGATGTGGTGCTCATCCTACTCCAAGAAGCTCTACTTATCATGATTGTCAGCACCCGAAAATCTGTGCATCCAACTTGATTTATCAAATAAAGTCCTCTAGTGATGGATTTTTTACTTGATCTACAATTCCACCCTTGTATTGTCAGGTGATCATGCTGATTGCTAGGGAGGTCGCTTATGCTAATCGCTTGGGTGTAGAGGTATTCTTGGGACTCCCTTTTTTGTTCAATCATTTAAATTAAGAAATGGCTATTATGTTTTCAATGGCACATGGATTCTGATAGATTCCCATTCCTCAAATTTGGATCAGATATCACAGCTCAGATTGAATGTGCATGATAAGAAACAATTGCACTTGTTTGCTTGTTTATGAACTGAATCTCTAAAAGGATCTGAATCCAGATACCGACTTCAGTTGGAATCCAAATCCTAATATGCTTATTAGAGTTCAGGCAATATAGATGGGGCTATTCAAGTCTTAGCCAGAAAATAAAGTCTGTAAATAGGCTATTAAATTCTTAATCTGACAGCTAAATTGGTTTGTTAGCATTTGACGGACCTGAGAAGACAACCTAAATATGGATGAAGGGAAATGTGGAACTCGAAAAGCTGATCCCATATAGATGGGTAAAGTTTGGATGACAGTGATCTCAAGTGCTAGGATTTGGACCTTGGTGGTTAAGAAATTTCAACTGTAATTGGATCTGGGCCTATTGGTCTAGATCTATGTCTGATCGCTTTTAACAGGCCAAGTTCTTGTGGATCTGACCGAAATTGAGGCTCAATGTCAACTCAATGGTTTCTATATTAGTTGCACGATCATCATATCATAATCATTGAAGCTATAACAAGCTCTTCGTGATATTATATATATTTCATTGCAACCTAAGTTTTGCTTTTGATTTGCTAATCTTCATTTTTTTCCGGATTTTTATTCCAATTAATTTTTTAGGTGGCAATTGTCGTTGGAGGTAGTAATTTATTTTGTCCGCAGACATGGTTAGGTGCAACTAGCCTTGATAGAGCTACAGCTTGCCAAATAGGGTATGTGTTTATTGCTATATTGCTTGTGAAGTTGCATCACCTCCCCATGTTCTTGCCATGGCCTTCTTCTTCTTAATTTTGGTTGCATATTTTGCGTGTACAACATGGTGATAACTTATAGGTGTTTCTTACATTTTTCTAATGATATTTTATTGTTTCTCATTTGATCTTGTTGTTTAATTTGATTTTTTTGTTTGTTTTTATATGTTACTCTTTTCATTGAATCCTCTATGCATGCCACACCTCTATTTCATCTTCAACATTGCTGCAGCAACTTGAGCTGTGATGTGAAGTGATGCGGGAGCACCGCCTGCAACTAGGTAGGAAGATAATAATATGCCTGTAACTATGACAGGAGAAGAAGAAAGGAAGGAAGAAGATAGGAAAAAGGCTATGCCTTCAATTTCATTCAATAATCCATTGTTCGTGTTGTTCTCATCCCCTTACATAGCTTTAAATAAATAAAACGAAAGAAGGAATTCTAGAAATAAATCTACACGAGATTAGAATCTCACACACACTAGGAAACTTCCTAATTTAGTCTAAAAATGAAAATACCAACTTCTAATATTATCTTAGAATCCTAAACCAACAAGGAAAGCCACCGACCTGACTTTCTTACATGGACTCCGAAAATAAAATACTAAAATAGTAAATACTCCTTGGAAGCTCTGTGTGTCCTACTGAAGTAGCGAGGGGAAGAGATACATGTGGGATTAAGCCCAAGTTCGTGAAGACGATAACTGGAACATGGCAGCGATGAAGGCATGGTCTGTTTGCTTCTCTGTTTTTTTTTTTTTTGGGTGAAGGGAGGGTAGATGAGAGAGGGAGAAGCCGTCTGCAACAGATGTAGTTTCGTACCTGGGATAATGCTCAGGCTGTCGGCTGGTAAAAGGGGATCGAGATGAGGCTCTGAACCAATTGATGCGGAAGCACCGCTTGCAACTAGGCAGGCAGATAATAATATGCCTGTAACTATGACAGGAGAAGAAGAAATGAAGGAAGAAGATGGGAAAAAGGCTAAGCCTTCAATTTCATTCAATAATCCATTGTTCCGTGTTGTTCTCAACACCTTACATAGCTTTAAATAAATAAAATGAAAGAAGGAATTTTAGAAATAAAATCTACACGGGATTAGAATCCACACACACTAGGAAACTTCCTAATTTATTCTAAAAACAAAAATAACAACTTCTAATATTATCTTAGACTCCTAAACCAATAAGGAAAGCCACCGACCTAACTTCCTTCCATGGACTCCAAAAATTAAATACTAAAATAGTAAATACTCCTTGGAAGCTCTGCGTATCCTACATCATGAAGTCTCTATGCCAAATTCAATACATCATAAATTTCTAATGGCCATGTTAGAGTATGGGACCATTTGATATCATGATTTGGAGTCTTGAGATCTAGGTGCTTGTTAAGTTTGGGGTTCTTCTGAATGATCCTCACCATTGAATACATTCATATATGTCCTTTGAGGGGAAGATTTTGGAGTTTGTGAATTGTTCCAAAAAGCAAGATGGAGGCTCTGTGGTGCGATGCATCTCCAGCAGATTCCATTTTCATGGCACCTTCCATTTTCATGTTTTGCTATTTCCGTGTGTTTTATTTTTAGCTAGGGTAGTTTGGTAATTAGTGTTTTATTTTATTTAAAGTATAGAAGACTCTTATATAAGTTGTAGCCCTTTTGAGGCAGAGATACGAACGATTGAATAAAATAAGATTTGAGATTTTCGCAAACCTTCTACTAGTGTTTGGAGCGATTCCTTTTGTCGTGAAGCTTGGTGTGAGGCCATCCCACTTCTTCTTCTGGTCCTTCTCTTCTCTTCCTTCTCTTCTTCCTTCTTCACCTTCATAACTGCATCCCAAGCCTTCGCCCCGCCTCTGTAACCCCTTCTGGTCTTTTGCCATAACTCCATACCCTTTTTCAAACCTTCCATCACCATCCTATAGCCCTTCCCTGTTGTCGTTGGCCATTCCCTTACCTAGATCAAGTTTCGCCACCACCCAGTTGCCTTTCTGCCACTTCCACAAACCCACATACCTTTGCCGCAAACCCTTTCTCCCTCCCTCTCGCATCGCCTTCCTTTTCTTTGCTTCCCCTATGTTTCCGTTAATATTTCCAACCCTTCCTTAGCATTGCATTTTACCCTAAGCCAAGCCTTTCATGTAATTCCATCCGTATCCCCTTAGTTGCAATTGATTGGTATCGCATGGGCCTAAGTTTCCAGCCCACGTGCCATTTAATTCATTTAATTTTGGACCCTTACTTTGCATTCACATATTAGGTTCTTAATATTTACATAAGTATTTATGGTACACGTTATATTGTTCTATTGCTTTATTAATTTAATTCTTAATTTCAGCCCATTTAGATTTAGGGAGCATTATTTTTATCTATTTTAATTTTTTAGGGGACCACATTATGCATTTAGGGTTACCCTATTAGTTGTCCTGCATCACTTTGTGTTTGGCTTTGCGCTAATAAGGAATTCAAAGATCTTAGAGCCAGAGATCTTATGCAGTCTTGGGAGGGTGGTATGGAATCTGGGCCCCGAAATCAGAAGAAAAGGGTTGAGTGGTCTCCCCCGCCTAGTGGGATCTTTAAATTCAATGTGGACGGAGCTTTTAGACGTAAGTCGGGTCCGGCGGGGATTGGGGGTGTCCTCTTTAATAATGTTAAAGGTTGTAGTGGAGTTCTACTATCAGTTCTATTTATTTAATAAAATATATAAATATTGTTAAATTATAATTTATTTCTAGAGTCATTATAGTAAAAAATTCTAATTTAATTTGATAAGATATTATATTCAATAATTAACATTTTATTAAAACTAAACTGAGACGCTGAACGTATTTTTCATAATGCATTATTAATATAGATAGTGCACTATTATTATTATTATTTAAATTCCATTTCTTATCAAATCCTTGAAATTAATTTATTATTTCTTTTCCATCGAAGTATGTTCGGATAAGGTCTAAATAAAGTGAAACAGTAAATGTCCCATTAAAAAGAAATAATCATCCACAAAAAAAAAAGGATAAAAAAATATCAATACAACATTTAAACATACATAATTAAATATTAAGTGCATAAATTGTTTTCTATTATTAGCAAACTATATTTTTATATATATATATATATATAACATGGTATTATATTTTACAGATTACAAAATACTGATGTATATAGTTATATAGTATTTATAATTTTAGTATTAGACTATTAGTAATTTAGTATTATAAAAATATATATATTATGTTAAAAAAATATTTACAATATTACAGTATGTAATATGCAAGTAATTATTGAGGTTAAAAAAATGATACTATATATATATATATATATATATATATATATAATATGCGAATGTAATTCATCTTTTATCAACTGTAGTAATGTTAAAAAATTATATAATATGTGAATGGGTAAAAAAAATCTAGCAGCTTGTAGTAACTTTACTTTCACATTACTGTCCACGTGTCATTTCTGCTTTCACATGTATTGTTAAAAGCGAACTAACGAAAGAAAGGAAAGGGGTTTCATTTGCTTTCGTTGAAAACGAAAGAACAGAGAAAAGGTTTTCGAAAAACAGAGAGGTTTTGAGGGACAACGGCGATGGGCGACGAAGAAGAAGAAGAAAAGAGGAAGAGGAAGAGGAAGAGGAAGCGAAAGGATGGGTTTTGTAGCAAAGGTGAAGTGCGTCTTCTTTGTGTCTTCCCTTTTTTTTTTTTTTTATTGATTTTTCCCTTTTTTTTTCTATTTTCCCTCTTCATCGCACGATGGTGCGATTGACGATTTTGGAATCGCACGATCTTCGATTTTCGCAAAATTCGGCCGATTAATGGGTTTTTTCGATTGAACTAAACCATCTGAGCCAAGTCGACTCGTCCGAGTTGACTCGCAACTCGGACGATTTTAACAACACTGGTTGGGATGATTGGATGCGTCCCAAACTTGATAGGCACTTAGAACTCAAAATTCTGCACTCTTCGCATTCATCCAATGTCTAAATAGGAGTGTTCATTTGTTCGAACTGGGCCCGAGCTTTGGAAAAGGATTTTTTTTCGATAGGCCGGGCTCGAGCTTTGGCCCAAAACCCGTTGGGATTTTGAGCCCGATAATTTTTGATACATTATTGCATATATATACGCAGAAAACTGTGAATGTGATTAGGGATTGGGGACGTTTGCCATCTGCTAGGGTTTTTGGAATGCGATTAGGGATTTCTCATTGTCGTCTCCTCTTTCTTCGCAACCTCTGCTTCTCTCTCCAGACTATGTAGGTAGCATGTCCGCTCTCTCCCCCTCGTTCTCTGCAGCTGTCTCTCCCCCTCATTCTCTCTTTCTCTCTCTGCAGCTGTCTCTCCCTCCCTCTCTCTTTCTCTGTTCTGGAGTTCTCTCTCTAGGTTTGATCTGCAGCTGGGATTGGATTTTCGGGGCAGCAAAGGGTAGGAGCACTTGGAAGGAAGGGGCAGAGGATTGAGGTGCTGGAAATCCAGGAGAGAGAGAGAGAGAGAGAGAGAGAGAGAGAGAGAGAGAGAGAGAGAGAGAGAGTCTGGTAATCGGGCTTTATCGGTCGGGCTCAGGCTTGTCCAGAAAATTTTGGGCTTTTGTAAAGCACGGCCCCAGCCCACTTGATTATGGGCTAACCTTTTGACAAACGACATTAGAACGTTCTAATGTACAAGTGCCCTAGAAATCCCCATGATAAGTATCATATTAACTTTTAATGACCCTATGTTGTGACTATTAGATGAACAATAATCTAAATTCTAATTCTAAGCCCCCATTAACTGGGGAAAGGGGGAGAGAGAAAAAAGAAAACTACCAACTCTAATATAAAAGGAAGAAATACTAGCTCTATATCAAGTCTAAGTAAATTTCTATTTGGATTGTCCATGTAGAATAGCCAATCTCAGATAGGTGAGAAATATGGCTATGATGATGATGATTATCTGTCAAGAATAGGCTGATGATGTGGGGACTTAACCTCTTTTGTTTCTTGTGACTTCTAAGCATGTGCTAGTGGGACCTCCCAAACATAGTGGGGAAGCTGATAAGGTACAAGTGCCTGTAGTAGTGTTGTCAAGTTTTTCATCATTTGAAAGCTAAAACAAATAGGATGGTAATTTTGGATGGCAAATAAGTGAACCATTGAACAAACACGCAGTGCCCTTTTATTCGTAAATAAAGATCAAGCTGTTCTTCCTGTTACCACAGGTAAAGTTATTTAATCAGCCCCGCATTGAGTCTGAGACATTTAATATTGGCTAGAAATAATATTTTGGTTGGTTAGTTGTATCAGAAAGATCAGCCAATAGAGAAGATCCTTCATTAATTATAACAAACACAAACTACAGAAAGAGCCTAGACACTGCTCCAATCTACAACAGAATAAAACCAGGAACCTAAAACCTAAAACATAGAGAACATGTGAAAAGGAATGAAGACAAACGAAACAACAAAGGCCTTTGTTCTCAACTGAGATTTCAAAAGCAGAGCTTTCCAAAAGATGGCCAGACAGCTAGGCCAAATTTGAAGCACACTGATTAGCATCACCTCAAGCAACTTCAGTTTCACTGATCCTTTCATTATTAATGATGTTTTGGATGCTCTTAGAAGTTGTTCCTCATAATGAAAAACCCAAGGATATGGTGGATGCAAGGTTGTGCGCTGCCTACCAAATGGTAAAATTTAGATTAATGCCGCTGCCATAAACCATGTTCCTGTTTCTTCCTAGCCAGGATATCATGGTTATGAAGGATGGGAACTGGGGTGGATGAGTCTTCTTTAGGGACATGTGTGATATTTCGTTGTCATGCAGCTGTATGCGTCCTAACATGGCATATACCATTTTGTCCCTCCGTCGCCATTCTGCTGCAGACGTCGTGTCTCTTAGATGTCCCTACATTTTGAGCTTTTGAAATATACCAGAGTGAAAACAGAATAAGCCTTTTATATAACAAAACCTACGATTTCAAATCCAAAAATTCATTTCATCTTCATTGTTAGATATCCAAAAATTCATTTCATCTTCATTGTTAGATATTCTAATAGAACGACACATTTTCTTCAAAACATTGCAAGGTGAACAGTTGGAAAATAAATGGTAAGTAGTTTTGTTTAGTGATTGTATAACGTGTAGAAGGGAGATATTGAATATTGGGTATTACTTTATTTAGTGAGCATGAGTTGCCAATCTTCCCTTTTTTGTGTTTCCATATGGAGCATTTGATTTTCTTTGGACAATTGAAGTTTATTAATCATTTCCATGAATAATGTCTCCAAACTTCCTGGGGAAATTAAGTGTGATAGGCTTTCTTTATGCAACATTCTCCATTAGAAGAATGCCTCCAGAAGTAGTGCTGATCCCCCTTTCTCAATGGAGTGAAAAATATCTTTTGAGCAACTTCTTCCTTCTAAATATTACCGACTAGCAATCCCAATGAAGGGCCACTCCCCATGGGGGTTTCTACCCATCGAAGAACCTGGTGTGTGCAAAGGGAGATGTGCACATGCTCCGAAGGATTAGTCGAGTGAGACACCTGGACACCGTTGGTCATAAAAAATGCAAAAAAAAAATATTATCGACTAGCTCCAAATTCCAGTTAGTAATATTTATAGGATTGCTGACCGAAGAGATGGTTCCCCCTAGATTTTCTTCTCTTCTCTCTAAAAAATTAAGCTTTCCAGTACTTGAACCTATTCATCTTCCCATATATTGATTTCTTGACCAAGTGATGCATGAAAATGTGATAGGGTAACTCTAAATGCTTAAATGAGAGATTGGACACCAAATTAAAGAACCTTAAAATGCCTAATGCAACCCAATTTGGGGAAAAATCTGATATGTTCTAATTCTAAATGAGCTGAAATTAATCACCAAACTAATATTGCAAATTTAAAATATAAATTCACCACATATAATCAAAGTAATTCTTGGTGATCTAATGTAGACAATTATATGATAATCCAAAAGTAATTACAAGTCAAAGTAGGATACCCTCAAAACAAAGAGGCTTATCAAGTGTTGCATGTATGTAGATATATCACCAAACAGGACTGATTTGGGTTGTTTAGTAAATAAGATGGTGATAAAACAGAACATGGCAGCAGTATAAGGGTTATTAGGGTTATCGGAAGTGGCAAAAGGCTTAGGAAAGGATTGGACAGGCTAAGATCGGGGCTAGAAATGCGGGACAGATGTAAGGGAAGGATAAGGAAGAATTATGGCAGCACATAGATGGGGAAAATCAGATTGGGACAGCGCTGTAAAGGCCAATAAAGGACTGTGGCAGCAAAGGGGACAGGGTGTGGGGGTGGTGAAGGCAAGTGGATGGGCTGTATGGACTGGCAATGGAGAGGGGAGGTCCAAAAGGGGGCTTAAGACAGCAGTTAGGGACTGTAGGAAGACTGTAGCAGAAGTAGGAGGGGTAAAAAGAGGAGGATCTGGGGTATAGGAGGGGTCCGGTAGCAAGGAAGAGGCTAGGAGGGGCTTGTGGAAATCACAGATAGCATGGGAGGTGCAGGATGTTACAGGAGATCTGGGAGTGTTGGGAGAGTGGCGAAAGGTAAGAGAAGGGTTGGGGAGCTTGGCAGTAGATGGGATTCACAGGAGAAGGTGGCGAAACCAGTAGAGGGGTGGGAAGATAGTGGCGAGAAGGGTAGGGGTTGTAGATGGTTTACGGAAACAAAGAAAGGGATTGGGATGGTATAAGGTTTGGTCACGGTTATGGGAGAACATAGAATAAAGAAAAAAAAGGAAGAAGAGAGAATGATGCAGTGCATCTCAGCACCTTCCATTTTTAGATTATTGCTACATCTCAGCACCTTCCATTTTCAGATTATTGCTATTTTCGTGTTTTATTTTTAGATAGGGTTTTAGTAATTAGAAATTAGAATTTTCTATTTTCAGTGAGTTATTTTCGTTTTAGGCTATTTTTAGGAGTTTCTTTATTTAAGGGTGGCATATCTTATAAAAGCCTTCTCTTGTAAGCATTATTACAGATGATTAATGAATAAAGATTAAGATTTTCGCAAAATACCTTTGCAAGGTGCGATTTTCGGATTGTGGGAGTGATTCCTTGAGCGAGAGGCTTGGTGTGAGGCCATACCTTCTTCTTAAGGTATTTCTTCTTGTTCTCTTCTTTTCCTCTCTTCTCTAGATTTCCATAGCCGCTGCACCCCTTCCTTGGTTTCTGCGACTTCCGCCTCCACCTTCTATCCTTCTCCTTTGCTTCCTTTCATTTCTTTCCACCCTTTCCATTTGACCGTATCAACCATCGTCCATTCCTTTCCTTGTGCTGCCGCCACAACTAGTTGCTGACCTCTTCCCTTTTGTTATCGTGAACCCTAGCCCCTTCCCTTGTCTTTTATTTTTTGCCTTTTTACCATTTTACCCTCCCTAAGTTATCCAATTAAAATAGGCCTTTGTTTGAGAGAATTTTCGCCGAATTATGATTAAATGGTCTAATTGCTTACACTGCATCTTGAAAGTTATTCAATTATTTGTGGCTTGTCTATATTGTTAATTGCATTTATTAATTGAATTTTAATTTCAGCCCATATTAGTTTTAGGTGCATTATTTTCATCCCTTTTTAATTTTTAGAGAACCAATTTAGGCATTTAGGGTTACCCTATTAGTTGTCCTACATCAGAAAAAGAAGAAGATAGAAGAAAAGAGATAGGAAGAGAAGAACAAGGAAGATAGAGATGAGAGAGAGAAGATAGAGTACCTGGATAGAGGAAGAATCGTTAGCTTCACACCAAACCCTCAAGAGGGAAATCACACGATGCGCATGTTCATGGAGGGCTTCACAAGCATTCGTATTTCTCGTTCTTTTCTCTCATCGTCCCCCTCTCCTTAGGGTTAAGACCCCTTCAAAACAAAAGGGTGAAGTTGGGCCTGGCTGCTGGGCCTGACTCTGCATCAACCCCCCCGTCTAAGAAAAACTCAACCTCGAGTTCTCAGATGAGAAGAAAGCAAATAAAAAATCACACGTGTGCCTTCCCAGTGTGGGGTTTTCAAAGTGTAACTACGCGCACGTGAGGCAGATCAAACCACACGTGTGCTTCCCCAGTGTGGGGTCTTCAAATGATATCTGTGCACACGTGAGGCCGACATACGTCATCTAGTCGAACTGACATCGAGCCACAATGGTGATGTAGTAGTTGCTCTTTTCCTCCATCGATGGTATACTCTGAATCCAAAAGTGTCGTCACGATCAACTCAATGGCATCAACAACAAGATGTGAGTAAAATACACCTCCGATGAGACAAAACTCTGATGTCGCTCTAGGAGATCTGGATCAGGTTGTTGTAGCTCACACTCAGGCAACCACGTGATATGTATCATGGGCCTGGGCTTCCTCGTCACAAGCTGTAACCTCCGGATTGTGTGGAAACCTCGAGAAGAATTCGACCTCGAGTTCCAACGAACGAGAAGAAAGCAAACCAAATCTCTCACGTGCGCCTCCCCAGTGTGAGGTCTTGAATGTGTAGCTTGCGCACATGAGACAAATCAACCCACACGCGCATCTTCCTCGAGTGGGGTCTTCAAATGATACATGAGCGCGTGAGGCCTTCAGTCGACATCCAACTGAACTATCATCGAACCACCAGGAGACCATTAGATCAACTATATCCCGTCGTCGATGATATATGTAGAAACTTGATCTGTCGCCACTAGCATATCTCCTTGGGTGGAAAGAAGGCGACTCCGATGAAGAGTGGAAACTCCAAAGTTGCTCCAATAAGTCTGGATCAAGTCGATGTGACTCACCTTCTATCAATCTTGTGGTCTCTGTCCTTGGCCGGTGCTTCCACTTGATGAGATACCACTGAAAACCTCTTGAAAATGTAGAAAACTCTTCCTCGTCCAGGATGGAATCTATCTTCTCTCTTTTTGGGAAACAAGGAAGGCAAAGGAGAACAGATCAGTTAAGGTTGTATAGGTGTAGGCTGTGGGTTATGGAGTGGGACAAGGTGATGGTTTGGATTGAGGGGAGTTCCAGGTTGTGAGGGTCGGCTAGATGGTGGGGATGACAGGACAGTGTGAGGGTCAAGGTGAGGTGGATGTGGGGTGAAGCTGGAGGGTAAAGCCACTGGGTCATGGGATGGATCAGGAACGACAAACTGTGGTTCGGGGTCATGTTGATGTGAGATGAGGATTGGAGGTAAAGGTATTTGACTTGGACATGGTGTGAGGTCTCCCACATGATCATCCACATTAAATCCCTTGGTTTTACAATGAGAATCTGCATCAAATTTATATTGTTCATCGCATATATTAATGTGACTTTTAATTTCAGCGTGCGGATCATGAATGTGCAGTGCAGACGCATGAACGCTCATTAAACTTGGGCGACATTGGCACTGGAGTAGGGTCTATGGATGGGGATGATATGGAAACACACCTAACCAAGGCAAGAGAAGATTCTTTGTTCTCTTCATCATCACTGGGGTTTTCTTCAATTTCAGTGATCTCTACATTTTCAGTTTCCTGATCAGTCTCACCCTTAGACTCTTCATCCAACAAGAGGGCTCATGCCTCTTTCTTGACCCGAGTAGGGCAGTCACTAGGAAATGCCCATAGCTTCGGCAGTGAAAGCAAAATGCATGTTTCTCCATATTGGTTCCGATGTTGACTAGGCGGGCATTAATGTCTTCTAGAATCTTGACAAGCTGTGCGGTGTCCATCTTGGGTTGGTACTCTCAACCCCTATGTGTGGGCAAGCACAGACATACTCGCTATGATACCCCTAGACTCACGGATATAGGATAGACTAAATGCTATGCAATGATGATCCAAGTAGAAATCCAATGCAATTTTTTATTATAAGGAAAATGCAACCTAAAACCGTAGGTGTTTAAGGAAACAACCCAACCTTGTTAGAAGCTATGATGACAATGACAAAAATTAATAATTTTTTAAATTTTTTTTTAATTAATTAATTAATTATTATTTTTCATTAAATGCAAATCTAGGACCGTGGATGCTTAAGAAAACACCCTAGCTTTCGCTTTGATACCAATTTAATGCAGGAAACTGGGATAGGATAACCTTAAATGCCTAAATTTGGTTCCCTAAGAATTAAGAGGGATGCAAATAATGCACCCTAAATTTAAAATGGACTGAAATTAAATTCTAATTAATATTTGCAATTAATTAATATAAAAATTTGTCACAAATAATCATGCAAAATATTAAGAAACTAATGTGTTAAATCGATTTAAATGATTAATGATAGGCTAAGAAGCACCGATACGGGTACGCGTATCGGACACGATACGTATTCGATACGGGGATACGGCAAATTTTGAAAAACTAGGATACGGGTACGGCGGGATACGCCAAATTAAAAAATTATTATATATACATATAGACTAGAATTTAATAATTATTAGTTATTATATTGACAAGTATAAAGCATTTCAATATATACATATAGACTAATATTTTCTAAATATATGAGTGGTCTATTATACATTATCATGGATTGAATCTTATAAATTCATTTTAGCTTTCAAATCCATTCTAATAACAATGTAATTAGTTATTATTTTTTTAAAGCCAAATCAAGAAAGCTACTTATCATAATATTCTAAATTTTTAACTCTAAAATGAAATTTATTATAATAATTATGTTTTCTTTTATTTGAGAAAAGAAATTTTATTTTTCATTAATAATAATTAGATAAAATTATGAGCTATAGATAATTATGTTACATTAATATAATAAAAATAAAGAAGACCTTTTAATAATAATGATAATGGTAAAAATATTAGATGGTAAATATAATATTAATTATTACAATAAGGTAAATAAAAGAAAATATTATAATTTTTACTTTCAACATAAGTAAATATTGTATTTAAAATAAAATTTTATTATTTTTCCTTTAAAATCATTTTTTGACAAAATATTGAAGTACATAAGTGAGCTCTTTGCTACGGGTGGTCACTTACAAACCCTAATACCCTTCTTTTAATACCCTTCTTCTCTTTCCCTCTCTATTAAACCCTAGCCGCGGCCGTCCTCTGTATTTTTCCCATCAACGAAGAAGAGAAAGAAGCAGAGAAGAGAAAGGAAAGCAGGTGTAAGCGATTATTTTTTCTTCAATCTTTTCTCCATATTTTCTTTTTTCATCTTTCCATTCTCTCTTTCTTCAATCTTTTCCCTCTTTTTTACTTCCGCACGAGGCGTATCCCGTGCCTCTTGTCTCGGCCGTGTCTCGACCGTGTCCCGACAGTATCCTCTTCATTTGCTGCCGTATCCTAACCCAGATACGCGTATCCGGGAAGTATCTGTAATTAAAATATTTTTTAATTAATTGGATACGTATCTGAGGCGTATCCGGCCGTATCCGTGTCGGATACGTACCAGACACGGGTACTTCACTAATTTTGAAGTATCCGTGCTTCCTAGGTGATAGGCTAGATGGGGGTGGTATATGAGAAATAACATATAAAGAAAGGGGTAAAGGGATAAATGGAGTGGGTAAATGAGAAAAGGATTGACTCTTACACTCATTACACATGTAATAAAATGGATGAGGGATATGAATGGAATTCCACGAAAGGTTGGCTTTAAGGCAACGGTACAAATGGGGAAAATAGAAAAGGGGTGGAAGTCGCAGAAGATGGCGACGGAAACAGAGAAAGGAAGAAAGAGGGTTGCGGCAGCATGAAGTGGAGATCTAAGGGTGGCGAAAATGGATTTGGGTCGAAGGAGAGAGGTTTAAGGTGTTGCGGTAGCAAAAAAGGAAGAAGGAAGGGATCGCGGAAAGGGCTACAAGGTTCTCGTATGGCTGCGGCAGATCTGGGTGAGAGATTTAGGGGAGGTGACAACAGTGGGAGGGTCTAGAGGAAGGGGCGACAACAAGGGGAAGGAGATTTGGAAGTGGCAATGGCTGCATGGAGGTTTAGAGGGGTTTGTGATGATAGTAGGGAGGTCTATTGGTGTAGGCGGCAGCCAGGGAAGGGGAAGATGCTGTCACGGCTGTAGTATGTGGGCTCAAGGAGGTGGGCAAAAATAGGGAAGTCCAAAAAGGGGTTGTGCTAGATCTGTTTGGCAGATCTGGAACTGGATCTGGTATTGAGGTGGAGACTGTTGGGGTTCTCAGCAAGGGAAGGAAAAGAAGAAGAGAGAAGAAGAGAGGAAGAAGAGACAAGAGAAGTAGAAGAAGAATACATGAAGAAGATGTGGAAAGGAGAAGGAGAAGATATGGGGAAATTGATTTAGTTGGCTTCATACTAAACCTTGAAGGGGAAATCATTACCATGCACATCATGGAGGCTAAGGCTTCAAGCTTTCTTTCATTTCATTCTATCATTGAGTGGCCATAATGGGGCTTACATTGCTTGTATAATTTGCATGGAAAGAAAAGGACAAAAATACCCCTATTACATGGACATTCCCATAATACCTTAAATAACTCAAAATTACTAGACTAACACTGGAATAAAATAACTAAAAATAAAAAAACACAATAATGCCAATAATAATTAAAATACTAAATATAGAAAATGCTCTCGCATCATTCTTCCTGTCTGAGAAGAACTTGACCTCGAGTTCAAACGGATGAGAAGACACATCGAACCATACGTGCGTCTTCTCAATGTGAGTTCTTTGAATGATAATTGCGCGCTAGGAGAAGAAGCAAATCAAATCACACGTGCGCCTTCCCAGTGTGGGGACTTCAAAGTGTAACTATGCGCACGTGAGACGGATCAAACCACATGTGTGCCTTCTCAGTGTAGGGTCTTCAAATGATATCTGTGCACGTGTAGTTCAATCCGTCTCATGTGCGTATAGTTACACTTTTAAGACCCCACAATGGGAAGGTGCACATGTGATTTGATTTGCTACTTCTCCTCGCGCGCAATTATCATTCGAAGAACTCACATTGGGAAGGCGCGCGTATGGTTCGATGCGTCTTCTCATCCGTTTGAACTTGAGGTCGAGTTCTTCTCAGATAGGGAGAATGATGCGGGAGCATTTTTTATATAGTATTTTAATTACTATTGGCATTATTGTATTTTTTTTATATTTAGTTATTTTATTCCAGTGTTAGTCTAGTAATTTTGGGTTGTTTCAGGTATTATGGGAATGTCCATGTAATAGGGGTATTTTTTGTCCCTTTTTTTTCCATGCAAATTATATAAGCAATGTAAGCCCCATTAGGGCCACTCAATGATAGAATGAAATGAAAGAAAGCTTGAAGCCTTAGCCTCCATGATGTGCATGGTCATGATTTCCCCTCGAGGGTTTGGTGTGAAGCTAATCTCCTCCTCCTTTCCACATCTTCTTAAGGTATTCTTCTTGTAATTCTCTTCTCTCTTCTTCTGCTGAGCATCCAACCTGGCAATAACATTGGTGGCTCGGCAATGATCAGAACCCTTCAAAGCAGCAGCAGATTTTTGAACATTCTCATTATGCACCCTAGGAGAGGACTTTCTAGAGGCATGAGCGGCAGCATTAGCCGAGAAGAAATCCTGGAATAGAGGAAGAATCGTAGGCTTCACATAAAAGCCTCAAGGGGAAATCACACCATGCGCAAGTTCATGGAGGGCTTCACAAGCATCCGTATTTCTCATTCTTTTCTCTCATCGTCACCAAGCCTACAACTCAAGATTGGCTTTCTTTAATAGTTTCACGGAGAGTTATCAGCATTACTATAATCTAGAGTTCAGTTTTTTAACACTAGCTATAAACAAAAGTTTCCTTGTTTAGTATACCTCCCCTTTAAGGGTTTGATTCACCAAATATCATCCTGGGGTTAGAAATTTCCATGTAAGACTAAGAAGGAAAGCTTTCTTTTGATGATGAGGATCCCTAATATTGGGGGCCTTTTTCACACCTGGGTGTGGTTATCTAGCTCCACCTTGTCAGTTCATACTCTTCTTATTAATAGATCCTTTCCATGAGAATGCCTCTAAATGGCTGTTAGTGTGTTGATAATCTTCTATGGTAAGTAGTAGGTTAACATCTAGAAGTTTCAAATTATAGAATCTATCCAACCCTTAATTCTCTTTCTTACTTCTTCAGTTAGAAAAGTAAGATTTTATGACCATCCAATTTTGTTTGAAGAGTTAAGTGGACATTTAGAATTCCCACAGTTCTGCTTCCAATAGTAGGCAAAGTATATTATTTTAGAAAATAATTCTTTATTTTCGTTATTAATTTGGTGCCTGGCTTCAACTTCAAGAGTATTGTATATTCTCTAACAGCATTTGCTGAATTCAGGTTAGATTCTGAGAAAAAGGTTATATCATCCACGACTTACAAGATACTGAAACTTGTTCCACTCCAACTCTAGAGAGTGCAACACCATTTAAAATCTTATTTTTAGTAAGTGCCTCGGCATATATAATATAAAGGTATGGGAAATGTAAATCCATCTGCTGAAGGCTCCCTAGATATCTCAAAGCCATGCAAGGGAAGGTCATCAACTCAAAGTTGATAGCCAACTGTGGGAAGGAAAATAGTGATTCTATGAACAGAACGATCAGTAAAACCAAGATTTAAGAGGCATTTCTTTGTAAAATCCCACTTTTAAGTATCTTATGCCTTAGATGATATACAACTTTAGAACGATGATTTGGCCTTTTCTTAATTTCTGTTTCATAATATGCATCATCTCCTGAGTGATTGTTATGTTCTTAGTACCTTCTCTATTTGGGGTACAGTCTGCTTATGGAGAGGAAATGAACTTTTGCAACATTGGTCATAGCCACAACTTTTGAAATTATTTTGTAGACAATAGTGTAAATGGTGAAATTGACTGAACTTGTGCCTTTTGTTTTTGGGGTAAGGACAATGAGAGTCCTGTTGAGATCACCATCCAGCTCATCATTAATGAAGTAACCCTGAATGTTTGAGATGGCTTTTTTCTTAACATTGTCCTACACTATCTTAAAGAATTTAGCTGGGAAATCATCAAGTCAAGGGGCTTAGGGATCTGATAGAATTTAATGCCTTCTGAATTTCTTCTCGTTTGGGACATCTTAGAAAGTCCACATTATCAGAATTAGATAGACTGATAGGCAGATAATTGTGTAAAAATAGCTCATCAATGCTAAGAGGACATGAATATAGTTTTCAAAGCTTGTCAAATACCCTCACCATTATTATGGTAATGCTGTCATCTATTATTTTATATCTAGAATGTCTAATCAAAGCAACCCGATGAAAATATTTAGTAATTCTTGTCCCCAAGTTTATGATAGTCCATTCTGGCTCGTTGGACCCAAAAAACATTGAGGCTTTTGTTTCTAGAAGCATTTATTTCTCATTGGTCAGCAAGGAGGATGACTGATTATTAGTTCTTTTGAAAATGACTGCTCATTTGAAACAGGAAAGTCTCCTGGCTCCGGGCTCAAAATAAGCATCTGAACCCTCCTTTCATCTTTTCTTTTAGAGCTTCGACACTACGTAATGTTTCTAAAGTGGTCCCTATTCCAATCATTCATTGCCTCTGCCACCCCTTATGATCTCAGAAGGCCACTTTGTACTAAAAGTCAACCAAGCTTTGCCGACAGTATTCTTAAAATCCTGGTGTGACTGCCACATATATTCAAATCTAATGAGTCATGCAGAACATTTTTCCTACCCTTATGAACTAATAGAATCAGGGAACTGCCAGACCGAATTTGGGGAAGATGCTTAGAAAAAATATTTGGATCTGTTTTTGTGTAAAAACGTGTTCTAGACTTGCATACTCTATCTACCTAAACCTTCCATGACATTTCATTGTATCAAGAATTGGGTAAGTTGACAAATAGCAACCACTATTTCAGATATTGGCTGATAGTTTGATCTTGAAGTTGTGCTCAATTAGGATTTGAAACCCGTTGGACCAAATTTAACCACATAGATGACAAAGTGGTCATGCTTGGCCTGCCTGACTTGTTTATCAACTTCAAAGTGTAGATGTTGGCTAAAGGGCGGATCAATGTCCGGACTGGACTTTGGGCTGGGTCAATCTTGAACAGTCGGCCCATAAAAATAAATGTGCCATACCTGTACAAGTCTAGGCCTGACCTACTGTATAAAGCTTACAAACCTAGGTTAGGTCATCCTGGATTTAGACTCTCTGTAATTTTTCTCTGAGTACATGTAGCCAAACAGAGAACCATTCTAAAGTATATAAAGTCCAAAGAAGGCTCATCATTGATTGATGTCCTGCACTTATTGTCATGACCACTTCCTAGGAGGTTATCAAGAACTTGCCAACTGCTTAGGCTTATACATTTCAATACCAAAATTTGGATTACATTCTAGCTTGTATCCTCTTTTTTGTATCTATTGTCTATATACTCATTAGTTATCACATCCTTGTCTATAGTTTGATGGCCATCAACAAGGAGTTTGCATGGCAAGGAAATATACTACATACATCCTCTGAGACTTCGGTATTATATTAGATATTATTTTATGGAAGCTCAAGATCCAGTTGATTGGTTAAAGTCCTTAATTTCTATTGTCCCTTTCTAGGAGTGAAAACATTAGAAGTTGAATCCTTGCAGACCATGCATTTGCTTATAACATCTTTGTTGGAATGTTATACCATTATTTCCATATTGGCTTCTTTGATGCAATTCCACTTACTCTGGAAAGAGAAGGCTGCAACTTTTTTTTTGAATGGTGAAAAGGTTGCAGCTGTTAAGTCAAAGGATGTTTTCTTTTTAAAGAGAATATAGGTTCTTTCAACTATTTGTTCTAGAAAGATGCTAGGTATCAAGATGTCCTTTCACTGTATATACCAACAGCCTAATCTAAAAATGATCCATCATGAACCATTTGTTTGCCCTTTTAACAAGTGTTTGAACTAAAGGCTATGCTTCCTAGGTGCTGTTGGTAGAAGTGGTGGTTTCCAATTTTTATTATGCTCCATCTTTGGAGGTAAGGATGAGTCAACTGCCTAAACAGCCAATGGATCTGTTGGAAATGTGAAATTTATGATCTTCCTCTTTGTCAATGTCATGTGCAGGTTGAGTGCTAGACAATTCATTTAATGAAAATTTTAAATAGTTTGCCTTGTCAGTAGCCCATCGTCATATGGCTTTGGAAGACCAATATGTGAGTCCAGCTCAGTAACAGTGCTATTCCTGGATCATATCATATGTGCTACTGTACTTGAATAAAGACGGCCAACATTGATAAGTTCTTGTCAATTGTTTACTAAGAATGGCAGAAGAGATCCCTCTTCCGATTGTCTCCCTCTCTTGAGGGGCCTTCTTTATGATTTTCTTTTTGGTCACTAGTGACCTGGTGGTGTGGATATCCGTTGCCGGTGAAACATCTCCGACTAGGAAATGGATGACTTCTCTACTTTGCTCCAGCTTCTTAGCAGTTTTCACATCTAGCCTTTTCTTGATGATTTCTGCATTTGGTGGTTTGATTCTTCTAGCATCTTCTTAGTGAAATCTTTCTTTATTGGGTTCAATCAGTGCAACTCGATTCCTTTCATTGCTCTACTCATTTGGTCCTCCAAAGTCCCTCTTTGTGCCATTAGCTTACTTTGGACTGCAAGTTTTTAGGGACAATTCTGACCCAAGACAACACCGGAAAAGGAGTTTTGGTTAATGCATGTCCCTTTTGCCTCTAGGCTTTAGAAGATGTTGATCACCTCTTCATTTGCTGTTCCTTTTCCTCCTAGGTGTGGAGCTCCACTTTGTGATGTTTTGATGTTCAGTGGGGGATGCCTTCTAATGTTGCTCAACTCTCTTGTGCTTGGATTATTGTTGAGGGCACCTCCAGATTTTCTGTTTTGTGGCATTTAGCCCTTTCTGTCACTACTTGAAGCTTATGGTGGGAATGCAATAATAGGGCCTTTTGGAACCAGGTAGAGAGTCCTCTTGTGGTCAATAGTAGGATTAAGGCTAAATGCGCAACTTGGGCCTACAATCTAAAAGAGTTCCAGGGTTCCCAATTTCAAACATTTCTAGAGCTTGGAAGGAGTGCATTGACTTGTTATAGTGTGTCATTTTTTTTCTTTCCTCTTTGTGGGCTTCCGGTGCAAAGGGTTCTGGGTTTTTGTTTTGTTTGTTTCCTATATTTCTGCACTCCTGGTGCATTTTTGCTTTAATGAAACTTTCATTACAATTTCAAAGAAAAAAATGGCAGAAGAGAAGACTGAGTATATTGCATTCATGTAGTGATATTTTTAAGAGCGATGATTGTTATTGGAAAACCTCTAGCTTCATTTACTTCTTGTCATGCTTTTCAATTGATTGATTCTATTGACTCTTTATTCTTGATTTTTCTATTTTTGCCATTTCAAGTTCAAGATAGGATGATATGATTTTTTATTTTAAATTTATAGTCCTAACCATGTGTATAAATGGTACCAGGATGATGGCAAGTGTAATGAATTCCATATTGCTTCAGGCATCTTTAGAGAAACTTGGTGTTCCAACTCGTTTACAAACCACATTTACAATGCATGAAATAGCTGAGCCATACATCAAGCGACGGGCCATCAGGCATCTTGAGAAAGAAAGAGTTGTCATCTTTGGTGGTGCTGGTACAGGTCTGGGAAATCCTTTAATCAGCACGGATACAATAGCTGCTTTAAGAGCATCTGATAGTATGTATCTCTTCCATAAAAACACTTGAATATTTCTTTCGTTTTATTGAGATGAGCACATGAGGCCAATGTGTGTCATATCTTTTAGGGTCTTAAATCACAAATGTGACACTGGTACAATCTTTTGCAAGTGGGGCCCTACCATACACCAAAGCAAATGATTAGGTACCAACCTCTCATATGAATCACTCTCATTCGAGTGATCCTTGGTGATGGATTGAATGATGCCACTAGGTGTGGTTCACCTCCCTTGGGTGAATCACAACATTAGTAGGGCTGATCATTGACTAGTTTGGTTCTCCTCTTATTCATCAACTAGATGCTTATTTTAATGAAGCCCTAGCTTGCTTGATAGCCCGATGGAGTTTTATGCCTAGGCTCAAGCCTCTACCCATTCAAGAATAACTTGAAGCTGATCCTGTCCAATTTATTCATTCTGGATTATGATGATTTTAATGAGAGAGAAGGTATAATAAAATAAAAAATGAGAGCTCCAATAATATATAGCAAAATGGCAAGATATACATCTACACAACAAGAGTTGCTCACAGCCCCCTAGTTAACTATGGAATGCACTTCTGCCCAATTATATGTGGGCTTATCTGTGCTTGGGCTTATTTGGGCCTAAAATGGGAATATTTTGTATTCTATTAAATAAATCATATACAACATAAAATTTATATTTATACAAAATATTAATTAAAAATTAGATTTTATAAATTTTGATCAAATCCAAGATTTCAGGCCGAACTTGGGCATTCATGTACTAGGCCCAGCTCAATCCGAATTCTAATTTGGGCTTTGACATTTTTTAGGCCCAGAAATAAGCCAGACCCAAGTCCAGTTCAGCCTGAACCTGAATTCGTCTTTTGGGGTTTTTTGGTCTAGGTTTTGGGATAGGCCAGAGCCATTTTACACACTTAATTAAAGATGAAACCAATGGGTGTTAGCGTAAGAAAAATGAAGAAGGGGATAGGTGGGGAAATGTTTTAGGGATCTTTAAATGCATGACATGAGACTGAAGTTCACCTGGAATTGGTGGTAAATGAAAGAATAGTGGGCAAAATCACTGTTATCAAACCCGACCCAACCCACGAGTCACCGTGACCTGGCTGAAACACGGGTCAGGTCATTTTCAGACCCTTCTGGATTAAAAGCCCTTAAAAACCCTCTGCGACCCGCAGGTCAACCTGGTTTTTCTAATAAACACGTGACCCTTGACCCTTAAAAACCCTTGGTTTCTTCAAATGAAGAAAATGGATGAAGATTTTGGTTCTTTTGAGAATATGATTTTTGGATTATTAATTTTTACTATTTACAATTGGGTTTGTGAGAAGAAAAAAATATTTTTATGAAATATAATCTTAGTTAATAATTTAATATTATTTATAATATTATATTAATAGCACAGGTTTGACCGGGTTTGACTATGGGTCAATCCGGTTGAACCTTATTTAACCCATCCTTCCTCCAAGACGGGTCGCTCTACGGGTCGGGTTTTAAAACATTGAACAAATAATAAAAAAAAACTAAAGTGAGGTTGGCTTTTAAAAAGATGAAGAAATGAAGGACATTAGGATTATTCTTATTACAGATTTGGACTTCATTAGATGAGATCTGGGTTAGCTAGCTTATTAAATTGTTTGATAAAATTCTAGTGTTTTTTTAAAGATTTGATAAAATCGTAGTGGCGCTTGATAAAATCCTAGCTAATTAAATTGTTTGATAAAATCCTGGTATTGAAAAGAATGTTGTTAAAGTATGATGATCCTATTTTATAAGAATAAGAATAGCCTTAAGTATTTAATATACTACAAATTTTCGAGTTATTAAGCTTATAGATCGTCCTTAGGGGTGCAAGTTAGGTAGGCTGGCTTAGGCCTTTAGTCAACTTAGCTAGGGCTTGTCATTGTGGGCCCTATAGATTGTGTCCAAATGGACCCTGATGATGTAACCCGGGATTGACTCCTAAAAAAAGGGCCCCAAATGGGCCTTTGGGTTTTCAGTCCTCTAATTTACCTTTTTTTAACTCATCATTTCTCACTACCAACCAGATATCACTAAAGGACCATTATAGAGATGAGATGACTAAAGCTTGTTTTTTCTTTTTATGATCGAAGGTGTCCAGGTGTCTCACCCAACTAATCCTTCGGAGCAAGTGAGCACCTCTCAACACGTACACACTGGGCTTTTCTCAGGAGAGTGGCTCTTTGGGGTTGAGTGTGAATCGAACACAAGACCACAGCTTCCTGAGCCGGGTTCTTGGGCGTCAGGCCAACCTCTTAGGGTTGACAAGCTTGTTTTCACATGAGAAGATGTGTAATTTCAAGTTCTATTTAGAGATAGTGTCGAAAGTGGTGGGTTTAAGTGAATTTATGCAAGCAATTAGATTGGGTATAGAGTTGGACTAAAAGGATATTAAATTTTTTAACTTAAAGGTTGTGGGTTTGGAATGAAATTATGCAAGCAATTAGATTGTGCATAGAGTTGGACTCTTAGGATTTTAAATTATTTAATTTAAAGGTTAGGATTTTTTTAATTATATATTGATTCTTATGATAAATATGTAATATAACAATATTGGATATGATGGCCCTCCAGTTAAAATGGAGCACGAGTCTAATTCAGGCTTTTGGCTTGGATCAAGCCCTTAAAATCTGAGGCTCAAGACCAACCAGATTTTAAAATGGTCCCTATTTTTTTGCTCGAATAGGATTGGGGCCTAGGCCCATGTCGATACAACAAGTTTAATTCTTTCGAGGTCAATGCTAGTTGGCCCTCACCCAAGTTGCATCCTTGGTCATACTATGAAACTTCTGTAGAGAGTAATTGAACAACGTCCAAGAGATGGGGAAAATGAGGGCCTTTAATGCTCCTTGGATCCTTTAATGCTCTCATTTATGGATGGGGGTTGGGACCTTTCTCTAAGAAGCTCCAAATTCTATGGAAAATGGTTTCATTGGCATTAGTTGGATAGTTTGGAGCGAATGCAAGAGTCTGATCTTTGAGACCAAAGCACTGTAATGAAAGTAAATCATTGAACATTGCCAATCCTATATCATTCCATGGGCTAAGATTTTGCAGGATAACTAGAATTCACTTTTTGGGAGGGACAAAAGTCTAGATTGCGATGTGCATAATTTTATGATTTCTTGTTGTTGGTAGCATTTTCTTTTTGGTGGTAGATTTTCCTGATTCCTCTTTGGAATATGTGCATCCCTTTGTACCCATTATTTTCTTTATAAGAAAGCTAACGAAGGAGTAGAATCAAATATTTTAGAGAACCAATTTGGATTTATGTCAGGAAAGTCAACATGTATACCTTTTTTATTTGAGACAACTTATATAGAGGTTTAATGAGAAAAGGGGAAAAAAAACCCTATGTAGGGTGTTTATTGACTTAGGAAAGACCTAAAGAAGGGTGTAAGGAAAGTGATATGGTGGATGTTGTAAAAAAAATAAACCTCAAACAATTATGTAGAAGTTATTTTGGATACATATGAAAGCGCAATCTCTAGTGTTAAAACATAGTCTGGGAAGATGATGCAATTTTTTGGGCAAGATTAGGAGTTCACCAAGGGTCCGTTTTGAGCATGTTCATATTTGCCTTGACTAGAGAAACTTTGGAAACTTTATAAGTTCGGTGGTGTATGCTGGGCCGTCTCGATGCAAGTTTAGGCCTAAGGCGAAAACTCTAAATGGGGCCTTCTTGATATTTAATATATTATTTATAAGTAATATTTAATTAAAATTTTAATTATATATAAAAAAGAATTTATCTAAAATCTATTTTTCTTGCTTTTTGAGATGCAAAATTACTAATTAAATTTTTTTATTCAAGTTTTATTAAAATATCATTTTCAATTGATAATATGACTAATTCACTTAGATCTTTCTTGTGACATTGTTGATCTTAGGTAAGTTTTTATCAATTTTAGTTTTGAAAAACTTCTTTCTACAGAAGCAACTGTTACAAGTATTGTCAATAATATTAGGTATGCAACATAAGCATGTGGAAAAGAATCTAGTCTTTTAATGTAATTCAGAATTTCAATTGGATTTATTACTTCTGTTGGTAAAATTTCTCTTAAGGCTTTTAACTCTGAAAACAAATCTAAACCATCTATATCAGAAATCTCGTTATGTTTCAAAAGACATTCAAGATTAAGACAATATAATTTCAAACTATCATCATTTAATGATATTAATTTTTTTAAACTAGCAGTAGTAAAACCATTCCACTAGTAAATTGGACAAGTTCCACTTCCACTTCCCCCATTCTAGAGTTTTAGCTGCCCCAAGTTGGCCAACTTGAAATCCAATTGAGTCAAGTAATTCAGCCAAGTTTTCCAAAAAAATCAGCTTTGGGTGAAAAACTCATCTTGAAATCAAGCAGAGTCAAGTAGCTTGAGTTTTTCTGAGCATTAACTTTTTTTTTTTTGTAGTTTTCAGACGGAGTCAGATCCCCTGCTGTGCACCATGATCTAATCCCAAAGACCATTTCTTTAAGCCATTTCATGCATTTCCAACTTTTTTTCATTAATCCAAACAGAATGTACTTTCCACCCCTAGGTACATCTATCCATTAAAAATAAATTATTTGTTTTCCTTCCACATGAAAAATACTATAATAAGATATCAGTATGCAATGGGAGAGTACACAATGAAATATATTTTTACTCCATTGATGCCCATGGTCAGTGAATCGAATGGTATGAGACAAACCCATTTCTCAAAATAAATAAGAAAATAGAGAAAAATTGCAGAGATTAAAAAAAAAAAAAGATAACAGTGAGAGAGAGAACATTACCTGCTAGTCCAGAACATGGGTCGAGAGAGAATAGTGAGAGCGAGAGCACTGAGAGAGGTCGAGACTCGAGAGGAGCGGCGAGAGAGAGCATTGAGAGAGCCAGAGAGAGCAGCTTGAAAGCAACGAGAGAGGATTTGCGCAAGGATTTTACGGCAGTTAAAAGGGGTTTTTTTTCTTAGGGTTTTACAGCTTTCGGTAACGAGTGGGAGTGGGGCCTTTTTTTTTCCTCAGCATTTTTCCGCTACTTGGTTCGAATGGGGCCTGTTTTTTTCCTCAGCTTTTTGCCGCAACGTGGCTTTTTTTCTTAGAGTATGCGTTGAGTTTATAGAAGTGGGGCATTTTTCAAATGGGAGGATTATGCTTGTCAACTTTGTCCAGAAAGTGGGTCCCACACGGTTTACTGGGTACCACAATATCCTACAACAAAATAATGAGTCAGTGTTATGGTGAAAGCTTTTGAGGTCAGAGGTCTTAAATTCAGTTAAGCCAAAAAATGATATCCATATTGACTTATTGAGTATAACTTTAGTGCAATTGAGAATTGTGAGGATGAGTTGATTAAGGAAATGTCATAGTATCACATTGCAGTAAGTTTAGATACTTAGGATTGATCCTTGAATCAAATGGAGGATCATTATTTGGATCTTGCTGGTAGGGTGGGCTAAATGTAGTCAAGCTAATAGGGGATTTTGTAACAAAAGGGTCCCATGTCAATTAAAAGAGAAATTTTATAAACCTTTGTCAGACCTATGATCATTTGTAGAGAGGTAATGTTGGTTGATGAAGAAAAGGCAAGTATATAAAGTAATGGTAACAAAGATGTGTATGCTAAGATGGATCTGTAGGGTGACATTAAAAGATGGAATTGGAAATGTCTAATGGAGATCTTGAAAATGGCTTAATTGAAGAGAAATCGAAGGAGTCACTTAAAGTGGTTTAGTCATATATAGAAGAACCGAATTTGCATTTATCCCCTGTCCAAAGAATTGAAAAGTTACCATGAGAAGGTATCAAGATAAAAAAACAGAGGGAGGCCATTAAAAACTAAGAGGGAAGGGATAAAAAAAGCACAGAACAGATTGTATGGTGACATAGGATATGGTTCATGATGAGGTAGATTGAAATGTAGAACTCATAAAACCAATCCCAGATAAATGGAAAAGTGGCCTTGATGATGATGATGATCTATTTTAGTAATATCGGTGTAACAACTTGAATATAAGCATTATATATATATATATATATATTTAAAAATGTATACTGAAAATACCAAACTAGAGGCCAAATTTAAAAAAGGAAAATCTATAGAGCTTAGATAGCATATCCTGCTAAAGAGGAAATGTAAATACCGTAATTCAATACCTTTTCAAGCATAATAAAGAATTTTAAGCCCATATATAAAATCATCATCATCATCATCATCATTATCATTAAAGCCACTAATCCCATCTATCTAGGGTTGGCTTTCTTAGTTTTTCTTATCATTCTATCGTATTAAAATCATATCCTCCATGTCCCTGCAACCCATCATATCATAACTTCCTAAATCTATGTTTTTAATGTTCTCCCTTTGGTTTTTGTTCCTTTTACTTCCATCCTTTCAATTTTTTGTATTGGAGGCATGGTTAGTCTTTTATGTAAGTTGCAAACTATCTTAAATGACTTCTCCTCATTTTCTCACCTATTTGCACTACTTTCAAGGTTTTTCTAATGTATTCATTCCTAATTCTATCTTTTAATGTTACTTTATTCATTCATCTGATGTAACCATTGTCTTGTCTGTTTGCCTTTTCTTAATTGCATGACACTCAACTTTGTAAAGCATTGTTGTCCTAGTGGTTATTTTATAGAACCTCCAAATTAGTGTGCATTATACTCTTTTATGACATAGCACTTTGTTAGCGTGTATATACTTAGCTCACCTCGCTCTCATCCTATTGACCATATCTAGATTTGTTATCCTTATTTGGTTCAAAAGTTGCAATTGTCTGAATTTTTTACAGTGAAACCAAGTCCTTCCCAATTGTAACTGATCACTTTTGTATGTTTTGAAAACAATTAAAGTTACACTCCACGTATTCTCTTTTTGCTTTATTAATCTTTAAATCATTTATATCTCTAGGAAAACAATTGTGAACCTGTTTGCCTCCAAGGCTTTCATCCGTAGTTCTAGTTTCTCGTATAATTGATTTCTTGTCATACCAATTAAAACTAATTTGTTGCAAATAGCACATACCATGGTACTTAATTCTGTTATTTGATGTTAGGTAATCCGTTCATAAGGCAAATAAATACAATCTTAAGATTGATCCTTGGTGAAGACCCAACTCTTACTGAAACCTTCTTTGTGTTTGAACTATGGTTCTTACACTAATTTCCTTGGCACCTTATTACAGGCCTTCTATAACTCAACAAAAATCATATATAATTTTTTTCTTTTCTCCCTTAACTTCTCCATGATTTGTTTCAATACAGAAATCATTTCTATTGTTGACTTACTAGAGATAAATTCTAATTGATTCTTCAAAACATTTGATTCCTGTCTTACCTGTTGTAATATTACTTTCTCAAAATTTTATGGCATGGCTCATAAGTTTAATACCCCTATGATTGGTACAAATTTGAATATCTTAGTTTTTTATAACAAGGGATTACTAATCTGTTTTTCCAAGGTTGTCAAAATCAAATCCTATCGTGAATCGGTGTAGGGTTGTGAACCTTGAATCGTGAATTGTAAGATTTATAATGTTTTGTTCAATTCCTCATAATATATAAGTAAATATGCAAACACATGCAGATATGACAAAATGTACCAATTCAAAATTAAATCAAAATGCATTAGAAGTCAAGTTATTATATTCCAAATATAGGATATTGTACACCTTACATTATATAATATAACAATATACTATATGGTGTATAACAATATATTGTATGACTGTGGAAGGGAAATTGTTGACCTGCAAACTTAATTCTATTACTATTTCAAGAAATTTATTACGTACATAGCATTACTTATGCGAATGATAACATAGAAAAAACGAAAAGAACAAAACAGTGGAAGAAAAGAAATAGAAAAAATGAAAATAATCAAACAGAACAGTAGCAGAAAAGATGTTACATGTCTCGCCGGAGGACCTGCAACTTAACTACATCACCTTTATTTCATATACATAGGTCTACATAGGTCCTGCGATATTAGGTTTGTCGAGTTTTGATTGTCAGATATTTATTGGTGATCCCATCCCCATTGGCCTCGTTCAGGGATCGAGCTCCCCGCTGAGCTTGCGGGGGGTCAAAGGGGGCAGCGCCCCCTCTAGCGCCCGAGCAATTTTTTTATTGAAGGGCAATTCTGTAATTTTCACATTACATATGTTGTACCCCTAATTAGGGCAATATATAATGTCTCTATCCGTGTGAGAGGGGTGTGAGAGCGAAAAGAGAAGAAATGAAAAGAGAGAATAGAAAGAACTATCATGAGACGGAAGGAGTATGCGATGGAAGGTGAAGAGTCTTTATTGGTTTCTATGCAAATTCGATAGAAGAGTTATACTTAAATAGTTATCATACAAAAAGTTAGGCTTTATTTTTCCAAAAAGAAAACTATCTTTTGCTATTCCTCTCCTCTCGTATGAATCGTACGAGTCTACGATTCATACGAGTCGAATCATGCGATTCACGATTCACTAAAAATCGTGTTATTCACGATTCACTAAAAAATCGTGCGTTTTTTAAAGGATTTCGATACTGATGCGAGTCGAATCGCGATACTCATCGATTGAGTAGAATCGCACGATTCAACTCGCAAATCATGCGATTTTGACAACCTTGCTTTTTTCCCCATTCTTTAGGGACTATTTTCAAATTTTAGATTTTGTTAACAGCCTAGATAGCCATATAATCCTACTTTTATCCTATAAGATCCACACTTCTAGAAGGATATTGTCTGGTCGTGAAGCTCAACTTTTCTTTATTTTATTTATGGTTAATTTTACTTTTGTTTTCGATATTTTTTTTACTGGCATTTCATTTGCTTATGCCTCTATATGTACTTTTGTGTTTTGTATTAAGTCTTTAAATTACTTTCTCCATCTATCCCTTATTTCTTTATCTTCAACTAAAATCCCTTGGTTTTCATCGTTGATATGTTGTACATGATCAAGGTTCCTAGTTCTCCTCTCTCATCTAAGCAAGCTTATTTATTCCCTTTTCTCCCTCTTTGGTTCCAAATTTTGCACAGATATTAGCTTTGTTTGTGGGTTTCCTTTTCCCCCTCCAGCTCTTTTTGCTCATCATCCTCATCATCAGTAAGCCATTTATTCCATCAATCCCAGCTGTTTTAGCTATCTTACAAGTATCCATGTCCTCTTGTTCTACTACCATTTTCTATATGTGCGTGTTTCTTATTTCCTTTAAAGTCTTATAGAGCGTTTGTTGCTATTTGTTCTATGCAACTAGTTATATTAATGTCTCATTTGAACTTGTGTCCTTTTCCCAAACTTAACTATTTTTTTTTTCTTTAAAACCATATGTTTTTTCATAAAGTCTCTGATGCGGAGCACCACACGAGTTTCCATATTTAGCAAGTTTCTATATTTAGATTTAGGATTTTCAGCATTTCATAAATGTATTTTTTCTTTCATTTATTTGTTTAGTCCAATAATTGGTTTTATTTGGGAAAATTTAGTGATTTTACATGTAATTAGGGCTTTCTAATCATTGTGAGTAGTTTGGTATTTGTTTATTTAAGGGTATTTTGGCATTTTTCATGTTTTTAAGTCATTATATATATGATGTAACCCCTCCATACGGAAATCAATGAAAAGAACAACTTTTGCTTTGTGCAAACTTGCCTCCACCGTAGGAATCATGGTGAGAAGCCAAGGAACCCTCATGAGAAACTAGGGAAGGCGAGAAGCCACGGGAAAAGGTGAGAATCCTCTTCCAAGATCCAGGTTTTTATCTCTCTCTTCTATATCTCTCTTTTTCGCTTTTTTTCTCTCTTTGCTGCCCACTCAAATCCAACCGAACTGCTGTCCCAGAATCATCCTATTGTTGTCCCAGATCTGTCCCAAAACCGTCTTATTGATGTCCCAGATCTGTCCAAGAAAAATCCATGTTTGCCATCCAGAACTTGTCTGAGACCATCCAAATTCATCCCTGTCCTTCTCTTGGTATTGCTGTCCATTAAAACAACCATCACCATAGCCTTGTTCAATCCCTATTTTCCCATCCATTAACCATATCCTTTAAACCCTAGCCCTTATCACCCTTCCTTATCCCAAACAACCCTATAAACTGCTGTCCCAACCCATAACAGTCCCATATATGAATCTTTACTGCTGTCCTATCCATTGAGATCCCCTATTTTGCTATCCCATACCATTAAGATCTCATATTAATGCTGTCCTACAATTTCTCCTTGCCAAACAGCCAATTTAATTTCTATTTCTGATGATAGATCTACATATTTATGGGATTTGATAAACCCCTTTATTTTGAGAGTCTTTTACTGCAGATGTGACTTGGTTTGGATTGTCTTCTAATCACGTATATTAGATTCCAAGAATTTGCATGATTCTTTGTGGTAAATTTCTATATTAATTAATTGCATATATTAATTAATATTTAATTTCACCCTATTTTAGATTTAAGGTGCATTATTTTCATTCATTTAATCCACATTTAGGCATTTAGGGTCATCCTATCCTCTGTCTTGCGTCTGTCCCACTGCCTTATTTAAAAAAATTCCCACACATTTTTTGTTTATAATTTCACTTTTGCTGTTTACATCCAACACTAATAATTTGTGTTGGGTTGGAAGGCATTCTCTCCTGGAATAGCTTTGCAATCTTTCCAAAGGATCATCTCCTTACATCTTAATAGAAAAATAGAAAAAAACCTAGTTTTGACCTACATTCTCCACTTTTACAAGTCAAAAGGTGTTTCTCTCTCTTTTGAAAAAAACACTAGCTATTGCCAACTCAAAAGCCATTGTAAAATCTACAATTAATTCATTTATTTTATTCTTCTCTCTCCCATTCCCTTGTCTTCTTAGAACCATCATATTGTTCCCTATGTGTCCATTTAATCACCTCCTATTATTATACTCTTATTTTTGAAAAATTATTATTATATCCTCTTATATAGGTATATTTTGCACCAATTCATCGATTTCACTCTATTTTTTTCCTCACACTTTTGTTGCCTAACTTGAGATGCATTTGTACTTGAAGGTTTTATTGTCTAATACTAATTGATATTATAATTCTTTTTCTTTTAAGTTCTGCAATATTTTCTTCCAAATTGCTATCAACTACAATGCCTACACCATTTCTAGTCACTTATTTCTTCCTATGCAATAAAGTTCAAAAACCATCTCATAAATCTCTAGCCTTGTCTCTATTCCAGTTAGTCTTGTGTAAACAAGCTACATTTATCTCTCTCATTTTCATAATGTCAACCAACTTTGTTCCTCACTAACACTCCTAAATTAAAAAATACTACTATTATTTTTTAGGTTGGTTTGTTTTCACGTAATCTTCATTGTTGTTGGCTATCTCTTACTACGCTTTTCTGCGCCAAAGAAACCCGAATATGTCGTTTAGTGATAAAATTTATTAATGATGGAGAGAAATATATAAGGTTGTCGCCCATGACAGCTAGGGACAAATAGTAACATCGATGGCATATGTAGCTAACAATTCTTAATATGTATAAACTCCTAGTCATTTGTCAATACCTAAATTTGCCAATCATTTACTTGAACAAGTGTGGCCTAAAGTGTTCCATAGACGGACTTGTTTTCACTCAACTCATAGTTTGACGTCCATATCTCAACCAATCAACTTGTCCAAGCTACTATATGCTAATTGTTCCTCCACTCCGCTTCCAATGAGAGTGCACTTAACTACGTTTACTCTTAACCCTGAAACCATGGTTGTTAAAATCTTACGATACACGATTCGTATCATACGATTCATACGATATGATAAGAGGAACGATTTGTATCTATCAATAAATCTTACGATTCGTATAAATAATAGAATTATGGGGTAATTAGGAGTGTGAAAGCATGAAACATTTCGCTTTAATAGTTTTTAAGGCTTGAGGTGATGAGCATTTAAGACCTTTCGATTTTTTTAGGGTTTTTTAGTTCATTATTGACTTTTCACAGTATAGTTGGATTATATACTGATCTTATACTTTTGGGAGTTGGAGCATTGAAATTTGAGTTCCAATGAACTAATTACATAGAATTTCACTTCATATTGAAAGAAAGTTGGAGAATTGCTCATGTTATTATATTTTAGATATATTTTACGTTATTTCATATATTAAATATTTTGGGGGAAAACACTTATGAATCTTACGATTTGCGATTAAAGATATATTAACGATTTACTACACGATTCGATTTTTACAACATTGCCTGAAACTGATTCAAAACATCTGAGAATCGCTCTATATCCTATGACGACTTCTTTTCTTTGTTCACAGGAAAATAGTGTGTTATCAACAAATTGTAGATGTGTAACTACTGGACCTTACTCGGATACGTGGAAACCTTTAACTATCCTCAGATGCCTAGCTTTTTCCACCAACTTATTCCAACCTTCTCCCATTAATGTGAAGATAAGAGGTGAGAGCGAATCCCCTTGCCTAAGACCTTTGTTAGTTGCTATGGGCTGAGTTGGGGATCCAATTACCAGATGGAAATACGTGATGTTCTCCACACAACATTTCGTCCATTTCTTCCACCGTTGCTCAAAACCCATCCTATCGAAAAGGTATCCGACAAAAGTCCAGTCCACAAAGTCATAGGCTTTTTCTAGATCAATTTTCTTTTTTAGAAGTAACAATGAGAAATATATTAAAAATAAGAGAATGATACAAAGATAAGAGGAGGGTCTAACATGATTAGACCCAAACAAAAGAGAAAAACAAATACAAAAACAAAGAGAAAATATAAAGAGAACAAAAAGGACAAGCTCCTCTAATAAGAAAATAGGAAAACTCTAGAAAAGAGATCAGAGACACCAAGCTTGGCAAAATAATCTGCCACTCCATTCGCTGCTCTACCGATCTTGTTGAAAGAAACCTCCATCCCTTCAGCAAGCAACCTAATCTCCCTGACCACAGTGATCAATCTCCAGGGTGGTCTTCTTTGACCCATAGCCTACTTAATTGCATTTGCCGAATCCTCTTCAACAATGAGTTTTCCTTGACCATACGACTTCCAGATATGCAAAGTTCTCCTAATGCTAAGAATTTTTGCCTCATTGGAATCTTTAGTACCCACAAACTTGTTGAACACAATAGACGTGATACCTTCATGATTTCTGAGCACCCCACCAATCCCCGCCGGGCCAGGCTTCCCTCTTGTAGCTCCATCAACATTGAACTTCCAAACATTCTATTGCGGAGGATTCCAGTTATCTTTGAGCTTCAACTTTCTATTAAAACCATCCATACAATCATCCTAGGAAGAGATGAGTCCGAAATATTAAGGCCACTAAATTCTTTGTTCGAGAGAAAAATCAAACACAAAGCCTCCACAAAACTGTTTGTATGAGCTCGTCGATATCAACTTTTTTTCCTTCAAAGACTCTAGAGTTTCTTTCTTTCCAAATGGTCCATAAGATGACGGCTGGGAGAGTGTTCCAAGCAAGATTCCACCTTGGGGTGAGCCTAGAGATAAACCACGATTCCAAGGTCCCAACACAAGAACGATAAAAACCCAAGACACCTTAAAAAGCCTCATAAAGTGATTCCAAAGTCGACGAGCAAGAGGGCAACCAAAAAACAGATGATCAATTTCTTTTTCCTCCATCTCACAAATTGGACAAATGGGATCCTCCTCCTGATAGAAAAAACCTTTCCTTTTGAGTTTCGATCTTGTTGAAATTCTCCCTTTAAGAACACACCAAACAAAAATTTAAACCCTAGGGGGGGCAGCACCTTTCCAGGCAAAATTGGTGTTTGATATCACATTAGAATCTCGATGTAGAACCAAATCGACCAAGGTTTTAACCGAGAAGTTGCCCGATGAATCCCCCGTCCAAACCAGTTCATCTACCTCCATAGGTGAAACAAGAAACTCCGCAAGTTGACAAAGGAGATCTCTTCTGTTGTCATCCTCAAAGGCCCTCAACTCCCTTCTAAGATCCAGCTGCCAGGAAGTTAAATGACCCTCCGTCACATAGCTGTCCTGAACAAGCACACTCTTATTCCTTGAAATCCTGTATAATCTTGGGAACACATCTTTTAACGGCCTATCTCCTAACCAGAAATCTTTCCAAAATAAGGTTCTGTCCCCTTTACCTACCAAAATTCTAATATTGTCCCTGAATAATCTCCCCGCCTCTTGGTTAGCTTGTCCAATTTTCCACCAAGACTTAATCATCAAGGACCCTTTCTTCTCAACAAAATCACTAAGAAACCATCCGGTAGTCTCCTTCAAACCATACTTAGCCGTCAAAACCTGAACCCAAAGAGCGTTGCATTCTCTCCCAAATATTCAAACCCATTTGCACAACAGAGCCTTAAGGGAACTAAACCAAGACCATCCAGAGACTTAGGTTTGGTGATGTCAGACCAAGCCACCAAATGGACCTTCTTTTTCGCATCTTTATCTCCCCATAGAAAGTTTCTGAAAAGTTGCTCAATTCTCCTCGCTACGCCTTTTGGCATCTCAAAAAGCGACAAGTAATATATTGGGAGGTTCATCAGAACAGATTTGATAAGGGTAACACGACCCCCCAAAGAAAGATACTTTCTCCCCCAACCCTCCAATCTCCTTTCCACTCTTTCTATAACCGGAGACCAGAAGGACTTTTTCCTTGGAAAACCCCCCACCGGTAATCCCAAGTAAATGAAAGGTAGTTTACCAACACCGCAACCCATACCGTCGGCAAGATCCTTAATAAAATCCTTGTCCAAATCAATCCCAATTATGGTGCTTTTACCCAAGTTAATTCTAAGACCCGAAGCTAATTCGAAGCATCTCAGAATGGCTTTGTACCCTAGCAATTCTTGACGATCCGGTTCACCGAAGAACAAAGTGTTCATCCGCAAACTGTAGGTGGGTAACAGTGGGACCATCCGGGGTCACTTTGAAACCTTTTACAACTTTCATGTCTCTAGCTTTCTCCACTAATTTATTCAGGCTCTCCCCAACAAGAGTAAAGATGAACGGAGATGATGGATCTCCTTGCCTTAAACCTCTATTAGCAAGAATTTGTTGAATTGGAGAGCCATTGACCAAAATAGAGAAACAGGTGTCCTCAATACAGGCTTTCATCCATTTGCACCACTTACACCTGAAACCCATCTTAAAGAAAAGAGAGCCAACAAAGGACCAATCCACAAAATCATAGGCCTTCTCCATATTCACTTTGAAAAGGATGCCAGGTTTCTTTTCTCTGCGTCTCATATGGACAAACTCTTTAACAATTAAGACCCCATCCAAGATTTGTCTATCTTCAACAAACGCCCCTTGTGATTCACCAATGATTTCAGGCAACACTTTCTCAAGTCTTTCAGTTAACACCTTCACTAAGAGTTTATACACACTCTCGAGGAGACTAATAGGCCTATAATGTGAGAGTTCCCCAGGACCTCCTTTTTTTTGAATAAGAGTAATGAAAGCGTTCTTTAAGCCCCTATTAATAATTCCATCCCGATGAAATTCCTTAAAAACTCTTAAGAAATCAGGACCCACTGTGTCCCAGCAGGCTTTAAAGAAATTAAAGTTAAATCCATCCGGTCCTGGAGCCTTATCCCCACCTAAATCCTCCAAAGCCGCTTTGATCTCCTCCAATGTGAACTCTTTCTCCAAACTCAATGAGCTGACAGAATTGATCTTCAAAAAATGAATACCATCCAACGTGGGTCTTGTGGAACAAAGATCACACAATGAAGCAGAACATAACTTATCAAAGGGTGAACTAGGAGAGCTAGGCGTATGGTCAAGTAAAAGCCCAGAAAGGGGGGTAGGCCTAAACAAAAACGGTGGGAAAGAGGGGAAGAGAGATCCAAAGAGAGGATCATTGAGGTCAGAAAAGGAAGGAGAGCTAAGGAAAGAAAGTACCCGTTTAGAGGAGAGCGAAGCCACAGCTGCAGAAACCAATCCAAGATAATGAAGAGATGACTGAGAGTGAGCGCAAATTCGAAGCTGGAGATCCCCAAAATCCGACGAGAAGATGTCCTGAAGAGTCCCATGAAAAAAGTAGGGGGGCGCTGAAGATAAAGTGATTGCCAAACTCCTCTCAAAAGTGGAGGAGAGGAAAGAAGGAGAAAAGGTCGCCACAAAGCTGAAGAAGCTAGAAAGTCTTACCACCGAAGAAGACCAAAGAGACTCTGCACGCCCTGATGTCGAAGATGGGCAAGAAGTCAACGGAGAGACGAGCATAATGTCGCCTATCCGAAGAAACCTGATAAGAAATACCTGCAGTATGAAAGGCAAGAATGGAGAAAACACCATAAAAACTGAGAAGCAATGAAGGAAATCAAGGGAAAGGAGAGATAGTACCCGGATCCAGAGTCAGAGAAGAGGAGCTAGCTGTAGGGAAACCAGGAGGGGAAGCGATGAGGGGGGTGGAGAGAGGCAGATGCTCAGGAGGAGATCGAAAGATAGCTGAAAAATGAAGTCTAATTGCTTCCTTGATCCCAGACTTATCGACCACTCGACGACCGTCCACCACAATAGATCTGATACAATTAGCAGCTTTTCGGACAGTGGCACAACGATGAAAAAACTTGGTATTCTTATCACCATCCTTCAAACCAAAGAGCACGGGACCTTTGACGCCATTCCATTTCTTCCAAACGTAGGCAGTCCCAAAGCGCAGCCTTACTGATTCTTTTTGAGTCTAATTCCTTCTCTTCAAGATCTCTTGCCTCCTCCAATCTGTTCCAACCTTCTAAATCCCACAGGAGAGAATCTTTCCTTTCTTTCACTTGCCCTCCTCCCGAATTGACCCAATCTTTGATTCTGGATTTCAAAAGAATCAATTTCTTTGATATTACATATCCCCCCCATCCATGGATATCGAAACTATCCCACCATTCTTTTACCCTCTTAGTGAAATTCGGGTCTTCCAACCAAATATTGCTGAGCGAAAAGGCTTAGGGCCCCAATCAATTTCCTCCGTATCAAGCAGTACCGGACAGTGATTTGAAATCGGGCTGAAGAGTTTGACTTGACTAGTATGTGAGAAGGTTGACTCCCAATCGGAGGAGGTGAGGAATCTGTCTAATCTACTCATGGCACTTCTAGCTTGTCCATTACACCAAAAAAAGCGGCCGCCGATAAGCAGATAATCAAAAAGATCGTTTCTAGAAATGAAATCACAGAAATCGACCATCCCTCTAGTATAGCCCCTTCCACCTTTCTTTTTAGATGGGAATCTAATAATATTGAAGTCCTCTCCAAGACACCACATAGAAGAACCCCAACAAAGAACATCATCCAACTCCGTCCATAAAGCCTCCCTTTCTCCTTCCGAATTAGGGCCATAAACATTAGTGAAGCACACCTCCACACCTTCATTGCAAAGCATGCCTTTAACGGATATTGATTTGAGGTCTTGTCTTCTTGCCGAGACTTGAAAGAAAGAAGGCTTCCACAACGTGATCAGCCCCCCAGACGATCCTTCAGCAGGCAAATTGAAGAAATCAACATTAGAAGGACCCCAAATTTCTCTAATGAGAGTGGCATCTAGCATCTCTCTCATGGATTCTTGAATAAACAAGACATCAATACTATTTTTTCTAATCAACCGACGGATTGCTCCTCTTTTGTCCCGAAGTCCTAGACCCCTCACATTCCAACTAAGAATCTTCATTAAAAGCAGTTTTGGTCTCCTCAATTTTGTCAATGGTTGGTCCCCCATCTTCAACAGGATTTGAAGATAAACTATCCTCCGTGGCTTCCAATCTGATGTATGACATGGGAGATCCCTACAGATCCACTTCTATTTTTATTTTCTTTATTTATATTTATTTTATTTAGCAAGTTTGAGTAGATTAGGACTTGTTATTTTCGTTTTAGAAAGAGTCATTGTTTTAGTAGGATGAGTAGGATAGGAAAGCCAAGTCGGTGGCCTTCCCAATCTATTTTCGTTTATTTGTTTTCTTATAAATACCAAGGATGTAGTGCTAGAAAGACGCACACGATGGATTAATAAATTTTATCAAGGCATAGCCTTTTGTTCTATCTCTTTTATCTTCCTTATTCTTGCCTAGTTGCAGGCTGATCTTTCATCAATTGGTTCAGAGCCAAGGTTCTTTGTAACTTTGAAAACAGACCCCTGCATTATGAGGGACGATCGTGGTTTCCTCTCCCTTCTTTTACCCCACCCTTTATCCCAAAACAAAACACACAAAAAAAAAAAAACCCACCCAAAAAAAAAAAACCAGGTATACCTACCTCTTTGAGCAAACCTTGTTTCTGCCAAAATCGCAGTTGTCGCCTCCTCTTGCTGCCTTCTTCCATTGTCCCAGGTACTATTTTCCCCCACTCGAACCTTTCCTTTACCCTTCACCTGCTTCTTGCCTCTCTCCCACCTTCACTGCTTCTGCCGCAACCACTTTTTGCTCTTCTCATCTTCTCGCCATCCTTGCTCTTCGCCCAGTTTCGCTTCGTCCCACCCCTTGTCACAAATATTGGCGGTATTTGCAAATTTACAGCGTTTTTATCGGCAAAATACCATTACCGCGTTAAAAACGCGTTTTTATCGCCACGATAATAAATTTCCGGTAAATTCCCGATAAAATCGCGTTAAAAATGCTATAAACGTTAATAACGCGATAAATTCCCGGTAAATTCCCTATACCATTTTTATTTCATTAATTTTTTTATTTATTCTATTTTTTTTATTTTTTAAATATTATAATTTACGCGAGATTTTCCCGTTAAATTCCCTGTAAAAATCCGACAATTTAAAAATATCCCGTTATTACCAATTACCGTTAATATCCCGAGAACGGTATTTGTCACTTTGCTCCCACCTCCTTCTACGACTCCTTCGTCTTTTCTCCCTCCATCTCCTTCTGCGCATCTTCTCTTCTCCATTTTACTTTCGCTTCCATCGCAAAGCTTCTATTGCTACCCTCTTTTGCTGCCTTTCTTTTTTTCTTTCTTATCGGTGTAGCCCCTTTCATTTGCAGCCCTAACTTATCCATTTCATCCCACGTGCCTTCCATCCTCTTTCAGTCCAAGTCCCACACGTGCATGACTTAAGTCTCGCACACATGTTCCTTACTTAAACCCCATTCGTTTTACCCTAAACTATCCCACGTGTGTCAGTTCCTTAGCCCCTTCCTTATACATTCAGCCCCACTAAACCCTTCCACCCGTGTACCCCACCTTTCTCCCCTTTGACCAGCTATGTGTCCACTTTGACCGATTCTATTTCCATGTCTTATCGTTCGGTCCCATCTCACCCATCCATTAAACCTTTTCCCCACTCCACCCGTCGTGTCTTGGACTCTGTGACACCCCAATTTGATTACACGCATCACACAGACCCGATAGCATCCAACAACAATGTTGATCAATTGCCAAGTTGAGTTCAAAGACTTTAAATCTGAGTTCAGTAAATTTTTCTCTGAATTGTGATCTTAATTTCAAGAGTTTTTACAAGAATATAGAGAACTTTTGCTCGGCCGGAACTACAGCGCCACGACGAAGGTGATCAAACACACAAAATACATGCCAACTTCCTCGAGATGCGTGCCAACTCCACAGTCACCATCAAAGTTCGTGCTTGCTGCCCCAGAATCAGATTGCGCCTTCACGCATCCTCCTCCTGTAGCTATGACCCCACAACCAATGCTCGTGTTGGAGATAGAGCAAATTGTGTTGCCGGTGCCACAGTCGATGCACCCGAGCGTGTAGCTCTACCACCACCACCAATATCACCACCAATACCACCACCTCCCCCACCACCATCGCCGGTTACCCAACCTTCTCCATTACCAAAGCCTGATCTCATTATGGATACCATGAATTCATCTATGGTTAGTCGTCCATTATCCTGTCCGCCTCTTGTCCTCCATCCGACAGACCATCAGGATCGTGTGATCACTCCAGTGCCATATGAAGACCCCTTCACGATCCGCTTGGTTCATCCATGCTTGCGCTCATTTGCAGTCCTTCACTTTTTCGCCCCACAAAAAGAACGTTCTCATTATCCATGCCTCGAAGATTGTGCCGTTCAAAGCTTCATCATTTGCATCTTCGGACTTGGTCTTCATCTTTGTTTGGTGCCGGGTGATTTTGCTGATTTCAACTCGAGGACGAGTTCTTTTCAAGACCAAGGGACTGATGTAGGACATGGGAGATCCCTACGGATTCACTTCTATTTTTATTTTCTTTATTTATATTTATTTATTTTTAGCAAGTTTGAGTAGATTAGGACTTGTTATTTTCGTTTTAGAAAGAGTCCTTGTTTTAGTAGGATGAGTAGGATAGGAAAGGTAGGTCGGTGGCCTTCCCAATCTATTTTCATTTATTTTTTTTCCTTATAAATACCAAGGATGTAGTGCTTGAGAGACACACACGATGGATTAAGAAATTTTATCTAGGCATAGCCTTTTGTTCCATCTCTTTTATCTTCCTTATTCTTGCCTAGATGCAGGCTGATCTTTCATCACTATCCCTAATACGTGAGTGGGTTAATTCATTTGCGACAAGCACCCATCAAGGATATGTATGTCCTCGACAAAAGCACCCTATGATTCCCCAATAATCTAAGGAAGAGACTCCTTTAGCCTTTTTGACAAAACCTTTGCTTTCCCGCCAACTCGCCCTCCCCTTCACTAACCTTTTTAAATTGGATCCCATCCATTAATGGTGGGTCAGCTCTACCCTCAATCAAAGATGCAAATTTTAATCTAGTAAAAGGGGAGAAAAGACTAATGGACTCCCCCCGGTAGGGAGATGCTAGAAAGGGACTCGGCAAATGCTCGCCAAAATGAGATGAGGGAGGAAAAGACCACTTAAAAGAAATATAACAGTGAGAGGAAAAGAGAGAATACATGGCCGATATCACCACGTTCGAGGATCTGAGTGAGAGAAGTGGAATACACTGAAGAAGAGATAGCTAGAGGTATACATCATTGTGTGAAACAGAGATGGGGCTCTAGGAAGGATGCGAGCTGAAAACACGGAGGAAGACCTGATGTTGAAGAGTAAGACCGGCTGGAACTCCACCAAAGCTTAGACCTCGGAAAGGGGAGAAATAAATAGGAAGTTTAAGAACTTGTTAACTAGGAAAATAAAAAATAAACAAATTAAAAATAGAAGTGGGGTCCAATTGAGCCTTAGTGTCCTACATTAAGTACCTATATCATAAAATCGGCTATAACTTCTGCAATTGGTGTTGGAATTGCTCAAACTTGGGCTTGTTGGATGGATACTTGAAGAAGCCATCTCATGAGTAGTCCATGTTATTTAGACGTGATATTACCCTGAAGAATACCACTATTTTGAAACTTGAAAATCAATCTAATTTATTCTGATCTTAATACTCTATAAATTGTTATTTCATACTAGTCGACCATGGGTCCATGAGTACGACCTGTCATAATGTTTTCATCAATTCAGTGGTCTCCTTACCCTTTTTTTGTTAAAAAAAAATGGCCTTGTTACTTTGCTGCTCCAGTCATTCTTATCGAGGGCCTTGTTTATTGTAACCCCACAATATACTTCTGACTGTATTCCTATTGTTAATTGGCATCGTACTTGAAACATTTAAGTTGTTCATGTGGTGCTGCTCTAAGTTCATGCCCTAATTTGTCTCATGTCATTCTTTGTTCTCTTCTCGCAGCTACCCAAGTTCTCATCAGTAAATTATTTCGTTCTTGTTTCTTTCATATCTTATATCATTTTTTGTTCTCTTCTTGTAGCTACCCAAGTTTTCATCAGCAGAATTATTTCATCCTTTTTTCTTGTGATATCCATTTTAACAGGCTCATCTCTTCCATGAGTTTGAATTTAGTCAATAGCTTGTTCGTTTGAAATCAGTGTAGGACAATATGACTTATGGCATATTTTTGGGCTCATTGGTAAGGGGAGAGTTGTCAAGTAGTTTAATGTACCTAAAATCAGTCCCACTAGATGCCACCTGCTCTCTGATTTAATGTGGTGGCTATAGGAGTTTTGGTACAATGTTTGTGGTTACAATCTTCACTTTAGATTACGCGACTGCCAATGTATGATGGTGATTTTTGGTATGTAGGATGGCCCACAATGTTCCATTTATGTTATTGGGACCAATGTTATTAAAATCGCACGATTCACGGTTCGAATTGAATTGTGAGCTAAAACGAGCCAAATCGCATAGAAAATCACACGATTCTAGAGGTGACTTGCAAATCGTACAAGCCACCTCCATGAATTGTTGACTCGTTCAATTCAATTTAAGATAGGAAGTAGGGCGATTATAGTGTAGTGTACCTAGAGCAGCTTCTTCGTCTTTCCTCTTCTTTCTTCTTCTCTTCTGCATCCGTTTCCGTCTCATTCACTTTCCCTTTTACTTTTACTTTTGTATGCAACTTTTCCCCTTACTTTTACTTTTTTATGCAACTTTACCCCAAGTCACTTACCCTTTTAATTTCGTCGTTTGCAACTTTACCCCAAGTCATTTACCTTTTTAATTTCATGCAATAGTACTTGCACGAGGCTGTGAGGATGCACAAGACATGAGCAACCCTATTTTGACTCTTTTTTTTCGATGGGATATGTTTTATATTTTAAATTTTTTAGTATCATTTTTAATTAAAAAATATCTCCTTTATTTTTTCTTTTCAATCTTTTGTATAATTATTTCTATTTAAAAAAATAAAAGTTCTAATTTTTTTTAAAATTATTTGATGGATGTTATTAAGGATTATTTAAAATTTTAAATGTTATTGATTTATTATCTAGTACAATAATCAGATTTCAATTAAACTGTTATTATTTAAAATAATACACTAACTATTTAAACATAATTATTATTTAAAATAGTAGACATCTCAATTAAATATTTATTGTTTAAAATAGTACACTAGCTATAACATTTTTAAGATAGTACATATCTTTATTAATCAATTATTATTTAAAATAGTACACTAACTGTTTTAACATATTTTCCATTACCTAGTCAGATATAAAATATCTAGTGTCCCTCTTCCCATAACTCTATTTAACTAAACATTGTTAATTTTCATAATTTAATATTGCATGCACCTAATATTTTAATTTGTGTCTAATGTATAATAAAATTGTTTGAAATTGTGCTAGATACTTTAAAAATATGTGTTTGCTATAGCAAATTGAACATTTTTGAAAAATCTTTATTGTATTAAATTTTCATGCCAACTAAACTTATATATTATGAGGAATTAAATAATGCATCTTATTCTTCTATGTCATTTTATATGTAATTATAGTATAAATGATAATCTTAGAAAAATTGTTATGAATCTTACGATTCTATGATTTCCGATTCACGATTCACACCCCTAGACCGATTCACGATACGATTCGAGTTTAACAACAGTGATTGGGATAGTGGGTCTCACCAGTTGACCAACTTTGATGGAGTAGGTCCTTTGAGTGTACTGTCTCGTTGTTTGGAGAAGAGGGGTAGGAAGATAGTAGCAAAAGAGTACATCTGCAGTTTTAAAATTAGATATCTTTCATATTTTTATTCTAAGATTTGCATCAGGTTGAACTTCTTTGGGTTTTTCGTATTAGAAAGATATTGATTTCTGCAGCTACTGCTGCTGCTCCTACTACTGTAAGCAACAGCAGCACCAACAACATAACTACTAGCTAGATGTGAAGATCCATTCAACTGGATTTGATCTGACTGTGAGCAGTTATTAGACCTGGCAATTGTTCGGGTCGGGTCTATTTTGGATCTTGTTAAATGGGTTAAGTCAGTTTAGGTTTTTTCTGAGTTCAGTTCGGGTCGGGTTTACTCATTTATTTGACTGAGAATTTTCTAGCAAGACACATATCAAAACTACTACGTAAATGGGTGTACCTCATGCGGTTGCATGTGGGTGGCAATAATCAGGTCAATCGGGTCCATCCATTTATATTTATGGTTCGAGTCCAGTCTACCCATTTATATACGGGTTTGGTTGGGTCAGATTAGGTCATTTATCAAAACAGGTCGATTAATCGGGTGGGTCAGATTTTGCCAGGTCGAGTAGTAATTTATATTTATTGCTTGTTTTTAGGTTGCCATGAACTGAGAAACATGATGGATTGTTTGCAGTTAATGCTGATGTGGTCCTCAAAGGTCGTAATGTTGATGGTGTTTTTGATTGCCACTTGAGAAATGGAAATGATGTGGCATTTGAGCACCTTTCATTCAGGGAGTGTGCTTCCCCAGGATTTAATGGGATTGACATGACAGCGGTGTCACTCTGTGAAGAGAGTGGGATTCCTGGTTAGTTTATATGATCTTATTCACTTCTTACCAGCTTTTGCTTCCATGAATGTTTTTTTTTTTTTTCAATTGAATTTTTTTTCCCCTTGCAGTTATGATCTTTAATTTACTTGAACCGGGCAACATCTCAAAAGCATTGTGTGGAGACCAAGTTGGAACCTTGATTGATCATTCGGGGAGGATGAGCTGACGCAAGCACTCCTTCATACTCGCAGTTGCTCCATACAGTTGAACCTCAAAAACACAGATGAGGCCATATTTGATTGTGAAAAAGTACTGGATTTACCCAAACATGGCTTTTGGGTTATAATCTTCCATCTGTGTTACTTGGTTGTTAGTCCATGCTACAATCCACTCCAATCTGTTTATTAACAACGGGCATGATCGAGGAATATTCTGATATGTGCTGTGCTTTTGATTAAACACAGTTTGTACATGTTTGGTTGGTTATAAGGAAAATTCCAACCATCTGCTGAACTACTCATACCACCAAAAGCAATGTAGATCTCATTGATGGATGCAAACAGAACTGGGGCGACTCTTACCTCTGCCTTGTAAATTGATTTGACATCCCTTTACAAAGAGCCCTTTATAGAGCAAGCAAATGCTGATGTATTTATCAAGATGCTGTATTGTCAGTAATTGAAGTAAAATTCAGTTCTCATCGTTTTCATGATATGTGTGTTTAAGAGTTGCATGTCAACGCATTCCGATCTTGTGAATAGTTTAGGAATCGAACCATGAATTTATTTTGTTTAGTGATTTGAGATACTCGTTACATTACCATTCAGAACTTTATGCAAGTTTTGTATCTCAATTCTCCTAAAGCAATTCTGTAGAAAAAAAAAAATGTTTGGTTTGATTCATGTCATCCAACCTGTGCTATGGAATCTTGTCTTGTGTTGGGTTGTGGGAATTTGATATTTTTAGTTATTTGTCAAAATATTTATTTTTATGAAAAATGAATGAAGCGTTATTTTGGTGAGCAAGGGAAAGCCCATCTTTTTTCTTTCATTAATTTCAGGCTAGGTGCTAGATAATCTTATCTAAAGTATTGGGCTGTGAAAGTCCAACAATTTTTATTATGTGGGCTAAAATATTTATTTTCATCGAAATGAATGACATTTCTTGGTGAGTGAGAACTTTATTTTTCTCTTATTAAATTCTCCTTCAGAAATGGATTCCTTGGACGAATAAGGAGGGTTTTATTTGTTGTGTTCTTAACAAAGAATTCTTATTTTATTATAGAAAAGAAATGTTGCTATTCGTTTTGCCAGCAAACAAAAAATGACAAAGAACCCATTGATGTTTGGGTAGGAAATTTCTATCATTGATCCTTAGACCTCTTTCTTTCTTAGAGTAAAGAAAATTCTTTCTATGTACTGTAGTTGTATTTCATTCCATTTTGACCAAAACCATTTGGGCCCAAGTTCGAAATAAAACACGCCCTTGAATAATTTTAATCTCTATTTTGGTCTATTTTAGTTGTTCCGATTAAAAAAGTATAGTGTTTCAACCTAATAAATACATTTATTTTACTCTTTTATTGTTAATTTAATCATTTATATTTTTCGTTGATAAAAAAATATTCATTTATTTTTTTTAGTTCCTTGATTTTAACATAACTTACTATTTTATTAGTAAGTAGAAAAGAAATTGCCATGTCCTTGTTCACACACAAAGTAGAAAAGAAAAATAGAAAGGAAAAAAATCACTAGAGCATTCCACTCTCCAGCAGTACCGGACAGGCATTTCTTGAGAGAAAAGGGACATGAAACATAGAGAGTGTCAATAATTTTTCTAAGAAAATCACAGGCATCAACAAACATTAAATGAAGAAGGGATGATACAGCAATCATCTTAAGCATGGGGAGGTACACAACAAGACAAAAAATATATAGAAGAGAAGGAGATGGGAAGAGGATTGGGAAGGAGAAAGTGTTCAGTAGCTGATACGGGCATCTTCAGTTGTGGCCAACGAAGGAGAGAGGGAATTGCGGGACTCGTCCATGTCCTCTGCAAGTGGTGACTGCTCCACTCGAATGTCCTCTATCAACTTCACAACATCAGACATTGAGGGCCTCTCTTCAGCTTCTGGTGTCACGCAGGCTAGAGCCACATGTAGCATGGCCACCATTTCCTCCTCGATGTTCTTGTACCGCAGTAGCTCTGCGTCAAAAATCTCCGCTGTCCACTCTTCTCGGACTGTCGATCGCACCCATTTAGGAAGGTCCTCAATCAAGCCCTCTTGCTGTACTGGACGGATAGGATACTGGGCTGGAGCTCTCCCTGTGAGGACTTCAAGGAGCAAGACCCCAAAGCCAAAGACATCTGCCTTCTGAGACAACCTCTTGTTCTCCGCCTGCTCCGGTGCCCGGTAACCTCCCAATCTTGCCGTGGCATGGACAGGATTGAGCAGCAGTGCCAGCCCAAAATCTGCAATGCAGGCAACACCATTCTTGTCGAGGAGAACATTCGAGGACTTGACATTCCCGTGGGGGATCTTAGTGTCTCCATACTGTTCGTGGATCCGAGCAAGTCCACGGGCAGCTCCAAGCACCAAGCTAATTCTGGTTGTCCAATCTAGAGGAGTTCGTCCAGGCCCGCGATTCCCTGTTTAGATTTCAAAATCGAGTCAAGTGGGTATAGAATGATACAATTCAATTAAACCAACCAGCAGAATTATGTTTCAAGAATAAATAAAGCCAACAGAATTCCTATATAGAATAGAGTGGCAACCATGGAGAAGTGAATATAGGCTGCCATTGGGGAGATAGTCATAGACAAGAAGCTTCTCTTCCTTGGCATAATAATAGGCTCTTAGACGGACTATGTTTGGATGCTTAAGCTTTCCAATGATGTCCATGTATGTTTCGAAATCCTTCCTCGCAGAGGGGTTGGCGTCTTTCAGCCGTTTGACGGCCATCATACACCCGTCTTCCAGAATTGCTCGGTACACCGTACCCAAGTTCCCCTTCCCCAGCATCTCGGCCGATGCCTTGAGTAGATCCTCCAGCTCAAATTGCTTCCTCCGGTCGAAGAAAACCAGCTTGCTTCTATCCCCTGTTGCCTCTTCCTCGCTCTCCCTCTTCTCATTGCTCATCCTTTTAATGGCATTGTCCTCGTCGTCATTGCCATTGCCGCTAGTGTTGGAATCTGAGTACCGCCCACAGTAATAGGCCACAAGGAACGATGTAATTATTAGCAGTACCACGGCGTCAGCCACTACAATTCCAACAATTGCCGTGGTGCTCAACCCTCTCTTCCCTTTTCCATCTGTCAGCCTGACCGACATTGCCGTTCCTGGCTTCCAGCTTGGGTTTGAAGGCACAACAGAGGACTGACCAGATGATGGAGCTGTTGGGAGTGTTTCTGTAAAGGAGCAGGCTGGAAATGGGCTTGACCCGCAAAGCCCTGAGTTCCCTGAAAAGCTACCTGCACCGAATTTCCGCTGCAGACTGTCGGGTACCTTCCCATACAGCTCATTGTTGGAGATGTTGAATTCCTTGAGCTCAGGAAGCACTGCCAACAGGTCCGGCACCTGCCCAGATAGTGCATTGTTCTGCAGACGGAGCGTCATGAGCCGGGACAACTTGGATATCTCATCTGGAATAGGCCCAGACAGATTATTGTCAGATACATCAAGGCGCAGGAGCCGTTTGAGTCCGGCAAATTCTCGGGGAATTGGGCCTGATAGGTCATTGGCTGAGAGGTAGATGAGCTTGAGATTGGTACAATTGGAGAGAGGCAGGAGTGATCCATTGAGGCGGTTGTGGTGGAGATCAAGGAGGCGGAGCTGGTCGAGTGCTGCGAGTGCGTCAAGAGGCCCACGGAGGTCTAGCGACCGAAGAGAGAGCCCAACAACTCTCCCACCAGGCGAACAGCGAACCCCTTGCCACCCCGCTGTACAAGCATCTCCAGCAGTCCAATTGGCAGCTAGGCTGCCATGAGCATCAGCCTCCAACTGAAACTTTGCAAGCGCTTGGGTGTCATTGCTCCTCTGCTGCTGAGAGGCCGACGGAGAAAAGAAGTAAAACAAGAGGAAGCAGATGTAGAGACCAAAGGAAAAACTGTGCATTCTTCAGCCTTGGTTTTCTTATTTTTGAACTTTGAATAAGAGGAGAGGGAAAGACAAGTAGTCCTTTTCCTTTTAAAAAACAAAGAAAGAGAGAAAGAAGGATAACTAAGGAAGATCGTGAGGAAGAGTAGTCTCTGTCTCTAATATCTATCTTGTGTCTGTTAGTAGTGAATGAGAGTGAGTAAAGAAGAAGAAATGGAGGTGTGATTTTATTCTCAAGGGTCTAAGTAATGGGACAGAAAGTGTTGATGTATGATTAAAGTGAAAGGGAATAGAAATGGAATGGAAATTGATATTCTTTTTGATGGGTGTGTTGTTGTTTGAATGATTGCTGCTCTCCACCAGCTCTAATGTAATGAGTGAAAGCCCCTTGCAATCAAATCCTCTCCCTCCTCACTCTTTACCTTTTTTCAACTTTCTAATGCCGCGTGAAGACTTTATCCTTGTTCTTGTTATTTTTTGCCCTTTTTCCAAGTCTGACCAAACCTTTTTTCTGGTCAGGTTCATAATCTACACAACTCTATTATGGGAAACCTAGCGTTAGTATTATTATTGGGAAATGTCAACTGTAGTATCTATATTCTATAAAATGGGATACCCACTGCTAATAATCTACTATGTATCTTAGATTCAAAGTGCTAGAGAATGTTTGCTTCAGTTGGATGAAAAGCAACGTGAAATCAGTGATTAGTGACTAATTTTTGTTAATTACGGTGAGATATTTCCATCTCTTAATGAAAGTGAGACTAATCTATCTGGAAACACAAAATCATTTACAAATTGTTAGAAGTTGGAATAAATATAAAAGTGTGTCCCACCAAACAAATTTGAATAGTTTTTTAGTAACTAAGGTGATCAAGTGTCTCACTCGACTAATTGTCATAGCATGTGTAAATTTCTCAATCCGCACACATTGGATAAGTTTAACGGAGAGTGATCTTTTAGACTTGAGCGTGAATCAAATATAAGATCTCCACTTTTTGAAGCATGTTATTGACCCACTTTTTGATCGGTTGAAAATACGTAGCTAAGCCAACGGAGTCCACCTAAGCCAAGTGCCCTATTGGCATTTGTGCTGCCCAATTTTGAATTTTTGAAATGACTTTTGCCTTATTTTTGGACGTTAGGATACTAACAAAAATATTAATCAACGAGATTGCTTACATGCATATATACATGTATACAAACAAACTTAGAAAATGAAAATGCAGATCTGACACTGCAGACACTGGATGCCCTGCCAAATGCCAATTCTCTCTTATTTTCTCTGCTCCTCTCTTTGCTATCTATTTCTTTTTCTATGAAGAAAGGGAACGGGTGCAGCAGCTTTCTGTCCCAGTGAATGAATTGGATTGGATTGTATTGCATTGGATGGGGAGGAGTTCTAGAAAAGGACTAAGCCTACTATTACCATGAGGGAGGTGGGCCTCACTCTATGTGATGGATGATGGATCATGAAATCACATGAGCAGATCACATCAAAGCTGTCTGCTGATATTGATGGTAAATATTAATTGAAATTGGTAAATTATTTAATAAATTATATGGTATGTGTTAATGGTTTATACTATGATTTAATCTGAATAATTATTATGGAGATTAATTTATGTTGTAGGACAATATAAATTTCTTACTAAAGAGATGCTAATATGAGCTAAATGACTTTGGACCAAGGCTCTACCCCTATAAGTTTATAATTATAATCTATTATCCTGTTCTTTTTTCATAATTAACAATATATAATCCATAATTTCATCTTTTAGACGTACTATACTCATCCACAATCAAATGTAATTCAATTAAAAACGAGTTGGAACTTACTGACTGAAACAACCCATCATGTGGAGTTCTAGACAGAATTGATGGAAGTCCAGTTATAAAAAAAATGAGATAAAGAATTTTTTTTTTATGATTAAAGTTTGTAAGTCTTTTAGAGCAACATACTAATCCTTAAGGTATGTGCTAGCCAGAGGTCTAAAATTCGGTATCGGCCGATACGATATATCGACCAATATATTGTCATCGGACGATATTTTTCTCTCTCCTCTTTTTTTTTTTTTTAAAAAAAAAATCGGCCGAGATATCGACCGATATGATACGGCTGATATATTGACCGATATTTGGACCCCTGGTGCAAACTTTCCTACCTACATACACCAAATAACTCTATAGAGAGTGATCCTTTAGGGTAGAGTGGAATGACATAAAGATTTTATAGCTCTTAAATTAGTTTTTTTAAGAGAAATAAATAGAGAAATTGGTATTTTTTATAATAATGGATTCTTTGTTCACTTGTCATTACGTAAGTAATAAAAAGTTACATGGATATCTTTTGTTATCAAAATTACCGATATCCTTATCAGTTCCTTCTCTCAAGTGCTCGTAGAGTTATACTTTGTTTTATTTGTAGGTTGAGACGGGAGAGAGAGTGGGGCTCATTTGTATCTTTTAAATGTTTATCATAAATTTAAACCTATTTAATCATTATATCTGTCGAATTTAGAATTATTATATGTTTCCTCGTGTTATGTTAAATGGATTTTTCAAAAAGTCTTTCATTTATTCACGACATTGATAATATATATAATTATATTGATAGAATGAAGATTGAAAAGAAAGTAACGCACCTTCTAATCACTTATGAGATAAGCTCATCTTACCAACCAGTTTGGTCACCAATGAGCAAAGGAAAAGATAACCCTTCTTTTCGTATTTTATTTTTTTAATAAGTTAAAAACAAAGGGAGGCTACTTGCCGCAGAGCATGAGAGAGGGAAGGGGGATAAAAGAGAGCACACAATTGGAGAAAAACTAATAATTGTAAATTATTTTATACACTAGAAATCAAATTTAGCAAATATCGTTAGTAATCTAATTTGTCACATTATTAATGGATATTCTAAATTTCATGTGAATCATTTTTGAAAATTCATATTTGTACTAGAGGGAGTTGGTTCAATTTAATCCATCTCGACTTTAGTAGTTTTGATTTGACTCACATCTTTGTTTAATTAGAATGCTTTTTTTCTAAGTCAAATATAAATTATTATAAAATTATAAAATTGAAGAGAAAAGGCATATAGGATCGCAATCTATTATAGTAATGCAAAACCTTTTTTAAAAAAAAATTTAGGGAAGGATAAAGACAGAATCTCTCAAAATAGAGTGTTTATCTATTGTGGGATAAACTTTTATGATTAAGTGAGATAAAAAAGGATTATATGAATTGGAGAATTTTGAACAATTTGTCATAGCAAAGAATTATTTATAAAATTTAATTTTTGTTAAAATTAAAAATTACAAGATTCTACACAACTAAATGTAATTAGAGTGATGGTCAAAACCTCACCTTAAACGGTAGGAGTTGTGACTTCGATTTTTACTCCATTTTAAAGAATCATTTGATATAGAGTTACTCATTGTGTGTTGACAGGAAGACTTGCAATATCTCAAAAATTAGACGAATTTTAAGTCTAAATACAGTACTTTTCTCATACCTCATAATAAATATGTATAATTTTTTTTAAAAAAAAAAAGTATGAACAGGTGTTCAAAGCTTTATAGGGTTAGATTGTAGTCGTACATTTGTGTTGAAGAGTTGTCGACTGATTGGGATTGAAAAAGAGACTAAACGAAGAGGGAGAGACCGGCAAAGAAAATTTAGGTTAGTTGGCGCGATTTCTTCGGAATTAGGCAGTCAGTGAAAGCGTCTCTCACGGAGGACTGCCCGCTGGTCCAAGCCAGTCTCTTTTCCTCCATTTAACTCTCTAAGTAATACATATTTTAAAGAATTGAAATAAATTTGGACTAAGCTGAATTGAATTATGGAGATTTAAATTCAACTCAATTTAAATTAAAAATATCATTTTGATCTCTATATTATTTTACTTAATGGTTTTAACTTAACACTTGACTTTAAGTATAAAGATTCTTAGTTTGTCGCCTTTATTTTTTACAGTGTAATGCCTCCACATAACATAATAGTTTTATCTTTCATTTATATTAAAAATATTTTTAATCATTTATCAATTTATTTGATCGAAACAAGTTAGATCGGTCAGATCATGCATAAAAGGTAGGGTGATCATTGATAGAGTTTAGATCTCTACTTAAAGTTTATTCGACTTTTAGACTCATTTATTTTGTTATATATTATATGCATATATCATAAGATCGTACATTGTACTATTTTATATTTAAATCTTTTATGAATTAAAAAAAAATTACTCAAAGACCTACCATCTTTATCAAAATTTTATTTCAAAAATCAATTCTTAGCCAATTGATCTTAATGCTCAAATCACCAATTTGAATTTTTTAAAAGACGTCTGCCGAATTTGATGTTAAGATCAAATGGTTGATATTTGAGTTTTGAACTAAAATTTTAATTAGTGCTAGGTCTTTAAGTATATTTTCAATCTATGTGATTAAATTTTTAAGTTACAAAGTAAAAAAAAAAATAGTGTCAAGTGTGACCTTATGACCATGTGATCAATTACAAAATAAAACGGACTTTAAACGATAAGCTCGGGCTTTGTAGATATGAACGGGCTCAAACTTTTTTGGCAAAGCAGAGCTTAAACCCGACCTCTGAACAAGCCTAATCAAAAGCTTGAGTTGGGAGTTGCGACAAGTCATGTCAACAAAATATCTTTTATTATTTTTATCTAACTTGACTTGAAGTTAACTTGATTCAATCCATTGCCAAACTCTAGTTTTAAGATAGTTATTAATTCTTTGAACATGTCTTATGTACTAAAATGTGGTAAAAAAAGGTTTTTACAATTTCAGTTTTGTTTCTTAATATTTAAAATAAAATTGGATAAATAAACCTATAATGTATTTGATAAATGTTCAGTGAAAGTTCTACATTTAATTCATTATTTCAAATGATAAAAGACCAAAAAAAAAAAATCATATCAAGTTAAGTGTCTAAGATTGATGTTTAAATAAGTGATATATCGTATGTTATTCAGTGCAAACTTTTTGATTTCTTAAATTATACAAATTGGAAATACAGAATTTAAATTGCAATAATTCAATGTATAAGTAAATATGAAGAGACGAGAAGAGAATGACAGAATGAACCCAGGATTTTTATGAGGTTCGACTTCCTTGCCTATATCCTTACCTTAAGTACACTACTTGGGGATTAAATGCACTTGTCCTTCACGGATGGAAAAGAAACCTATTACAAAGCTTGTAGAGAACGCCTCTCTGATTTTAAAGTTGAAGGTACCATTCTTCTTCACTATGGTTACACCAACCCTTTACAAATATATCTCACAAGAAAGAGTAGTATGGTTACAAGTTGTAGCTTAGGAATAACTCTCAAATGTCTACAAATAAAGCTCACTAACAGTTACTCAATGATTCAAACAGTAATGTCTTAAAGAAAAATTGCAAGTATTGAAGGATTTGAGTTAGGATGTGATTCAAATGATTTCCAAGAAGTTTTTCAGTTGGTGAACTGTGTTACTGTTCATTTACGTCTGCATTTATAGATTTCTCAAGTTCATGACCGTCGGTAAGAAATAAATGTAGGAATTTGCCCGTTGGTATGTGCAATAAATGCTCAAAATTAGACCGTTGCCATGGAGCGATCGACCACACTAGAGGGAACGGTCAACCGTTCATTTGAAGATGTAGGAGTGGTCGACCACCAATGAAGGAACGATCGACCATTCTTAATTGAGAGAAACAGTTTACAGTGTGCACATATCAGTCTACCTCTTGTAGAGGACCGGTCGACCGTTCTTAACTGAGAGCAAGACTGTTTACAGTATGCATAGACCAGTCGACTTCTCTTAGAGGAACAGTCACCCGTTCTTAACTGGGGCAAATATTATACAATCTACACTCAGGCCGGTTGACCACTCATGAGGAAGCGGTCGCCATTCTTAACTAGGACCGGAAAGTTTTACTGTCAGTTCTGCATCTCCAGTGAGCAGTCGATCGCTCCAGTTAGAGCGGTCGCCTATTCTACCTTGTTTTTTATGTTTTTCAAGTTTAATCATTTTTAAGGAGTTGGGTTGTATTCAATGGGTCACAGGGATTTAGCCAAATTACATAGGGACCTATTCAAGATGTTTTCTACAGATCATTTAGGTCCTAGAGTCCATTCAAATCTAGGTTGCGCCATGGTGTTCAAAATCACTGAGTAACTTTACAAATTGTGAAACTGACACTCATGACCTAAACCTAAGGATACTGACTTGATCTTCAATCTTCAGTCCTTGTGTCATTTTCCATTTGATCTTTAATGATTTTTTTCTCGAAGCTTCATATCCTGTGTATGATGTGTGAAAGTTCCTTGAGTGCTTAGAACATGATTATCCTTAGAGGGGGGGTGAATGAATCGGGTAATCACAAATTGTGGGTCCTTTTTAATTTTTACTTGATTATTGTGAAATAATGTGGAATTAAGAAACAATTGATCAAGTGTGTATGATAATCAAAATGTGCATGATTAAGAACAATCACACAAGCAACCACCAATACACAAGGTTTATAGTGGTTCAGTTAAACAACTTACATCCACTGATGAGACTCATCCAACCTTGGACTATCTCCAATTCACTAAGCATTGAAATTACACCAACACAGCCTATGTAGTTGATGTACCAGTCGACTGGTACTATTCACAGCCTATGTAGATGATGTACTAGTCGACTAGTGCATCGACTGATACCATCAGAGAGTGATCCATAACACAGTACAATCACTAGACGATGTACCAGTCAACTGGTGCATCGACTGGTACCCTTAAAGACTTATTTTCTTCATTTTATTAAGTCTATAAACAAAATATAACAAGAGAGAAAACATGGAAATACATGAAAATACAATGGGATATCCTCTTGGATCATGTAGCCAGCCTCAAGTGATATGGAGAGATGAAAGGGCTAGTGAGTCCCAAGAGATCAAAAGAATAAGAAAATAAGCCCATCTAGAAGGAGAAATAATTCCTTGTGAATTAATTCCTAGTAAATTAAGTAATTAATATTTTATATAATTAATTTGCATAAAGAAAGCGCACCAAAACTTGATTTGAAAAAACATTTTAAGTATGATTTTAAAGGCTACGAAATCTTAACCATTCATCTGACTTGGGCTTCAAATGATTTGAGATTGAATATGAATCCAAAGCACTTAATAATAATGAAAATAAGAAAGATAAAAAGTTTATATGGGATCTATCAGAAATTTATTCTCTAATTCAGAACAATAATAATTTATAAAAGATAGTTTCTCTATATACATGCATGCCAATGTCATGTATGCCAGTGTCGAAAGATACAGGATTAGAGATTATACAACACCAACCAAATATTTGGCCTTTCAAGGGTCTAGAATTTGGTCATTCTAAATTTGTGATTAAATTGTAAGTAAATAAATTATACCAACTTAAATGTTTTAGACATTAAGTTATTAAGGATGATTTTTTGTGTAATCTAAAAGTGTATCTTTATTATTTACTTGTGATGTCTGAGTTTCAAATGGATCTTTTTTATTGGCTCTATATGGCTATATTGTTTTTGAAAAACTGAATGGTGTACAGAGAAGTCTTCTTTATTAAGTCAACATATAATTTTTTATTTATTTTTAAACTCGATTTAAAAAAATTGTTAAAAATATTTGCAGAGATGAATAAAATTGTTTGAACAAAATTTGCAAATAAAATAATGTTCAATCTAATTGTAATGTCTTACTCAAAAGAACCCTTGTCATTTAAAAACACTGGAGTTGTTAATGGGGACACTAGGACCATTGATCCATTCTCAGATTCTTCATCATTGAATTTGGATCCAGTGGAGCAGATTGACATGGTTTACATGGAACATTATAATCAATTGTCATGGTTTACATGGAGCATTATAATTGAGGGACCCACAACTGGATTCGTCTAATGAATCATCTCTTCTTAGCCCAACAAAGGTCCGCTTGTAATCAAGTGTAGCTACATGCTAAGAAGAAGCCCACTCAAAAAGAGGCCAGACCTAAGCAAGCCTATTCAAGAAGCCCAAGAAAGGTCTGCTTCTAAAGTCTCTCCACTCCTTTCCGACGCATGAAATCCTAAAATCCCTCATTATTGGCATGTTTTAGAGAATTTGGACAACTCTCCAACTTGTAGAGTTTTTGGAAGATTAGAAGATAATTTTGAAGTCTTCTTTGAATAGTTAGTTTCCTATTTTTAGGGATTTCCTTTGTCATGGTCGAATATTACATTCGTAGAATCAAGTATTGCATATTTTACTAGGATTTTTAGTTAGAAAATTCAAAAATCCCATATGGTGTGGTCGACCATGGGAAAGGATTTATTGGTCGTTTTTATTTATTTTTTCTCTATAAATACTCTTGTATTTTCGAATTTACTACACATAGAATAAAATTTCATCTCTGGAGAAATCTTGGAGTATATGGTGGCTTCTAGCCTTTGCAGATCCACCTTTTGAATTGTTTTTACAAGTAAGTACCACTTTTTTCTTTTATGTTTAATTAATGCTAAAGAATTTTAGATTAAGAGTTTTTATTCATAATCTTTTATCTCTTTAATCATATGCTTCTGCAATCATATTAATTGGATTAACTGAGACCTTTATCTAAAATCCATTAGCGTAATTAAACTTTTGGAAACCTTGTTTCGGTCTTGGATCTGTTCAATGGATCCTTGACTATGGTAGAATCCTTTCACAGACTATGAATGGCTACATGGGCTCTCAGATGCCATAAAATGGAACCATGTTGCACTCTGAAATTGCGACCTACCGGCGAATCTACAAAATTCTACCCTAGGCCTGCATCTGTTGGTCATCAGAGCTTCTAATTTCTTTTAGTGTAGGGGTGAAACTTGGGTCCTTTGAGGGGGGTTCCCCCTTTTCTTAACACCTTCAACACCCATCTCATGGGCGAAGTGAGACAATTCCCACACTCCCATGTGGGCGAGGTGTTACAAGAACCCTTTTATGAACCGTAATCAGCTGCGTTGGGTCTTTCAGAGACCATACCTTGAAACTGCACGCCTACTGGTGAATTCTTAAAATTTGACTGTAGACCTTCATCACAGGATATCTCCACGGACTTTGTATTGAGCCTTCTGCGGACCTAGACAAAGTTTGATTATGTTTTTGTGGTAGTGGACCGATTCTCCAAGATGGTCCACTTCATTCCTTCCAAGAAGTCAGCCGGCTCTACTAATGTCGCTACATTGTTTTTCCGTGAAGTAGTGAGATTGCACGGTGTGCCCAAGTCCATTATTTTGGACTGGGGCACTAAATTCTTAAGCCACTTTTGGTTGTGTCTTAGGCGAGGTGTTGAGCCTAAAAATCTTACATTTTAACCATTTAATTATGATTGAGTTAGCCTTGATTTTGTATATAAAAGAAAGTTTAATAGTTTTTTTTTAGTTTTGTAAATAAAAAGATGGAAAAATAGGAAACAAGCATAAAACAGTGGATAATTGCTGGAGGAAAACTTAAAATGTAAATTTTAGAATTTCATAATTAATTCATGCCACTTTAGGGTTTTAAATGTAAATTGGATAATCCGGATCCAGTTATGAGAGTTTGGATTAATTCAATACTTAGATTTATAAGTGGTTTGATTAATTATTTAATTTTAAGAGCAAGTTTGAAATCAAAGAGGCCAAGGGTTGAAATCAAGATCCATGGGCCAAAGATCCACTGCAAATGGGCTAAGCTTTGCTCCAAATGCCAGACACTGGGCCAGGCCAAGCACTCCATTTTCATTTCCCAATGTGGGATAGCCCAAAGTGAATCAAAGCCCAGTAAGCCCAAGACTCCAGTCCAAGAAGTCCAAGTCCAATTCAAGATCCAATTTTCCAAGTCCAAATCCAAGTTCACCACTCCAAGACCAAATCCATTTTAGGTCCAAAACCCAAAAGTCTATCTACCAATCCAAACCATTCATTTCATGCATTTCATTCATCTCATGCATTTCATATCATCAAACCCTAGATCCACTTAGTCATTCCAACCCGTTCATGCATCATGATTATATCTAGGACATCCAAACCATCCATCATATAGATAAACCTTAGGATTACGATCATCCATGCATCATCTATCCATCATTCACTTAGATCACCCATTACACATCACCCATTATAGCCATTAGATCTAGGCCAAATAATCATAGCCATCCAATCATAAACTCTAGATCCAATGCAAACATAGCATACATGATTTTTGCTTATCTCCTCTCCATCAATTTGGAATTTCATAGGTCAACCCTCCACCTCATCATCCCATCATCTCATCCATTCATTCATCCATCCATTTAATCCTAGCCGTTGCACAACCCAAAACCCTAAACACGCAATCCATTTTCGAAAATCTTTTTCCTTAATCCAATTCCTATTTATTCTCCTCCATTGCTTAGCCACCAAGCTAGCTTGGATCCCAAGCCACTAAAATTCGACCATAGCACTGTGCAACCCTAGTTTTCTAGTTGTTAATCCAAGCCACCCATGTCTAGTTAGATTAAATACCAACCTTTCATCCATCAACTTGAACCTAGATTTAATCCTAGCCATCCATCCAATTCCAAGTCCTATAAATGGCCCAGTATCCCATAAGCCAAACTCGTCTTTGACTTTGGAGCCAAAGAGGACCAAAGGATTGGAGAGAAGACCAATAAAAGACACAGAGATCTATAATGCCATTTGAATTTTTCAGTGAGTTTCTTATTGCAATTTCAATTTCCATCTTTCTTGTATTCATTCAACCCTGTATTTAATTTTTCCAATAATAATCAAAGGACATCCATTTAGAATCATGAAATATCCAATTCTGATTTCCTTTTATGATTGTTTTTTAGTTGATTTTAAGATTGTATGCTTTAATCATTTAATTGAACATGAAACAGTGAGGACTTAGGTTATAAATGTTAAATCTAAGTTACTAAGGTTTGCTTTTATAAATTAAAGTTTATGATTTTTAATATTGATGATAAACATGAACTGGATCTTAGATTTTTACGCGAATTTCAAATCTAGGTCGTTTGTTTATTTAAATATCTTTGGTGATGAATGGTCTTTTCCAACCAACCACCTTTTACTTTCTACACATTTATTTTTAGAAATTTTAATCACTGTCATTTACTTTTCTTACCAATCTATTTTTCATGTTTATTTTATTTCACTTGAATGCTATATTTTATTTTTTATTTTTATACCTTTATTATGTATTTATTTCATGTACTTAAAACCTCCCTAACAGTTTGATTAACTAGTTAAGATTCAATTTAATTAGGTTTTGATTTTGTGAATTAGAATTAGTGGTAAGATTGGTTATAAACTCTTCATTAAAATATTATTTTAATTACTTTTAATCATTGTTCTAAAATTGTAGATTTATTTTGAATGGAGATTTGCTTAACTTGGAAATATACTTTTAAGATTAAACTTGATTTCTATCCTAGATTTAATTTTGAATCTTGGTTTTCTAAGAAACATAAAAATTGAAGCATGTGTATTTTGAATTTCATATATTTTGAATGTTTCCTTTGGATTCGACCTCGCACTCAATCATTGTACTATAAATGGTTCGTGCACTTGCAAGATTTACAAATTTAAAACATCAACATGAGGGTTGGGGACGAAGCTCAAGTTTAGCAACACGTTTCACCCCCAAACTGACGGCCAGACAGAAATGGTCAACAAGTCTCTTGGGAACCTTCTCATGAGCCTTGATGGAAACAAGCTGAGGCAGTGGAACGTAGTCCTACATCAAGCCGAGTTCCCCTGAAACTGCTCACGGAGCCGCGCCACCAAGCGCAACCCATTAGAGGTTGTGTACGTCTCCATCTCGTGTTTTGGTTTGGACTTAGAACCTTTGCCCCTTACTGGTACCACCAGCCAGAGCGCAGAAGAAAACGTTTTTGAAATCTAGAAGATCCACAGCGATGTGTTAGCCAGAATCGAGGAAAGCAACAACAGGTACATGGCAGATGCTAATCAAAGAAAGCGGCTTGTTCATTTTGAAGAAGTGACTTGGTATGGGTCCATATCAAGAAGGATAGGCTTCCAAGACGCAAGCACACTAAGTTGAAGCAATGCAACATGGGGCCATGCAAGATCTTGTTTCGTATCAACAAAAAAGCTTACAAAGTCGAGTTGTCAGATGATCTAAGCCTTTTAGAGACCTCCAACGTTTGGGATTTGAAGCCCTATCATGCAGATGAACCACTTCAGACCAATGCCCAGCCCAACTCGAGGTCGAGTTCTCTTCAGTTGGGGGGAGATGATGTGGGGCCATTGATCCGTTATAAAGTTCTTCATCATTGAATTTGGATCCAACAGAGTAGATTGTCATGACTTACATGGAGAATTTTGATCAAGGGGCCCACAACTGGACTCCATCTAATGAATCCTCTCTTTTTATTTGTTGATGCCCAATTAGTCCAAGTATAGTAGATTAGCCTGCTAAGAAGAAGTCCAGTCCGAAGCAGGCCAGACCTAAGCAAGCCCTCTCCAAGAAGCCGAAGAAAGCTCCAACTTCTAAAGTCTCTCATAATGTGCCAAATGTCCGAAGGAGAATGCATTGGCAAAGAAAGAAAAGAGAGTAAAGGAATTTGAGAGAGGAGTTGGCACCATTCCCAAGAAGGAATACATGTTGGTGCATGGAGAGCATTTCTCTCTGACCATGGGAAATTCTTATTTTTTTGGTTTTTTCCTAGTTTCTCTCTCCTAAATTCTCTCAAAAAATTCCTCTTCATATTCTCCACTCCTCTCCAACACATGAAATCCTAAAATCCCTCATTCTTGGCGTGTTTCAGAGAATTTGGACAACTCTCCAACGTGTGGAGTTTTTGGAAGATTAGAAGATAGTTAGTTTCCTATTTTTAGGGATTTCTTTTGTCATGGTCGAATATTACATTCCTAGAATAAGTGTTGCATATTTTTTTGGATTTTTAGTTAGAAAATTTATCCAAAAATCCCACTTGGTGTGGTCAACCATGGGAAAGGATTTATTGGTCGTTTTACTTTCTTCTCTATAAATACTATTGTATTTTCGAATTTACTACACATTGAATAAAATTTTATCTTTGGAGAAAACTCTTGGTGTATTTAGTAGCTTATAGCTTTTGGAGATCCAACATTTAGATTGTTCTTACAAGTAGCCGCTTTTTATTTTAAGTTTAATTATTTCTATGGAATTTTAGATTAAGAGTTTTAGTTCATAATCTTTCATCTCTTTAATCATATGCTTCCGCAATCATATTAATTAGATAAATTGAGGCCTTAATCTAAAATCCATTAGCGTAATTAAATTTCCGGGAACCTTGTTTTGATCTTGCATATGTTCAATGGATTGTGACTAAGGTAGAAAAAATATTAAAAATATTATAAAATTCCCCAAAATTAGTAAAATGCCAATGCTCAATGTGTATCCATTACTAGTCAATACATGAGCACGTTGGTCCTGGACAATATCTATTGACTGTCGATTTCTAACTTTGAAAGGATTTTATAGAAAATCAGTTATTAAGGTGTGTTTCACAAGTAAATAGATTTTAAATTTAGCAGATTGGAAAAAATCAACTTAGATTAAAATGTTGTCATTTGATTTTTTTTTGAAGATGGAGAGATTGGTTATTACTAGAGTAGAAAAGGTCGTTAAATAGTAAAGGATACTGTTAAGCAGGGGTCGAAAAAATGCTTTGGCCAATAATTTTCTCTCTCTTACGATATTTGCAAAAAATTGTAAAAATGTCTGAAAAATTTAATGTAATTTCAAAAAATTTGGGGCTTCTTGAATATATAATTTTTTCATTAAATATCGGTCCTTTACATATTCAAATTATTTATTTAATTTTTGAAAATGATTAGTATTAAAATTAACAATAAAATGAAGAGAAATGATAAAACAAATTTAAAAATTATGAAAAATTATGTAAATTTTTTGATAAATTTAGTGATTAGTATTATGATTTTTTTAATTTTATTCCTAATTTCATAAGCCACCTAAATTTAAATGAGGTCAGTAACAAAACTAATTTAAATTAAAAGTGTTAAAAAATACACCAATTACATCAATATACATAAAAAAAAAAACATCAAATACATAAAAAGTACACGAAATACATCAAAGTATCACCAAATTTTCTGAAAAAAAATATAACATCACTATGGATCAAGCACTTCGTACGGATAAGTGGGCACGTGAAAATAAAATCTTACATATTTGTCCTCCAGAAGCCGTTCATTGGTCGACATGTTCTCTGATGTTGTTAGCGATGGATATTGTTACTGCCAACTATCAGAGGAGGGTTGTGACTGGTGATCAGAAATAGACATAGACTACATATTATTTGACAATGAGTCTGTGTCCATGTGCCCATATCCAGATTGACCCCAATATCTTGTGGGCATATATCCAAATCAAACATATCCTGCAGTCTGCCCGGTATGTTACGCTCGCAGTTGGTTGCACTGCATATTTGACTTATCAATTTAATGGCGTACTTCCTCAACATTGGTGAGATGTTTCCAAAATATGTCCACCATTGGGTCGCACTCATCGCCTTCATCTCTTTCAGCCTAATGTCGGCGGGTTCATTAGCAAATGACTCCAAACGGTTCTCGTATAGGTGTAACTACAAAAAGAAAAAAAAAAACAATTAGTAATACCGGATAATGAATATATCAAATGATCAAGAATGACATCATAATAAACGAAAGTAATACATCTCTGAAACATGCCGCCTGTTCACCAGGATGCATGACACTCATAATCTCCATAGTTCGTTTTACACAATTACAAATTGAGTCGTTCGATAGCTCTAAACCTAATTCATTAGGTTTTTTCGAAAATGGATTCAAATAATATGTTGCCAAGTGAAATACAATGCCATTAGCAAAAACATAAGATTTGCACAATAATAAGATGTAAACACAAATAGCAAATGAGAAACTAACCTGCAATGAACTGTGGGTTTGAGATGAAGAACTTTTCTTGACGTCAGTTTTGGCCTTTATGATGTTTTCAAAGACATAAGGCAGCGTTGGCTTCTCGTCTCCGTCTACAAATCGGAGTCCTGTTACTACAGGAAAAGAGATGTTGATGGAAGCTACGATACTCTCCCAGAACGGTTTAGATACAACTAGGTGTCTAATGTTGTTGTAATATCTTATGTGCTCTTCGTTCCTCATGTCGAAGGCATTCACGAATGACCTGTTACGCAACATCTTCATCAATCCATCCTTACTTCTTAAGAAACTCTGCATAGTAAAGAATAATGTGGCGAAACGTGTTACCGCAGGTCGCAGTAGTCCAAGACGCTTCGTGTACTTCCTCATAACCTCTAGGATTTTAACATGGTTGTATATAAAGGAGGTAACGTCCCTACACCACTCAATGAGGTTCCCAAATTCCATCACATCAGCAAAGACTTTGAGGATCAAGACTGTAGTGGGCCGTACAGGGGGTCCAAAAGATCCACAAGTACGTGTTCGAGACCTTCCCCCATCCAGACTTATAGCTCGGCCCATTGTCCGTTACAATTTGGACAACATTCTCGGGACCAACTTCTTCATAGACAGACAACATCAATCTACAAATAAAATCTCCATCATTAGTTTTATCCGATGTGTCAAACGATTTATGAAACTGTCACGCTCCGACTCGAAAGGTGGGCCCGGAACGCGACTGATTTTTTTTTTTTTTTTGAAACTAAACTAACTCAAGCATTCTAACTGGGCCGGTCAGCAGTTAGGCCCAAAGGTCACACATGATCTCAACATGTGGACTCAAACATATACTATAAGTCTACCCAATATAAACACAAACATTAACACATAATCATGAACACATAATTCCAATATTAAATTATCATTGAAACATTATCAGCGTAACTACGGATATATGGTAGTTTTAATACATGACATTAACACAAATCAAGTACCACACCCGGTACTTTACAAAAACAAATGGTTCCAAGAACCAAAAAGCAAAGATAAAGGAATTCTCCTCAGTGGGAATCCCAAAGCAACGTCGCAGCTTATCCACCCTAAGCTTCAAACAGAGGGTTCTCCTCGTCAGGTTCATCTCCTGAAAGGTGAGTGGGGTGAGCTAACTAGCCCAATGAAAAAACTATAAAAACGCAGTTTAAGTAAACATCAGGTTAGTAAATAATTAACATTTGTAATATAATATCTCATGCTTGATAACAAATTCTCAACATCAAGTATAATATCAACATTATTCCCATAATTCATCATTTCTTCCATTACTGCTGTCATTCAACGTAACGCCTATATACTATGCTGAGACCATCGTATTAAGTCCCGACACAGTCAAAATATATCCTTATGAGTACATCTCCGGCCCTCACATGGCCGATACTGACACTCCTCAAGTTAGCAACTGTCGACACCCATGGTCTAGTAGACGTAAACCATCTCACACACATGGCCGATATTGGTTCAATAGTCAAGGGCACGTGGAAGTAGTATTACATATCTCGTATGATCAACATCATAGCATTTTACAATTAATATAAGTACTTCTTACAATAGTGCATCATATCTGGGCACATGGGTGGTTTCATCAAATCTGAAACCACTCATTGCTCAAGACTTATCTCTCATAAGAACCTGATTACACATACTGCAAAGTTAAGTTCCCTCACCGAAAATGTGTGGTATCGCGGTCTTTATTCAAATAAACAAACAAGTGCACAATCAATCATATACATAGCATCAAAATGCATACACACAAGTAGTATTTCAAAACCATACGTGTTTTTCCCAAAAAATCTCCAAGGTATATGGAATTGAGTCTCCTACTTGGTTTCTAACCATTTTAAGTTACAATAATCCATAATATAGAAATAATAAGGTGCTCAGTCGAAAACTCATATTGTCTTCTGTGCATGACCAGATTGACTTATTGAGTTAGGTCTAGATACTCAGGTCACTTCTCGGTTGTCTTCTGGATAGGACCAGACTTAGTATGTTGAGTAAGGCCTCAAAGTCACTCAGTTCCCAACAAATATAGTGTCGGCCTGGAAGTGAAGTCACTCAGTGCCCGACCAATAGAGTCGGCCTGGAAGTGAATACAATAGTATATACACTATAGTAGTAAGAGAAGAGGGTTAGTACATTTTTAATTATCAATGGGGGTACAAACATCACATGCATCAACAATCAAACAACATTTTATACTTCAAAAACTGGGTCCCTCGGAACAAGCCTCGGAACCAGGTACTGTGGCTTAGGATCATCCGAACCACTGCCTAAGCTAGTCACTGACTTCGGACCTTGGGTCTGCCTTCGGATCGTCCGAAGATTGGGTCTCGGATCATCCGAAGGTCCTTTCGAACCAAAAAATCTGAAAAACAAGTCTCGGTGGGTCTGTGTGTCTCGGATCATGCCGAGTAAGACTCAGATCGTCCGAGTGGGGTTCGGTCCTTCCGAACTTGGTTCGGAACATCTGGGCGAGTTAAACTTGCCTCAGACGCTTTGGGGCTTCGGGTGAAGCTCGGAACGTCTGAGGGGTTCCTCTCGGACCTCCCGAAGGGTGTGACCCTCGGACCGTCCGAGAGTCGTCTTCCTCCACTGTCTGCAACAACAGACAGTGACGGGCAGACACTGCATGAAATACGAATCCAGAAACACTGGGTTTCTCGGATTCGATTTTCACATCCAACCGGTCAGATGGACTCCTTAGTGTGTCCTCTTTCCATAGAGAGTGATTTTAAACTTTGAAACTCATTAAGCCAACGGATTTTAAAACGAAAGCCCCGTTGGTACAAGAAATACTACATTTTTCCTTAAACTTTAAAAGATTTTACACACGCAAAACTTGGCCAAGTTTGGTTTTTTTTTTTTTTATTCTAAACTAACTGAAATTGAAAGAGACACAGTGGTTACCTTCACTTGAGTTTCTAGGTTGAAAATCCGACTTTTGAAAATATTTCCTTTTAGAGCTTACGGTGAAGAAAAACTGGGAAGAATAGAGGCTGAAAGGGAGAGTTGGGAAAACCAGAGAGCAGAGAGGCAGAGGGAGAGATGAAGATTTTCTAGGAGTGAAATCAGATGGAGGAGGAGATGGTCTTATAGAGGTGACCGATCAATCGGAGCAGCTGCATGCCGCTGCTGCTTACGTTCGAAACAATAACTGCAGAGGTTACGGTTGGTTGCATGACAGCCCTTCCAAGATTCTGGTTTTGCAAATAAGTCCCCATTTTGATAAAAACTCGATTTTTAACTAAAAACATGATTTTAAGAGCTCAAAAATTTAATCCAACCCTTCAGATAAGTTGTGTTTTAAAAATTCTAACCACCATAAAAATTTGGAGATTTAAAACTCACCAAAAACCATTGATTTAGATAAAACCCATAATTAAACACTATTTACGTGATTTAACTTGTGTTAAATAAAATGATTTAAAATCCTCCTTTTTGGGGTTTGAAAGAATAAACTAGACCATACTAAAAGGGAAGTGATTTGTACACCCCCCCCATTTTACCCATGGTGCACTCCTTCAAATTTTTTTTCCAATTTTGCCCTCCACCCACATTTTCTCCATTTCCATCATTTTTTTGGTGAGGGACAAAATTGAAAAAAACAATTGAAGGAGTGCACCATAGGTAAAATAGGGGGGGTGCACAAATCATTTCCCATACTAAAATGGTCTAACATAATATATTTATTTCAAAATTTATCTCATTTCGAAAACCATTTAAAAATATTTATTTCTCCCTTTCAGGATTTTGACGGGCGGTTTTAAATACCATTTTCTGAAAAAAAATTTATTTTAAAATTAGAAATAGAAATCCTTCACTAAGGAGAATAATATCATCCAATAATAGTCACAGAATAACACAATTAATAAAATAATAACAATAAGCGGTAAATTACCATTTTGCCCCTCCAGCTGGACGAACTGGATCACTAAGCATTCGAGCTCGAATTGGGCCACACCTGGGCTTTTCTTAAAGCCCTAACCGTTATTCTCGAGATTAACCAGTCTAAGAAATATTATTAAGCTAAAGTACGCCTAATCTAGGTCAGGGTATTACATCCTACCCCCCTAAAAGAAATTTCGTTTCGAAATTTAAAACAAACTTATACCTTTTTGGCCTGTGAACAAGCCAGGGTACAGCTTCCGCATCGTCGATTCAGGTTCCCACGTCTTGTGTTGCATCTCACGATGTTTCCACAGCAGTCGCACTAGAGGAATAGACTTCCTCCTGAGCTTTTGGGTCCGGTGTCCTTGAATCTTTATTGGTACTTCTTCGAAAGTTAGGTCCTTTGAGACTTCAATATCTTCAAAACTTATCGCATGCGACGGATCAGGCTCGTACTTCCTTAATATAGACACGTGAAAAGTACTATGCACTATCTCCAAAGCTTGAGGAAGACCAATCGATAAGCCACTTCCCCTACCCTCTTCAAGATTTCAAAGGATCCAACATATCGAGGTGATAGTTTTCCCTTTCGTCCAAACCGTTGCAATCCATGACGTGGTGCCACACGTAAGAAAACTCGGTCGCCTACTGTAAACTCCAAAGGTCGTCGCCTTTTGTCAGCATAACTCTTTTGTCTGCTCTAGGCTGTCTTGAGACGTTGTCTGATCACTTCAACTTGTTCTGACATCTCACGCACTAGATCAGGTCCTAGCAGCGCTTTGTCTCCCACCTCTATCCAACAAAGAGGTGACCTGCAAGGTCTGCCATACAGAGCCTAGTAGGGTGCCATCTGCACTAGAGTGATAACTGTTGTTGCAGACAAACTATATCAAGGGCAAGTGATCTTCCCAACTTCCATGCATATCCATCACACAAGCTCTTAGCATATCCTATAAGGTTTGAATGGTTCTCTCTAATTGACCATCCGTCTGAGGTTGAAAAGTAGTACTGAAACACAACTTAGTCCCTAACACCTCTTGCAATCCTTGCCAAAATCTTGATACAAACCTAGGATCTCTATCAGATACAATGGATACAGGGATTCCATGCAATCTGACTACCTCCTTCAAATACAATGATCTTGATCAACAGAAAGTGAGCTGATTTCGTCAATCGATTTATTATTACCCAAATAGCGTCGTTCTTCTTAGGAGACTTCAGGAATCCGGTTACAAAGTCCATCGTGATATGCTCCCATATCCATTCAGCAACTTCTAAAGGTTGCATCTTTCCACCAGGTCGTTAATATTCGGCTTTCACTTGTTGACAAGTTAGGCACTTTGACACAAAATCTGCTACTTCTCACTTCATATCTTTCCACCAGAACAGTCGCCGCAAGTCATGATAAATCTTCGTACCACCAGGATGCACTGCAAGCGAGAATGATGAAAGTGATCAAGCACATTTCTTCTGCACTAGTCCGACTTTGGTACAAAAAATCTATCTTTGAATGTCATACCTCTGTCCTCCTTGATCTTCCAATCTTCCAGAGTCACTCCTCCTGCAAGCTGAGTCGCCAACTCCTTTGCTTCTGGGTCGCTCTGTTGTCCGTCCATCACCAGTCTAATTACCTATGGTTGTAGAACCAAACTATTGATTCTTCCTAATCCGCTTCCTTCGATCAGCTCCAGATCATACTCGGACAGAACTTCTAACATCTTCTACTGCAAGGATGTCATCCTTGCCATGTTGTTGTGAGACTTCCTGCTCAAGGCATCGGCCACTACGTTGGCCTTTCCTGGGTGATAAGAGAGACTGAAGACGTAATCTCCCAGGTACTCCATCCATCTTCGCTGCCTCATATTCAGGTTCTGAGTGAAGATATACTTGAGACTATGGTGATCAGAAAACACATTGAACTTCTCACCATATAAGTAATGTCTCTACAATTTTAACGAGAATACAACGGCTACCAACTCCAAATCATGAGTCGAGTAGTTCTGCTCATGTCCCTTCAATTGCTTGGAACCATAAGCTACTACCTTCCTCTTTTGTATCAGCACACAACCCAAACCAAACTTGGATGCGTCGCAATACACATCGTAACCTCGTCCTTGTTCGGGTATCACCAAAACTGGAGACGTAGTCAACTTCTCCTTTAGCTCCTGGAATGTTTTTTTGCAAGCTTCTCTCCACTCGAACTTAGCATTTTTCCTTGTCAGCCGAGTTACCGGCACTGCTATCTCGGAGAAGTGTGGGATAAACTTTCGGTAATATCCTGCTAATCCCAGAAAGCTTCTGATCTCGAACACGTTCTTGGGACTTTCCCAATTCTTCACTGTTTCTACCTTTGCTGGATCTACTGAGTTTTTTCCTGGAGACACCACTGTCTAAGGAATTGCACTTGAGTCAACCAAAACTCGCACTTGCTCAGCTTAACGAACAACTGATGCTCTTGAAGGGTCTGAAAAATAATACAAAGATGACGTTCGTGCTCCTCCTCTGACGACGAAAAGATCAAGATGTCGTCTATGAAGACTATCACAAACTCCCGCAGGTACGGTCAGAAAACACGATTCATCAAATCCATAAACATGGCTGGCGCGTTCGTCAAACCGAAATGCATCACAACAAACTCGTACAAACCATACTGCGTCCGGAAAGTAGTCTTAGGAATGTCTTCCTCTCGAATCCGTAACTGATGATAACCCGACCTGAGATCGATTTTTGAAAAACATCTCGATCCCCTCAAAAGATCAAAGAGGTCGTCTATTCTAGGCAACGGATACTTATTCTTAATAGTTACCTGGTTAAGCAGCCAGTAATCTATGCACATCCTCGTCGATCCATCCTTCTTTTTCACAAAGAGAGCAGGTGTACCCCACGGCGAGTTGTCTGACGGATAAAACCAAGTTTAAGAAGCTCATTTACCTGTGTGGCTAGCTCTCTCTGCTCAGCCGGCACCATCCGATAAGGTGCCATGGAAATTGGAGATATTCCTGGCTGTAGGTCTATAACAAACTCTATATCTCGGCGTGGAGGTAGCCCAACCAACTGGTCAGGAAACAAATCCATAAACTCACACACCACCCGAGGAGCAACAGACCCTATGCCACCTAGATCTTCTCAACCCATGCTCGCCACCACACTACCAAGATTTTGAAATTCCGTTACTAGACGTATGCACGACCTAGAGGGGGGTGAATAGGTCGGTTTTCAATTTTAATTTCCTTTTAAAATTTTCTTACCAATTTATATGTTAAGTAAACAAAACAATCAATCCATGCATTCAATCACATAACACAAATATTTTATAGTGGTTCGGTTTCATCAAACCTACATCCACTGTTAGACTTCCCAACTCTAGGGTCATCCCAAATATACTATGTAAGGGTCTCACACCCAAATAGTACAACCTAGTTTTTTTATAGAGGTTCAACCCAATTGGTCTAATCCTCTATACCTACTTTTTAGACTGGTTCGAACACACTGTTCTAATCCACTTTACAATGTTTAAAAATAAAACAAGAAGAAAACATGGCTTGGGCCTTAACCGTTTTCCTTTTAGCTCTTTCTTCTTTACTGAATCTCTGTGCTCCTTTCCATCAACTCGGCATCAGCAGCGTATTTTGTAGGTACAGCAGTAGGACAAGGTGTGACTGATTTTAGTCCTATGTAAACACCTAATTTTTATCTTGATTACCCGATTATCATTAAGAATGATGATGAAGAATAATGTCTAGAGGGAAGGTCGAATGCTCTCTCACTGATAATCTTATTCCTCTGTATTTTTTGAGTGAATTCGGTACATTAAACAGCCCCCTTACTGTTATTTTATAAACAGTTTCAAACAGTGCTGTTAGACACGCCTGCGAGGCCTCGCAGATTCTGATGAGGCCTCGCCAGCGTTAGAATCTGGAAAGACAGCACACGTATGTGCTGTGCAAGCTGACAAACACAATCCATATAGATACCAGCCAGCTTGTGTTTTACTGTGCATATTTGCATACTTTCCTTAGCCATCAATCAAGGATTAGATGAAAAATTTTCAATATTTACCTTAGCTATCAATTAAGAATCAGATGGAAGTTTTTCAACATTTTCCTTAGACATGGAGGAGCCTTTCCATACTCGTCATGGACAGCTCCTCAAGGATATCCAAATTCAAATTTCAAACGAGGTGGCAATATCTCACAATGGGTTAATTTGTTTATCATAATAGATTTACCATAATTGGCTTCAATAGATTTCCCATGATTTACCTCTTAATTAAACAGTCACAGATTAGACTGAGTCAGCTCGACATAGGGTCAGCTACACTCAACTCAGCATAGCTGGTTGCGAGGCCTCGGCAGATTACATGAGGCCTCGAAACTGAAAGCCATTTATTAAATTTATTTTCCAATTGAATACTAGGTATATGACTTAGCCTAAGGTCTCCTACGGGTCACTTACCTGTGTGCCAATACTATATTTGATATATCCGCTTCAACTTCATAGTAAATCTTCTTATTCATCCAAGGCAAGTCCAACTGAGTCACGTAATTGACAACAAGGGTGACTCGGACGAACCGGGGCACTTACAATCTCCCCCTTTGTCAATTTCGTGACAAAAACCTAAGATCTACCAATTACACCAATTTCCCAAAAATTACATATTCACACATGACCATTCCTTAAAAAGTACAATGAAATTAAATCCCCAAGTTTCTCCCCCTTAACTTGTGCCCTACGTAGACACAATAAATGTCCCCATTTTCCTGCATACCAACAAAGAGTTTCCTTCATATAAACAAAGAGATATTGGTGGGACTTGTTTGCTGCTCCCCCTCAATATTAGCAGCATATGTTACTCCCCCTTTTTGTCAAGAAAATCGACAAAGGGAAGCCAACCAGAAACAATAGATATGCAAATTAGGCAAGCATAACAAATAGTGATCACATGGAGTCTGATATAAACAGAAAAACAGCAAATGAACAATTAGCATGCACAATAGAAAAGCATTTCCAACATAACAAAAGCTAGTTGTAAATATTACAGACCCAAAAAGTAGTTTGATGATAGACAAAATAACCAGACTTTAATAAAAAGGTCTTCAATCCTGAGGAGATGGGGGAGGAAATTCTGCATCAGTGCGACGGCACGAATCTGTAATCTGCTGGAGAGAGCGGAAGATGCGCCTTAAGGATGTTCGGACAAAAACAGAGAACTCCTGATGTTGATACAAGAGACGATCTTGACGCTTGCTTACGTCAGAGAGAAAGGATTCCTGACGCTTTTCCATCTCGACAATTCGTTCATCGAAATACTTACGATCAAAAAAATGCGATGGACCGGTAGCATCCTTTCGAGGCAGGTGAGCAGAGGATGGAGCGGAAATGGGTGAGCCACCAGATGATGGGCGAGATGAGCCGATACTTCTTTCAATGCCGATTTTTGTTAGAGGACGTACATTGAGAGGAACTTCACCAGGATAAGGTACCATTCCGAAATGTGTCCCTAGACGTGTAATGAGATAGCAGAAAGATACAGAACTTTGGACAGAAGACTTCCAGAAACGTTTAATATGTTCACAAATCAAAGAAGGAAAACATATTTTTCTCCCCATAGCCACAGCATACAAAATATTGATCATATGGTCACTCAGCTGGGACTTGTTCATCAGACGAGGATACACATTGTAAGTGAAGATCAGATATAAGATCTTGTACTTCGGAAGGAGAGAAGATGAGTGAATTTGGATTTTTCCTTCTCGTTCTGTAACACCACCACAGAGTTTGCTGATGATTTTGTGGTAGTTTTCGGGGGCGATCTCATGTCGGGCTGCAGAGATGTCCCCACCTTTAAATAAAGGGATGTGCATGAGCTGAGAGACCAGCTCAGGTGTGATAGTGAATTGTTCACGATTAGAGAACTTGACAATGAAGGAATGAGAGGGAGTATCAAGGGATTTATGGATGGAGGAGTACAAGCCCTTTACCATAGAGGGATAGGCATTGCCACCCCAACTCAGAATGTTTTCCCAGCCAACCTTCTGAAGTACTTGGAATGTACTGTATTTGTCAAGATCTGGAAGGTAGCAGATACGCTCGACATTGAATTTTTTTAAAGAATGTGCCTTCGGGACAGATTTGAAAAGCCTAGCACTGGGAGGATCAGAAGGGGGGGAAGAGCTACCAGACCCTTCAATACGGACATCCGTGGAACGGGAATGTCGGGAGGAGCTGGGAGAAGGACGAGTAAAGGGTGAAGGAGGCGGCTGAGGGGTTTCCTGAGGAGAAGCCGCTGGTTCGTCATCGAAAGAAGTAACCATAACAGAGGCTGATGGTAGAACCCTATCAGGATTTTTATATGCCCGGACTTTCCTTTTTCTTGGCGGTGGAGGAGGCTGAGTGGGGACGGAAGATGAAGCATCGTCACTCCGCAAGAATCTATGGGTATGGTGTCTTTTGACAACCGCAGTTTTTCGAGCCATGGTTCCGATAAATCGAAGCAAAGAGCAAATGAAAGAGGGCTAAATCAGAGATGCAAGAATACCTGAAACCGAGAATCGAAGGATCAAGGCTTGAAATCGAAGATGATGACCGAAAGGAGAAAGCCCCAAAAACCCTTTTTCGTTCCCGTGACCCCGCCTGTGGAAGCCCTAGCTCTAACGGAACTCCCGAAAGTGACTTATATGAAGTTTTTTAAAAAACAGGGGACCACACGAAGAGCGATGGCGAGGGCTCTTGTGAAGGAGCGAGGCCTCGCTGACGGTGCTTGTAAGCCAAAACGAAAACGGAAGAAAAGACTCGATGGCGAGGGCTCGAGTGAAATCACGAGGCCTCGCTGACAGTGACGTTGAGGCAACTCGAAAAATGACAAATATAACTCAACCATGAGGGCTCGAGAAATGGCACGAGGGCTCGCTGACGGTGGTAGTGAGAGGGAAATACAGAACCGATAATAAAGAACGAGACCCCTTTTTTTTTTTTAATTTTTAATTTTTATTTTTTATTTTTATTTTGAAACATTATCTCCACTGACTAATCATAGTATCAGACATGTTTACGATACAGTACACACCCCAATTGATTTTCTCAGAGCAAGAAAACGAATTGAGTCAAGTGGTTTTGTCATGATATCAGCCAATTGATTATCAGTAGAAATATATTCGAACTTAATGGTTTTCTCTTCAACTAACTCTCGAATGAAATGATGTCTAATGTCTATGTGTTTGGTTCGAGAGTGCTGGACAGGGTCCTTAGAGATATTTATGGCACTTGTATTATCACAATGGAGAGTCATTGTTCCTCCAGTCATGCCATAGTCGACGAGCATTTGTCTCATCCAGACAAGTTGAGTGCAGCAATTTGCTGCAGCTATGTATTCAGCCTCTGCAGTTGAAAGAGATACGGAAGATTGTTTTCGACTATGCCAAGCAATCAGATAGTTTCCAATGTAAAAACAACCCCCACTTGTATATTTTCTATCGTCTAAGTTCCCTGCCCAGTCCGCATCGGTGTACCCCGCAATATGAGATGATGTATCAAATGGGTACCAAATTCCATATAAAAATGTTCCCGATACGTATTTTATGATACGTTTTACTGCTTTAACATGTGATTCTTTAGGATTGGCTTGGAACCGAGCACATGCACCCACACTAAAAAAAATATCGGGTCTACTTGCAGTTAAATACAAAAGACTACCTATCATACTCCTGTACATGCTAGGATCAACATCTTTCCATTTTCATCATTTGATAATTTAACAGTAGTACTCATGGGAGTGTTTGAGTGCTTACATCCTTCAAGTCCAAATCTTTTAACATGATCTTTGGCATACTTGGATTGTGAAATGAAGAATCCATCATTAAGTTGTTTTATTTGTAAACCAAGGAAATAATTTAGCTCTCCAACCATGCTCATTTCAAACTCAGATTTCATAAGATTGGAAAAACTAATAGCAGCTTGTTCATCAGTGGATCCAAACACAATATCATCCACATATATTTGAGCTATCAGTATAACTTCATTGGATTTTCTAACAAACAGTGTTTTGTCAACACTTTCCCTTTGAAAATCATTATCTAATAGAAATTGTGTAAGTCTTTCATACCAAGCCGGAGGAGCATGTTTAAGGCCATACAATGCCTTCTTTAATTTGTAGACATGACTAGAGTGTTTTGGATCCATAAACCCTTTAGCCTGCTCTACATAGACTTCTTCATTTAATAAGCCATTCAAAAATGCACTCTTGACATCCATTTGAAAAAGTTTAAATTTCAAACAACATGCAATGGACAATAAAATACGTATAGACTCAAGACGTGCTACAGGTGGAAATGTCTCGTCAAAATCTATTCCCTCAATTTGTGTATACTCTTGTAAATTGAATCAGCTCTTCTAGCATTGCATTGACCCAATCTTCATCCAATAATGATTCATTAATATTTTTGGGTTCTAATTGTGAGGTGAAACAAAAACAGCTAGATATGTTTTCTAGTTGCTTCCTAGTTTTTACTCCCGTCATGGGATCCCCAATGATGTTTGACATAGGATGCTTTTTATTTGGTTTCAGTTCAATGGATGTTGAAGGTGACGAAGGGGAATTGTCAATTAGATTTGAAGATTGATCCGCCTCATCTATGAGTTCATGTACATCCAAAGACTGGTCATCAATGGCCACATTAATAGATTCCATTATGGCACCGGTTCTAAGATTTTTGACTCTATAGGCTCGGCTATTATTAGAGTATCCTAGAAAAATTCCTTCATCACTTTTCGCCTCGAATTTTTCCAAGTTTTCACGATCTCTAAGAATATGACATTTACTACCGAAAACCTTGAGATATATACAATTTGGTTTCATACCGGTCCATAATTCAAATGTTGTTTTATCTAGGCCAGCTCTTAGATAAACTCTATTTATGATATAGCAAGCGGCATTTACAGCCTCGGCCCACAATTTTTTTGGTCGTTTCTTACTATCTAGATGACCGTTGCTATATCTTGGAGAACCCTATTTTTCCTTTCAGCCACCGCATTTTGTTGGGGTGTCTTAGGAGCTGAGAACTCATGATGTATACCATGTTTTTCACAATATTTTTGAAAACGGTGATTTTCAAATTCACCCCCATGATCACTTTTAATTCTATTTATGGGTGTTTGTTTTTCAATCACAATTCGTTTTCAATAATTTTAAATTGATAATACGCATCAGATTTTTCTCTAAGAAAACCTACCCATGTGTATCTAGTGTAGTCATCAACAATAACCATGAAATACATCTTTCCTCCTACACTCATATTCTGGGTTGGTCCAACTAAATCCATATGTAGAAGCTCAAGAGGTCTAGTGGTAGTCACAACATTTACTTTCTTATGGGCAGCTTTCACTTGTTTACCCTTTTGACACTCACCACAAATTTTTTGAGCTGATCTACTTATTTTGGGCAGTCCTTTAATGTGTTCACTCAATTTAGACAGATCTTTGAAATTTACATGTCCTAGTCTCTTGTGCCATAACTCAGCTTCATTAAGTTTAGACAAATTACAATGATTTTTGTTAGGAGTTGGACAGTTTTCAAGAGCATAACATTGATCAGAAGTTTTCAACCCTTTAAGAACAGCTTCACCTTCATTATTATAAATTTGACAGTCATTCTTACGGATGGTAACATAATGGTCTTTCTCACATATTTGAGATATACTTAAGAGATTGTGTTTAAGACCATCAACCAACAACACATCATCTAAGGTGAGGGAATCATTTAATTCTAAGGTCCCTTTCCCTACAATTTTAGCCAGATTTCCATCCCCAAAAGTAACCGAACCTCCATTGAAATCTACAAGGTTGGACATATATGTTTTATCACCAGTCATGTGCCTTGAACAGCCACTATCAAGATACCATTTTGACTGGTTTTCAACCTTTAGTGTTGTATATACAATTAGGCTTTTGTACTTGGGGACCCATTTCAATGTGATTGTGGTCTTTAAATTTCTAGGGACAGATTCTTGAAGGTTATATCCAAATTTTTTTACTCGTTTTTTCATTTAATATTTTGTTCAATCTTTGAGCCAAATTTTCACGATAATGATATTTCCTTTTCTCTTTTTCATAACTTTGTACTTCAAATTTTTTCTGATTTGCTTTTTCCCATATGTTTCTTAGTTTGCATTCAAATCTGAAGTGTCCCCTTTTAGCACAGTAAAAACAAATGATATTTGACGGTCTAGAAGATTGACCTTTAACAAAAACAGTTTTGTTCAAAGTTTTTACATTGTCTTGGTTGTATCCAAGACCAGTCTTGTCCCCATAAGTTTTACCCAATTTTAGTAATCTTTCTAATTTATATTGTCCTTGGGTAAACTTATTTTCAAAGTTGAGTTTATGATTATTAAAACTGTTTATTTTAAAATGAGTATTAATAATTTCTTCTGATAAGATACTTCTAATATCTTCCAATTTTTTAATATCATTCTCATACTTTCTCAACTTATCATGTAACTTATTTTGAACTTGTTTTAATTTATCATTTTCTTCATTTGTAGTTTTTAGAGTTCTTACAAGATTTTCATTTATTCCTTTTTCTTCTTCCAACTGACTTATTAAATTTACATTTTCAGATTTTCTTTTAATTAATTTCTTAACCAGTTTTTGACTTTCCAAAAAGAGGGAGTCATAGGCCTTTTGAAGATCATCTTATTCATCATTTTCTGACTCACTTTCTGAGTCACTTCCAACAGTTGCTATAGAGGCTATGAACCCTTTTAGATTTTCAGATTTATCTTGAGTGGATTCATCAGACTCACTTTCCGATTCAGAGGTGTTTTCATAAGTTCCTGTCAAAGTTTTCTTATTTCTTTTTGAGGGACATTCAATAGCAAAATGTCTTGGACCTCCACAATTATAACATTTTTGTTCTTTTTCTTTGTCTCTTCCTTTTTCTTTCAATGTATTAAATCTGTTGTTATCTTTTATTCTGTTGGTATTTTTATCCCTTGGTTCACTTCTTTTAAAGTTTTTAAACTTATTTCTTTTATTAAAGTTTCTTAAGAATTTTTTAGCTAATAGGGCAACATCATCTTCACTATCAGATTCGGATTTTTCCTCTTTAAGTTTCTCAGTATTTGATGATGATTTTAAAGCAACAGACTTCTTTTTAGGTATCTCATCTTCAAAATGAAGTTCATAGGTTTGAAGAGATCCTACTAGGTCATCAATTTTCATGAAAGATACATCTCTATACTCTTCAATAGCTGCTACCTTAGGTTTAAATCTCTTGGGCAGATTTCTAAGTACCTTGGTACAAACTTTAGATTCAGGAATTATCTCTCCTAAGGTCCACATAGAATTTACTATATCACTTAGCTTAGAGTAAAAGTCCATAAACATCTCACTTTCATCCATTCGTATGTTATCAAATTTAGATTGGAGAATTTGGAGTTTAGATCTTTTAACAACAGAAGTACCTTCATGTGTTCTTTCTAAGATGTCCCAAGCATCTTTAGTTGTTAAGCAAGTCATGATACGTTTAAACTCATCAGGTGAGACAGCACAGTTAATGGCTTTCAACGCCTTTCCATTTGCTATGTATAACATTTTTTCCATGTCTGTCCAAGTGAAATAATCTTTAAGTTTGGTACCAATAACTTGTTGAACAGATTTTCCAGCTTCATCTCTACTAGGTTTTTCTGTAATTTCCTCAATCGGTGGTTCCCAACCTCTTACTGTTGATTCCCAAACAGCTCCATCTAGTGATATAAAAAAACTTTTCATTTTTACCTTCCAAGAGGCATAGTTATAGCCATCAAAATAGAGAGGTTTAGAAACGGGGTGACTATCACCTTCGTGCATGATTCTAGTAAAAAGATCAACTCGGACGGTTAAGTCCAACTCAGAGTAACCGAGCTCTTGATACCAATTGAAATTCCGTTACTAGACGTATGCACGACCTAGAGGAGGGTGAATAGGTCGGTTTTCAATTTTAATTTCCTTTTAAAATTTTCTTACCAATTTATATGTTAAGTAAACAAAACAATCAATCTATGCATTCAATCACATAACACAAATATTTTATAGTGGTTCGGTTTCATCAAACCTACATCCACTGTTAGACTTCCCAACTCTAGGGTCGTCCCAAATATACTATGTAAGGGTCTCACACCCAAATAGTACAACCTAGTTTTTTATAGAGGTTCAACCCAATTGGTCTAGTCTAATCCTCTACACCTATTTTTTAGAGTGGTTCGAACACACTGTTCTAATCCACTTTACAATGTTTAAAAATAAAACAAGAAGAAAACATGCCTTGGGCCTTAACCGTTTTCCTTTTAGCTCTTTCTTCTTTACTGAATCTCTGTGCTCCTTTCCATCAACTCGGCATCAGCAGCGTATTTTGTAGGCACAGCAGTAGGACAAGGTATGACTGATTTTAGTCATATGTAAACACCTAATTCTTCATCTTGATTACCCGATTATCATTAAGAAGGATGATGAAGAATAATGTCTAGAGGGAAGGCCGAATGCTCTCTCACTGATAATCTTATTCCTCTATATTTTTTGAATGGATTCGGTACATTAAACAGCCCCCTTACTGTTATTTTATAAACAGTTTCAAACAGTGCTGTTAGACACGCCTGCGAGGCCTCACAGATTCTAATGAGGCCTCGCCAGCGTTAGAATCTGGAAAGACAGCACACGTATGTGCTGTGCAAGCTGACAAACACAATCCATATAGATACCAGCCAGCTTGTGTTTACTGTGCATGATTTGCAACACTTTCCTTAGCCATCAATCAATGATTAGATGAAAGATTTTCAATATTTACCTTAGCTATCAATTAAGAATCAGATGGAAGTTTTTCAACATTTTCCTTAGACATGGAGGAGCCTTTCAAACGAGGTGGCAATATCTCACAATGGGTTAATTTGTTTATCATAATAGATTTATCATAATTGGCTTCCAATAGATTTCCCATGATTTACCTCTTAATTAAACAGTCACAGATTAGACTGAGTCAGCTCGACACAGGGTCAGCTACACTCAACTCAGCATAGCTGGTTGCGAGGCCTCGGCAGATTACATGAGGCCTCGAGGCTGAAAGCTATTTATTAAATTTATTTTCCAATTGAATACTAGGTATATGACTTAGCCTAAGGTCTCTTACGGGTCACTTACCTGTGTGCCAATACTGTATTTGATATATCCGCTTTAACTTCATAGTAAATCTTCTTATTCATCTAAAGCAAGTCCAACTGAGTCACGTAATTGACAATAAGGGTGACTCTCATCTTCTCATAGGGTACCAACTTCTCCGTAAACCTCTCATTGGTTGAGGAGACCCCACAAATTCTCCGCTGAGAACAGTCGATCAGAACCTCAAAAACTGACAACCAATCCATGCCAAGGATGATGTCAAAGTCCATCATTTCTAACACAAGAAAATCATAGGACAACTCTACACCGCTAATCTTCAAAACACATGATCTACACCTTTGGTTTACCAAAGCCTTCTTACCCAAGGGTGATACTATCATTAGCGGGTTAACTACTTCTACCGGTTTTAAACCCAATCTATCACAACAAGCTCTAGAAATAAAGGAATCCGAAGCACTAGTATCAAAAAGCACTCGAGCCAAAAGACTGAAAAGATTAAGGGTACCTTCCATCACCGTATTCTCCATCGGCTCTTCCTTCTGAGTCCCAATCGTGTAGACTCTCCCCTGAGTGATCTAAGGACGTCCCTGTCCTCTCCCTTGACTGTTCCGAGGTGGTCCGTTCCTTGGTGCCACCGAGCCTCTGGAGGTTTGCTGAGAACCTCGACCAACAGATGGTTGTGCCACAGAAAAAGAAGCTCCTGCGCCTTGCGAAGGTACAACTTTACCGAGATAGGGGCAATCCCTAAACAGGTGCCCGGTCTGCTTGCAATGGTAGCACGCCTTCTCTCTTCCTAAGGGGTAGAACTTGGAAGTATGCCTAGGCTGGTTGCAGGTAGAGCACACAAATTGTCAGGAGTCAGATTGACTCGACTGTCCTGTGCTAGGCTGGCTCTTCTTGAAGATAGGCCTCTTCTGGTTGAGTTTGGCCTTCTTGTTGGAAGAAGGTTTTTTGGAAGTTGTCGGTACTCCTGTTGATGGAGTCCACTGCTTCCACCTTTAAAGCTCGATCGATGATCTCCTCCAAGGTGTCGAAAGTTAGGCCGGCCACTTGCCGCTGCAAAAACGGTCGGAGTCCATTCTCGAAATGCTGGACCTTCTCCTCTTCGTTCGCCACTATCCAGGGCACGAACTGCATCAAATCGATGAAACGCATGGTATACTGTGCCAGTGAGTCGGAACCCTGCTGGATATTTAGGAACTCTCTCTTCCTTGCTTCTTGGACGGTCTTCGGAAAGTAACGGGCCAGAAAGGCAGCTAAGAACTCTTCCCACGTCATTGGCTCGTGGTTACGAACCAAGTTCTTTGCCTCCCACCACTCGTAACCGTTTCCTTCCAACTGGTACCCCGCTAAAGTTACTCGTAGGTCATCGGCAATGGCTAAGGTGTTAAGGATCCGACTAATTTGACTTAGCCAATTCCTCCCTGCACTAGGGTCCTCTGTTTCCGAGAAACTTGTCGGGTTCAGTCACTTGAATTCTTTTAGAGCCGAGGTGGTTCTCTCCTCTTGCGTACGGATAGGAGGGCGTCACATATTTTCAGCTATTTACTGAAATGCTTCCATCGCTGCGCGAATGACCTCTTTGGGTAAATCGTGGGGCGGAAGACCAGTCCTCCTCCCGCGGCAGTTGTTTCAGTGAGCGTTGGGTCCTGACATCTGTTATTTACACTTTTAAATATCACTTAACCATTTTAAGAAACTTGTTAAGACAAATCACACAAGGTTGCAAAATTCATTAGGAATCATTTCAATTTGCATTACAGTTATAAGGGTTAGTAGGGTTTGAAAACCCTTCAAAACAACAAAACAATACTCCACCCTTACAAGAACAATCCCCCCGATTCCCCGACACACTCTAATCTAGTCTTCTGAAGAAGACCCTGCATCATCACCAAAGTAATAGAAGTTGTTAGGGCACGTCGGCGACTCGTGCTCGAACACTCCACAGGTCAAACAGGGTATGATCCCTGGTCTCCCAACATAAAGACAATTAGTCATTGCGCTCCCATGCCCGCGAAGTCTGCAAACAGGGCAGATGACATCAATAGGGTAGGGGCAGTAAGTACAGTTTTGCCCATCCTGATTGCACAATTCGCACATATAGTCCGTCCACTCATCCGAAGTCGGAATAGCCAGAATATGCTTAGGCGAGCCTATCTCCCCTACAGACTCTTCTAGGTTTGGGACATCTCCCACATCCTCTTCTGGAACAACCCCAACATGGTACTCGGGCAATGCTACTTCCATTTCCTCATTAGGCACAACTTCATTGATGAAGTTTGGAACGCTGGAATCATCTGAAGAAACCAGGTCTATAGGACAGCTAGGGGTCCTTCTGTCCCACAACTCGGTGTACTCTACACTGCTAAACAAATCTCTATCACAAAACAGGAAAATGTAAAAAACAATTACAGTTCTAAGCAAAAAGCAAGTCTAACTAGGTTGTAACCCATCATAGTCCTAGAGTTTGAACCTTACTTCGATACCAAGCTGTCACGCCCCGACCCGAAAGGTGGCCCCGGAATACGACTGATTTTTTTTTTAAACTAAATTAACTCAAGCATTTTAACTGGACCGGGTCAACAGTTAGGCCCAAAGGTCACACATGATTTCAACATGTGAACTCAAACATATACTATAAGTCTACTCAATATAAACACAAGCATTAATACATAATCATGAACACATAATTCCAATACTGAATTATCATTGAAACATCATCAGTGTAACTACGGATACATGGTAGTTTTAATACATGACATTAACACAAATCAAGTACCACACCCGGTACTTTACAAAAACAAATGGTTCCAAGAACCAAAAAGCAAAGATAAAAAAATTCCCCTCACTGGCAATCCCAAAGCAACGTCGTAGCTTATCCACCCGAAGATTCAAACAGAGGGTTATCCTCCTTAGGTTCATCTCCTGAAAGGTGAGTGGGGTGAGCTAACTAGCCCAGTGAATGAAATATAACAGTGCAATTTAAGTAAACATCAGGTTAGTAAATAATTAACATTTGCAATATAATATCTCATGCTTGATAACAAATTCTCAACATCAAGTATAACATCATCATCATTATTCCCATAATTCATCATTTCTTCCATTACTGCTGTCATTCAACGTAATACCTATATACTATGCTGAGACCATCGTATTAAGTCCCGACACGGTCAAAATATATCTTTATGAGTACATCTCCGGCCCTCAAATGGCCGATACTGACACTCCTCAAGTTAGCAACTGTCGACACCCATGGTCTAGTAGACGTAAACCATCTCACACATATGACCGATATTGGTTCAATAGTCAAGGGCACGTGGAAGTAGTATTACATATCTCGTATGATCAACATCATAGCATTTTACAATTAACATAAGCACTTCTTACAATAGTGCATCATATCTAGGCACATGGGTGGTTTCATCAAATCTGAAACCACTCATTGCTCAAGACTTATCTCATAAGAACCTGATTACACCTACTGCAAAGTTAAGTTCCCTCACCGAAAATGTGTCGTATCGCGGTCTCTATTCAAATAAACAAACAAGTGCACAATCAATCATATACATAGCATCAAAATGCATACACACAAGTAGTATTTCAAAACCATACGTGTTTTTCCCTAAAAATCTCCAAGGTATATGGAATTGAGTCTCCTACTTGGTTTCTAACCATTTTAAGTTACAATAATCCATAATATAGAAATAATAAGGTGCTCAGTCGAAAACTCATATTGTCTTCTGGGCATGACCAGATTGACTTATTGAGTTAGGTCTAGATATTCAGGTCACTTCTTGGTTGTCTTCTGGATAGGACCAGACTTGGTATGTTGAGTAAGGCCTCGACGTCACTCAGTTCCCAACAAATATAGTGTCGGCCTGGAAGTGAAATCACTCAGTGCCCGACCAATAGAGTCGGCCTGGAAGTGAATACAATAGTATATACACTATAGTAGTAAAAGAAGAGGGTTAGTACATTTTTAATTATCAATGGGGGTACAAACATCACATGCATCAACAATGAAACAACATTTTATACTTCAAAAACTGGGTCCCTCGGAACAAGCCTCGGAACAAGGTACTGTGGCTTAGGATCATCCGAACCACTGCTTAAGCTAGTCACTGACTTCGGACCTTGGGTCTGCCTTCGGATCGTCCGAAGATTGGGTCTCGGATCATCCGAAGGTCCTTTCAAACCAAAAAATCCGAAAAACAAGTTTCGATGGGTCTGTGTGTCTCAGATCATGCCGAGTAAGGCTCAGATCGTCCGAGTGGGGTTCGGTCCTTCCGAACTCGGTTCGGAACATCCGGGCGAGTTAAACTTTCCTCGGACGCTTCTGGGCTTTGGATGAAGCTCGGAATGTCCGAGGGATTCCTCTCGGATCGTTCGAAGGGTGTGACCCTCGGACCGTCCGAAGCTCGACTCTCGGACCGTTTGAGAGTAGTCTTCCTCCACTGTCTGCAACAACAGACAGTGACGGGCAGACACTGCATGAAATACGAATCCAGAAACAGTGGGTTTCTCGGATTCGATTTTCACATCCAACCTGTCAGATGGACTCCTTAGTGTGTCCTCTTTCCATAGGGAGTGATTTTAAACTTTGAAACTCATTAAGCCAACAGATTTTAAAACGAAAGCCCCGCTGGTAAAAGAAATACTACAGTTTTCCTTAAACTTTAAAATGATTTTACACACTCAAAACTTCGCCAAATTTGGTTTTTCTTTATTCTAAACTACTGAAATTGAAAGAAAAACACAGTGGTTACCTTCACTTGAGTTCCTGGGTTGAAAATCCGACTTTTAAAAATCTCTCCTTTAGAGCTTACGGTGAAGAAAAATTGGGAAGAATAGAGGCTGAAAGGGAGAGCTGGGAAAAACAGAGAGCAAAGAGACAGAGGGAGAGATGAAGATTTTCTAGGAGTGAAATCAGATGGAGGAGGGGATGGTCTTATAGAGGTGACCGATTAATCGGAGCAGCTGCATGCCACTGCTGTTTACGTTCGAAACAGTAACTGCAGAAGTTACCGTTGGTTGCATGACAACCCCTCCAAAATTCTAGTTTTGCAAATAAGTCTCCATTTTGATAAAAATTCGATTTTTAACTAAGAACATGATTTTTAAAGCTAAAAAATTTAATCCAACCCTTCAGATAAGTTGGGTTTTAAAAACTCTAACCACCATAAAAATTTGGAGATTTAAAACTCACCAAAAGCCATTGATTTAGATAACAACCATAATTTAACACTATTTACATAATTTAACTTGTGTTAAATAAAATGATTTAAAATTCTCATTTTTTGGGGTTTGAAAGAATAAACTAGACCATACTAAAATGGTCTAACATAATATATTTGTTTCAAAATTTATCTCATGTCGAAAACCATTTAAAAATATTCATTTCTCCCTTTCAGGGTTTTGACGGGTAGTTTAAAATACCATTTTCTGAAAATAAAATTATTTTAAATTAGAAATAGAAATCCTTCACTAAGGAGAATAATATCATCCAATAATAATCACAGAATAACACAATTAATAAAATAATAATAATAAGTGGTAAATTACCATTTTGCCCCTCCAGCTGGACCAGCTGGGTCACTGAGCATTCGAGCTCGAATTGGGCGACACCTGGGGTTTTCTTAAAGCCCTAATCATAATTTTCGAGATTAACTGGTTTAAGAAAGATTATTAAGCTAAACTACGCCTAATCTGGGTTAGGGTATTACAGAAACACTATGCTTAATTGATTATAAATTAGGAAGTTGACGATACTCCGGTTATCGTAACTCTTCCAGCCATCCGTCATAATGGTTACTCTCGTATCCTGCAAGGAAGACTTAAAATTATCTATCTAGTCCTGGATCCATTGTATTTCGCACGGGATGAATGATGAAGATATCTCATATGGCGATGGGAAGGTGATAGAAGCTCCAGCAACTGCGGCTGCATAGCACACGGCCTTAAAATATGGATTCTCAATATCCCTCGGTGGCCGGAGGACATTGGAGAAATACGTAGTCGCTGCCGTCCCAATGGAATGCTTCGCTGACTGTCTGTCGTGTTGATTTATTTTTCCTTGTTGCAAAGAAGTCGGCCTATCTCGTATTGGATCACTAGCACAATTTGTCTCCAGACTCACACCGTGGTGTTCAATTATATCTTCTTGTCCTCCTTTGAATACATTTTTAATTGAACTCCACCTGGACCAACTTCCAAATTTTTTTCTTAGATGATCCACTTGCAGTCCTTATATAGAGAAGAATAATTCATTTATTGACATTTTAATGTAATTTTGAAATAAATTTCTATTTTTAGAGTGAACAAGAAATTTGAAAAAAAATTAAACTGCACCACCATGCCCTCCCATCTCATGTTCGCGGTGACTCATTCGCATTGCATGCCGCAAGTCCTTGTCCTCCTTGATCTCGTTTGGGTTCTCTTCTGAAGATGACAGGACATTTTGCACGTATTCGCTCTCCATTTTTTTTCTAAGAAGTCTACCATTATGTGACCCATAGCATGTTTTTCTGCTTTAGTCCTTAATATATATATATATATATATATATATATATATATATTGTTTTTGCATTGACATCTAGTAATTCCCGACAAATAATTTGCACTTGTGTGATTGCGCTTTTGCAACATGCTACATTACCCGTCTTCCTAGCTGTATGTTCCTTCGAACGGGTAATTCTGCCTGAAATCATTTTCTCAAAGAATTTGCACTTAATTCGGTTATTACTATGTCGTTCACCAAACTATCATGTGGATCGTCTTTGTTTGGTGCCATTACTGTTTAAGAAATGCACGAAATTATAAAATTAGTCACATTGCATGAAACTTGAATTTTTTTCAGTCCACCTACCCTCTAAACTGAGAGGTTTGGTTTAAAAAAAATTCAAATTTTTTGGGTGCATTTACCTATTTTTTGGCCATTTTCCACATGAAAATGGGGGTTTAAATGATAAATTAAAGAAAATAGACTCATCTGATTTGAAACTTATGTTTTTTAGAGAACCAATCCTCAACACTGAGAGGGTTGATTTATAAAAAAATCAATTTTTTTTGGTACATTTACATATTTTTTGGCCATTTTTCACATGAAAATGGGGGTTTAAATGATAAATTAAAGAAAATAGTCTCTTTTGATGTGAAACTTAATTTTTTTAGAGAACCTAGTCTCAAAACTGAGAGGGTTGGTTTAAAACAAGAATCATAATTTTTTGGTATAGTTACTTATTTTCTGGCCAATTTCGACATGAAAATGGGGGTTTTTGTATAAAAAATTAAAATAAATAATCACGTTGCATGAAATTGGTATTTTTTCACAGAAACTACTTTCTAAAATCAGAGGGGTGGTTTTATAAAAAATCAGCAATTTTTCCCACTTATTACTATTTCTTATAATTTTTTGTACCTATAGGGGCCATTTTGCTTTAGAAAAAAAAAAGCATAAAAACATTAATCTGCATGAAAAAAATAACAAAAAGTCACAATAACTTCTATGCTAAATGTTTAAGCATAAAATCACTAACAATAAATGGTAATCCACATTTCTAATAAAAAAGATATTACAAGAAACTCATTAAATATTAAAGTATACATTAAAAGCATAAAACATTTAGATGAAAAGGCTTAAAAATAAAAAATGGAATAGAAACTTAAAATAAATGAAGATCTATCTGTCAATACTCTCAACGGATTGGATTTTCCAAAATCAGCCAATTATAAATTCTTTTCTAAAGAAACGGAAGGAAGGAATGTGAAATGGAGATGGATTGAGACAAAAAAAAACCTCTCGATGATTTGGTTTGGAAAAGATTGAGGCTGTGAATGAAGGAGTGTATGAGGGGTGGTGATAATAGAGGGGTTTGGTGAGGTTGGACTTTCGAGCTTTGAAAAAAAAAATAATAAAATCGGCGTGGGAAACAGGAGGAATCACACCACCCGTTGCAGTCTTCTTGTGCATACAATTTTTTGACCGATATATCTCACGATATATTGTCCGTGCTATATCGTGCGATATTTCATGATAATATCGCCATTATTTTGTGGGGCCCACATGCGATTTTCCTTTTTAAAAAAACTTTTCCTGGGAGATAATTTGACCGATATATCGTGCGATATATCTTCTGTGATATATCGGCCGATAATTTACCATAATATCGTCGATCTTAGTGTCCTGGTTTGTCGAGTCACCTATTTGTCAATTCCATGACTTAGGTGAAGCATTACCTCAGAAGGATGAAGATATAAATAAGGCTCAAGGAGTGGTGTGAAGATTGAATCAAGACCTCAAGATGGAAGAACAAGTTGATGATTCAAGCATCACCATGTGTATAGAAATCACAAAGGTAATTGGCCATAGATGACCTTAAGTGGAACCCACACCCTTAGGTGGACATTACCTAGGCTTAATGGAACATGTTGGTAAAAACATAATCAAGCCTTAGTGCACCCTGGACAGACACAAAACCAAATTGGATAAATGTTGAAAAATGACAAACTGTCGGATCGAAACGTCGAGTCCACCGGCCACCGATGAGACAGGTCAGACCCATTGTTGACCAGTGAAAATTATCATTTTACCCTTTAATTTTGGATTAGTTAGCCTTTGATTTGTATATATTAGATGCGTTTAATAGAGTTTTTGAGTTTTACAGTGTATTTATGAGAATACAAGAAAAATGAATTAAAATGCAAAAAAGTGGGCCATATTTTTATTTTTGTAAAGTTTGTAATTTTTACCACCTAATTTGATTTTGGAATTATTGTAAATTATTATAATTCAGATACGGATATGAGGGCTTGAATTATAATAATAATTTTTATACTGTTAAATTGTAAAGGTGGAAGAAATTTATAAACACATAAATGGACCCACTGTTCGAGTCTGAAGCCTATAAGACAAAGCCCACCAGTATTCCAAGCCAGATAAAAGTCCACGTATGGGATCCAAGTCCAAAAGACCAAGTGGGACCAGTGAATTTCGTTTGAAGGATTGTGGAAGCAAAATGAGAAAAAAAATGGGATTTGGATTGACCAGAGTGAATTTTGGAAGGAGGAATATTTTGACATAGTTTCAGTATTTTCTCCATAACTTTTGACTCCGATGTCTGGTTTCATTTATTCTTGTTACTTGGAAAGAAGGCTTAAAGGGCTACATCTTTGTAGTATAACACCCCAATTTCTCAATGAAGTGGAAAATTACCAAAATGCCCCTGAGTTGTTAAATTAATTATTTTGTGATGTTAAGTAAGGAAATAGTGGGGCCCATTGCTCAAAATAAAATCATATGAGCACATTATGAATGTTAAGTTTGATTGGTTGGGTAATTTTCATCATTTGGGTCAAAAATGGCTAAATGGGTCAAAGGGCCCAAATGGGGCCCATCGGGTCTTGCTGGGTTACTTGACCGTTTTGTGATTTTAAATTAAATGGGGTTAAGCCTATTTGATTGGAAATCAAGTGGAGGAAAAATGGGTAGGCTTGATCCATATGTAAAAACCAATTAGAAATGACCAAAATACCATAAATGGGTCATGTTGTCAAAACGGGTCAAGGAGCTAAAAGTGGACCCAACGGGTCGAGTTGACTATTGTTGACCGTGTGAACCCTCAAGGGAGCTCAAACACGAGTCAAATTAGTTGAGTGGGATTGAGGTGAGTTGGAATTAAATCAAAAGGTGAGTTAACTCATGTGCATTAAATGAAATGCATTAAATGTGATGAGTTGGGTTGGAATAAACATACCTTGAGTTGGGTGAGTTGAAATGGAAATTCAAGGGATTGTAAATCAGTGAGTTTAAGGGTAAGTTGAAGAGGTTGGCTGGCCTCAACCCAACCAAAACAAGTCCCACACGTTGGGGACTTGTTTTGGTAAGTTCCATGGTGGAAATTAAATGCAAATGCATGGATTTGAGGTGAGTTGGTTGGGAAGCTGTATGGTTGCATGGGTAGCTGCCAAGGGGTGCCTTGGATGGTACCCAATACCCATTGGTTTGTGCATGAATTGATGGGGGAGTGGAGGAGTCTTGGTGGCTGAAAATACAAAGGCAAACAACACCATGATTGGCCGAATTTCATGTGCAAAAGCTTTAGAATTCATCTCTCTCTCCCTCACTCAAGAACACACTCTCTTGGCCGAATTGTAACTTGGTGATTTCACCATTGGTTCAAGCAAATAATCAGTAAAGGAAGGGAGGCTAAGAAATAAAAGAAACAAGGATCAAAAGGCAAGACAAGAGCTTGGAAATTGGTAAGTGTTTCATGGATTTTTGGTTAAAAAAAATGGGTGTGTGTTGGGCCATGGTGATGGCCGATTACACCAGGGTTTTAACCTTGATTAGTGGAGGATTTAAAATGGTAAAAATAACCATTGGGTTCGGCCACCATGAGGGCCGAACCCCATGTGAGAGATGGCTTGGTTTTCATGTTTTGAAACATGAAAACCATGGGTTTTATGAACTGTTTTTGGGTTTGATTTAAGATTCAAATGCATGTTTTAGAAAGGTTTAAAACATGGATTCGGATGTCATGAATGGCTGAATGTATCATGGGTCTAAGACCTTGGGTATCAAATGATGAAAGGGTTCATTGGGTTCGGCCATCTTGGATGGCCGAACACCATGAATTGATGTTGGAATTTTGATGATTTTTGTAAGATAAAACCATGCAAATGTCTTACTGTTTCGGATGATTAGATTAGACATAAGATGACATGTTTTAGTGGTTCAAACCAAAGGCCATAGGGTTCAGCCAATGAGCATGGCCGAACCCCATGAAATGGTGTGATCATTTTATGGTTAATGGTGATGGTTTTGAGAGATAAAAACCATACATTACCATGGGGTCATTATGTGATTTACATGAAGATTATTTACTGATTTTGGTTGGCCAATATATGGCTGAACCATGGTAATGTTATGGTTAAGTTACTGATCTAAAACAGTGGATTAAAACTGGAAAAATGGACCATGGGGATCGGCCATCTTGGATGGCCGAATCCCATGAGGTGTTATGGTTATTTGGACAAAATAATGAATTTATTAGATGGTTTTGAGAGGTTAAAGTGCAGCAATGATGTGCTGATTTTTATATGAATAAGTGACACCAAAAATATGTATGAAAGACCAAAACATGGACCTAGGGTTCGGCCACCTTGGATGGCCGAACCCCATGTAAGTCTTTCATGTTTTTGGTGAGTTAAAAACCATATAAAGATATGGTGTTCTTATGGTAATAAATGGATTAATATGTTACTGTTTTGGTGGATTAATATGAGGCTGAACTATGTTTAATTCATGGTTGAGTTAGCATGATTAAGCCATGAGTGATCATGGTGATGATTGGATCAAGTGAACCCTAGGGTTCGGCTATGAGTATGGCCGAACCCCATGGGGCTGTTTTGATAATTAATGGGGTTGTTTTGATAATTAATGGGTTGTTTTAAATGGGAGCTTATGGTTGTTTTTAATTAGGGGATCATTCATGATAATTATGGACCATGGCATGGGTTAAATAGGCTAAGCTTATGAGTCGTAATTATTAATGGTTCCATGTTGAATTAAAAGGTTTAAAAATATCCTAATGGAGAACCATATGGTAATGGATAATAGAACCCCACTATGGTGGAATGGTTATGAATGTTGGTTTCAATATGGTTTAAGGTCAATGGCAAAAAAACTGTAAATACTAGTCGAATGATCAATGAGGGAAATGATCATAGGGTTGGATGTACGGACACGAACCCCACATGATGTGGATGGGTCTATGATGTGATTAAATAAGTAAATGATGTTATGACTTATCGATTGATATATGGATAAGGTACCGGAAGTTGAACGACGAGCGAGTCGTGACCAGGTGAAGCTCAAAAAGGAACAGACACTTAAGCAAAGTTTGAGTAGGTTTCCTACCTACTTGTAACCACGGTTTTTACCCAGTTTGTCTTATGATACTCTTGTTTTAATATATGTGTTTCAAATGATATATTATGCATTAACAAATGGCATACAGGCATTGGCATCTCATGCATAGTCATGGGATAATAAATGAAGTTCTACAGTGATGTCTACGATTGTACATGATGGGGGTTGCCCATTGCATGTACATATTGTATAGAAGAGATGAATGTTGTTGTAATTTACCTTGTCGGTGCAAGGCACGTCAAGTGATGGCTACAATGGTACATGATGGGGGTTGCTCATTACATGTACATCGCTTATAGAAGAGATGAAGGTATGTTGTAATTTACCTTGTCGGTGCAAGGCACGTCAAGTGATGGCTATGAAAGTACATGATGGGGGATGCTTATTGCATGTGCATATTTCATAGCATTGTTTTACCTGTTTTGATGATCATGTATTATGATATGTATATGCATGTTTTATATGCTAACATGTGGTAGCCCTGATTCGGGAACCTACTGGGCGCGTTGATCTAACGCCCTAATTCTATCCTCAGAGGAGATTGCAGGTACAAGCAAGGGGAAAGGAAAGGTCATTGACCGGGAGGGGAGTTGAGCCTAAGTGCTTTAATGATGGATTTGGATTACGTTATATTACTGTCATTTGAATACTATTGTTGGACATGTAATAATTCGTTATTTGCTATGGCTTGATTAGGATAATAACCTGTGGATGGTTAATCTATGTTATTTAATATTTAAGACTGTTACTTGCTATCTCGTCTCTCTATTCCGCAATTATCTAGGTTATTCCGCATGTTGATGTTAGTTCCATATGTGATTCACTATCATGGTCTATTCCATGTACACATGGGTGGCCAGTTAAGGTTCAGACTTGGGTAGTCTGAACTTAACTTGCGTCGTGATGCCGCCCGCTCTCTTCCGATGTTTATTTAAAAAAAAAAATTAGACTCTGAAATTCTCGGAAAGGGCGGGGCATTACAGTTGGTATCAGAGCGAAACGGGAAGTTGAATCATCGAAGTAAGATTACGACGGTTTCATGTCTCACTGACGGATAAGAATCCCAACTGACCGACTCTTCGGAGTCCGTTGCCTAGGGGCCAGATTAATTTACTTCGAGTGACTCAGACTGAACAATCAATCTGAGAACGACAATGAAAGATAGCAAAGTAAAGTACAATCATCATAATTGGACAAAACAAACGTAGCAAGGTAGGATGAACTCCCCTGAAATCCCCACACTGAGAAACAAACAATAGGAAATTAGAGATTTCCCCAGAAAACAAAAGAACACAAAGAGTGATGATTTGGTGATCTTCCCAAACAAAGTACATGACTTTATGCATGATCAAATTCCCTTGAGAACCAAGGTTGGTTTATTAGAATTGTTGTTAAATATGCTTGTGTTCTATTGATATGATACAGATATGTCGAGTAATATGGAGTACTCGGAATGGCACAGCGGAACTCCTAGCCATCCCATAGACTTGGTGTCTGCTTCTAACAACACCGACGTAGAAGCTCAAGTGGACCTTCAGGAGGGACCTCCTGAAGAAGTTGAGATGGACTTAGCACCTGTTGCAGAGGATTTGAGGGATGATATTCCTGGGATGGTGGAACCTCCTGAGGAAGAAGAGGAGGAGGATCTGGGATTTTTCTTTTATGAGGATCCGATGGAAGACTTTCCTATAATACTGGAATCAGCGGGGGAAGTGGATCCCTATGATACCTGTGAGTTGTGTAATCAGGACGACCACAACAGGTTGTATTGTCCTCATCCATTGGGAGTTGTATGTCCGGTTTGTGGACTACACGGGCATGGAGAGGCGAGGACTAATTGTCCTTGTATTGGAGGACCTGGAATAATCCCCTGCACGACATGTGAAGTATTGGGGCACACGGCGATGACGTGTCCTGATAACCGATTCAAGTTCGCTTTTGATGCGGAGTCTTCTACGGAAGACTAGGATAGGAAGTAATAGTAGGGGTATTAAAAAGAGGGTTATTTTTGTAAGGGGGTATATTTTGTTTGTTTCACCCTACCCACCTTTGTACAAAGATGCAGTTTGAATTTATATAAATGTGTGATTTCATGTTTTTTTGAGGATTCATGGCATGTGTTGCATATTGTTAATGGAAACTAAGTCTATGATGTTTCCATGAATTAGGACTAAATGGCGCCACAGAAAAAGGTGGTAAAAGATCCGAAGGGAAAAGAGAAAGTTTTACAGATCGGACTAGGTGAGGGGGTGTCAAAGAGGAGGACTCATCAGGACGATAAAAAGAAGGATGACATGCTCATTATCACACCACAAGGGAAGGTGGTACCCAGACGCAAGAAGGCGTCATCGGAACCTGAAAGAGAGCCATCCGTTCATGACAAAGAGAGATCTGTTCATGAACGATCTCACAGTGAGGAAGAGTTTCACCACTCTCGGCGGGAAGAAGAAGGGAGTGACCCTACGTATCAACAGGACGACGAGGAGGAATATGACTCGTCATATCGACGCGAGGAGGAGGAGAATAGTAACATGACTATACCCTTTGTGCCTCCTGAACTGCACAGCTTGGTGCAAGCCGTGGTTACATCTGTTCTCCAACAACATTTGAACGGAGGGGGAAGTACGAGCGAAAATAATGACCGTAACATGGTCAGAGATTTTCAGCAACAGCGCCCACCTTACTTCAAGGGCAGAGAAGGGCCTATTGCGGCCGAGAATTGGTTGGAGAAAATTTCTCATATATTGACTCTTTTGAACATCAAGAGTCATGCTCATAAAATACTATTGGCCACGTCACAGCTGGTAGATGACGCTGCCAAATGTGGAAGGTGGTGGAGAAACAGCAGGCACTTGTGCCAAGAAGAGAAAGAGTTGCTATGACCTGGGAGCAATTCTCAGCGACATTCCTAGAGCGCTACTTTCCAGAGGAAGAAAGAGAACGTCAAATTCAGGCCTTTATGACGTTAGTACAAGGTTCAAACACAACTCATGGGGTTCGACCATACATCATGGCTGAACCCATGATTCTCCACTTTGGTGTTTAATTACATTTTTGCCATTCCTTTCTCCATCAATTCCTAACATATATTGTATCCTTTATTTTATTTTAAAACTACACATAGCCTAACTCATGTAATAGATTCATAATCTGATTCATAAATCAGCCCTTAAACCATGAATTAAAGATGCCATTAATCCCTTAATTTGAACCATGGGGTTCGGCCATACACCTAGGCCGAACCCTATGGTGTATTTTCCAAATTAACTCCATCTTTCCATAATTGTATGTTTTCCAAACATAGATTCCATACTTAAACATCATACTCCATAATTAAAAAGATTTCCCAAAATTAAACCCTAGTGGGGTTCGGCCATACACCATGGCCGAACCTCACTCATGGTATCCCATCCATTCATTTAATCCAAGTTCCATGATCAAACCCCACCTTCCATTCTTGGATAGTTTCCATAAATAATCTTCACGGTCTTAATTAGATATTTTCTAATTTTTAGTATCCAATTCCAAGAATAGAAACTTTCCTAATAAGCAACCTCCTTCCATAAATGGATTGTTTCCTTAATTAACCAACCCTTTCCATAATTGGAAACACCTTCCAAAATTAGATAGCTTTTCCAAATTTAGCAACTCTTTCCATATTTGGATTGCTTTCCAAATTTAACAATACTTTCCATATTTGAATTTCTTTCCAAATTTAGCAATACTTTCCATATTTGGATACTTTCCTTAATTAGACTTACTAAATTAAACAACCTCCTTCCATAAATGGAAGGTTTCCAAATTTAGTAAAACACCTTCCAAAATCGGGTGCTTTCCAATTTAGCAAACCCTTTCCTTAATTAAAAGGTTTTCTATTTTAATCCCATTCCAAAACCTACCCCATGGGGTTCGGCCATACACCTTGGCCGAACCCTATGGTTCATGATCTTGGCCACTGGTTTTAGATCCAAATAAAATCCATCACCAATCCACAAAATGTTTGGTGGGGTTCGGCCATACACCATGGCCGAACCTCACTTCTTCTTTTTATTACTTTAGATCCCATAACTTAACCATAGAAACATCATGGTTCGGCCATGCCATGGCCGATCCAATGTCCATTCAATTTTTCCTTTAAAAATTATCAAACTCTTCCATGGATTTTCATCATTCCAATTTGTTAATCTAAATCATAAATCCCCATGGCTTTTATTATTCAAACCATCATGAAATAACCATGACTTTCCATGATCCAAAGTCTAAGAACATAAACCCAAAGAATGAATAAAAAACACACCATGGTTTTCAATCTTTAAAACCAATAATTAATCAAATCTTTCCATGGGGTTCGGCCATGCACTATGGCCCAACCCTATGGTTCTTTCTTCTCTTTTTAAACCATTAACCCATCTCCAATTTTTCTCCATGGGGTTCAGCCAACCACCATGGCTGAACCCTATGGTTCTTTTGATTTCATAAATAAAATTATAACATTAAACAATTAGATACTAACCTCTTCCTTGCTCCTCTAATCGTTCTCCCTTCTTCTTATTTTTTTTTCTCCAAACAAGAACACCTTCTTGTTGCTGCCTTCTTTCTTCTCTTGCTTTGGCGTGGAAGAGAATGATGAATTGAGAGAGGGAGAGAGAGGAATAAACTCAACAATAAAGGATGTCCCAAAAACCGTGTATCCCTCTTGATCTCTCATTTTATAGCTTTTCTTAATCCCACATTATAAAATTCTTAAGATAAGCAACCCTTAGCCGTGCGCCCCTTGTGTTTCCCGTTTTTTTTTTTTACACATATACTATATTGTAGCTCAGTTTCGACCTTGTTAACTTCAGAATCAGAAAAAGTGGTAAACTAAAAAGTTGTAGCCCTTGAAGTCTTATTTCCAACACAAAAAGAAGAAAATCAATCGGGTATCAGAGTGAAAAGTTATAACCAAAACACTGGACATATGTCAAACTTTCCTTATTTAACCATGGCCGACTTTCCCTCTTTAATTAGCCGTAGCCGACTTTCCCTTGTCTTATTTAGCAATGGCCGACCTCTCATTCTTAATTTAAAACCTTCCCTTTAACTCTAATTAGTAAGTACTATGCGCATAACCTTAATCATAATCCAAATAATCTTTTAATTTAATTTAAGACAATCTACCTTCCCTTTTAGAATATCCTATGCGCATAATATGGATATTATTATCCAAATTTTGGCCACGCTTAATCTTTTATTTATTTCATAGATATTTCATCCCTTTTTAAATAGCTAACATATCATTGTGGATTTAAAATCCCACATATCTCTCATGCGCAAAATCTATAGGTTTCACATTCAAAATTCGGCCATAAAAATATTTTGTTTAAACTTAGATATAATTCATCACTAAATTAATTCAACCCATTTATATTTAATAAAACCAATTCCAACATTGGTTGGGTCCTAATTGGGTCATGGCCCAATTCTTGATCCAAATAAGGTCCAATTTTAAAATCCACCATTTGAAAGAATAATTGTCATATAAAATAATAGTGTGAAAATCCGAGGTGTTACATGTGTGGTGCACCGTCATGTAATCACGGGAATTGTGGGATGCGAATCATCAGGTTTTGAGTTATGTTGGTCTTAATCCCTACAAAAATTAGAAGTGTTCCTAGGTGGAACCCACGTTAGGGGAGATCCTCACCTTAGAGGCGTGTCGATGGTATTTTTAGAGAGGCTTAAGTACCATGATGAAGTCACTCGAGCTTCAAACTGTGGTTGGGTGTTGTCGTTGTCGTCTCCTAACTGCCAAACAGGCAGGAACCCTTGAGGCCGTGTTGTGGGTTTAGCCCCTGTGTTTGTGGGGGGATCGTGTTTGGAGAGTGAGGGAACCGTTTGTGGGCCGCGCTTATGACTGTTTGGTATGGAAATAAATTCATTGGAAATCTATGGGTGTCTGCCGAGTGAGTCTGACCGGCTTACTCTATAGCTAGCCGATGGAATCCCATGAGAGGTTGATGGGATTGGTATGTTTGAGTTGTTAATTAGACCCATTTTGGGCTTAGGACTGCTGGGAGTGCCTGGGGGGCTGAGCTAGTGGTTGTATATTCTGCCTTATGGACTCCCGGGGGTCCAGTGTTATGGCTAGAGGTAGTTGTGATTTTGTAAGGAGTTTGTATAGGTTAAGCTGGTAGGGTTGACCGTTGGGACCAACGTATAGTCCATTTTTGATGTATGTGTGAGTTGGAGATCAGTGCCTTGAGCAGGACACGTGAGTGTTTCTTAGCTCTTGACTGGTGTATTACCTGTTTCCGGTGTCCCCTTCTGTTTCTGCCATGAGTTTCGCTGATTGTGGACCAGATCTGTGGATCATGCGTTTTGACCTTTGGAGTTAGCATTGGAGGTCGGTTTACGAGGTTTGGAGATGTTAGAGCTCAACATCATCTTAGGAATGGATTAGTTGTCCTCCCTTCAGGCTACCTTGGACCGCTGTTGAAGAAAGGTCACATGTTAGTTCGGGGGGAATGCATTTGTCTTACGGATTCCGACATACAGTCCGAACATGGATGAGTTGTACAGTTTGGTGGCTACCTTGAGTTGGAGGAGAGTTCAGGGCTAGTGGATGTTGAGATGTCCAACGTGGTCTAAGAACCTCAGGAGCTCGAAGCTCCTTGGATTGTCACCACGTAAGGAGGTAGGGTTTGTTGTGGATCTACTCCATGGTGCGGCGCTTGTCTCGATTACTTATTTGGGTGGCGCCAGCAGATGTGTTGGACTTGGAAAGTTAGCTCAGGGAATGGGAGTCTTTTGGTTACAATTGACCTAGTGCCCTCCTTAGAGCGCATCGGCTTTGTTGACCAAGAAAAGGGATGACTCTGTGAGTTTATACTTTGATTACCGTTAAAGACTTTGGAGTTAGAGAAACAACTCAGGAAGTTAGAAACTCTTAGTTTCATTCTGTCTAGCACTTCATCTTAGGGTGCACCGTCGTTGTTTGTTGAGAATAAAGATGGCACCACGAGACTGTGCGTCGACTATCGGCAGTTTTATAGGGTTACTGTGGAGAACAAGTAACCATTTCTAAGGATTGACAATATGTTTGACCAGTTGAGAGAATCTAAGTGCTTCTCCAAGATAGACCTTTGTTCAGGTTACCATCAGGTCAGGGTGCAGGAGTGTGACATTGAGAAAACTGAATTCCTCACTTGTTTGAGACTCTTTGAGTTTGTGTTGATGCCATTTGGGGTGATTAATGCCCCGGCAACTTTCATTGCCCTAATAAACAACACATTCAGGCCGTACCTGGACCGGTTTATAGTGGTGTTCATCGACGGCATCTTGATATAGTCAGCATCAAAAGAGGAGCATGAGCAACATCTGAGAATTTTACTTCAAGTCCTGGGGGATCATCAACCTTATGTGAAGTACAACTAATGTGAAATTTGGCTGCCAGATGTTTAGTTTCTTGGACACGTGGTGTCAGCTGACGGTTTGTCCGTGGATCCGGCTAGGGTTGAGACTGTTTTGAGTTGGGAACGACCTCAGAGCGTGACTGAAATCTGCAATTTGTGTGTCTTGCGGGTTATTATCGACGGTTTATCAAGGATTTCTCACAGATCGCCACACCCATGACAATATTGACTCACAAGGATGTGCGGTTTATCTGGGATGAAGCTTGTGAGATAGTCTTCCGAAGACTGAAGGAGAGTTTGACTTCCGCCCCGTTGTTGATAGTGCCAGAGAGGTCGTGGCTATGCGGTCTATTGTGATGGTTTAGGTTGTACACTGATGCAGGATGGGAGAGAATGATTTATGGTTCGAGAGAACTTAAAACCCTTGGGCAAGTCTTCTTATTCATGACATGGAGTTAGCAGCTATGGTTTTTACACTTGAAGTTTCGAGATATTACTTATATGGTGAGGGGTTCGAGGTTTTCTCAGATCATCATGGCCTAAAGTATCTGTTCACTTAGAGGGAGATAAATATGAGACAGAGACGGTGGATGGAGTGCCTTGGTGACTACTACTTCGTGTTGTCCTACCACCTCGGTAAGGCAAAGGTGGTTGCAGATGCCTTGAGTCGCAAGGCGAGAGTACACCTGTCGAATTTGATTGGAGGATATAGAGCATCCAGACCTTACAGCTGAGTTGTTTAATCGGAGATCTACGGTAGAGTTTTGAGAGCTCAGCAGGCAGATGAGAGGTCGTGTTGAGAGATGTTGTGGCCAATGGCAGTGGACTTTTTAGAGGGATTGTGAGACGAGATGATGGTTTGGCCCTTCAAGGCATACTATTTGTACCCATGTCCGGGCAGTGCTGTGAGGGGGTATTATGGAACTTTCATCACTCCAGGTTCGCTGAGCATCCGGGACACACAAAGATGTATCATGGCTTGCATCAACAGTTCTAGTGGAGGAGTATGAAGAGGGCAGTAGCCGAGTTTGTGATCCATCGTTTAACTTGTCGACAAGTCGAGATAAAGCATTTGAGACCTGCTGGTAAGTTGAAGCCTCTTCCGATCACTGAGTGGAAGTGGGACCACAACTCGATGGTTTTCGTGACTGGTTTGTTGAAGTCACCTCTGAGACATGATATAGCGTGGGTCATAGTGGATCAATTGGCAAAGTGAGCCCATTTCATCAGTGTGAAGACAACAGTTTCTCTAGAGAATTTGAGTCAAATGTATTTGGCATAGATTGTCAGACTGCTTGGGATGCCTACGGCTATTGTTTCAGACTAGGCTCAAGATTTGTTTCTCAGTTCTAGTAGAGCTGGTAGAAAAATTTGGGCACGTAGTTGTGTTTCAATACAACGTTCCATCCGCAGGCAAATGGCCAGTCTGAGCAGACTATTTAGATCTTAGAGGATGTGCTCCGAGCTTGTATTTTGGATGATGGCGGTAGCTGGGAGAGCTTCTTGCACTTGGTTGAGTTCGTTTACTATGACGGCTGCCAGTTCAGTATCAAGATGACTCCGTATGAGGCCTTGTTGGGGAGGCTGTGTAGAATGCTCTTATGTTGGGCAGAGACTAGTGATATAGTGATGTCTGGACCAGATATGGTCAAGGAGACTACTGAGCAGGTGAGGCTGATCAGGCAGAGATTATTGAGTGCCTAGAGGTGGTAGAAGAGTTGTGTTGATCGTAAGAGGAGGACACTAGAGTTATAGTGGAAGCTTCGGGGTAAGACTATCTGCTTGGTGTTAGTGGTTTGGCAGTGCGAAGGCTGTGAGTCTTCTAATTGGGAGAAAGAGGCACCGATGAGGAAGTAGTTTCCAACCTTGTTTGAGACTAGTGGTATGAGTTCAGTTTGAATTTCGAGGACGAAATTCCTTAAAGGGGATAGTGTTGTAACAACCCGTTACGACTTTGATCGATTTTTTTGTTTGGAGAGTTGCGGATCTTCGAGTTGTTTTTGGGGTTTCAGTAGCAGTGGTCAGTGCGTGGGGTCTCTAGCGAGACCAAGTTGACCGAGTCCGAGCTTGGGAGCTCGAAAGGCACTTTAGTGATTTTACACTTTGTGTATTCATTTTTCTATAAATATTTTAAAAAATAATAATAATAATAATACACTGAGAACTTAGAAATTGAACATTTAGATTCCCAATGTTGCACACACTTTCCCCTTGATTTGAACTTAGAAACCCGCCTAAATTCCCTCTTGATGCTTGATTTTTAATCTTCTCGGGTTTCTTCGACTTTGAAAGCATTTTCGAAAATCTATTTCAAATTTTAAAATTGTGATTTTCTTGGTGTTTGAAATTTATTTTGCTGCAAATATAGATTTCAAATAAAAAATAAATAAATAAAATATATACATATATTTAGTGTTAAGACCCAAAACCGTGTGGGCCCATGGGACCCACACCACTCTCGAGACTCAAAATCCTATCTTTGGAGTGGGACCGTCCCATGCCCTTTTACATTTATAAAACCTTAACTCCTTAATGCTATCCCTATCCCTTCTTGCTAGCATTGCCCTATCCCTCCTCTCTCATTTCCCTTCCATATCTCTGTCGTCCCACAACCCCCACCTTTGCAAGAGTGAGTGAACCTTCAAGCACCTGAAACCAAAACATGTTGTCCCACCTACCCATATATTAACACTCAACCCACCATCGTCCTCCACTTTGCTGCAGTAGCTTGGATTGCCCAGCAGCCTCCACACCCAACCTTGTTTAGGTAAGATTTTCATGTCTTTATCTTTATTTTCTTTTGGTTGTTTGATTAATGCATCCAATGGTTTAAAGGGCTTTTATTCGGTTATTTTTTTTGACAAAGTATTTGGGATTCCTTTATTACTCCATATACTCTAAACATCAAAATGAATTTCAAGAAGTATTTTGGCCTTTACTTATTATTTTATTTATTCTATGAAAGAAAATTTTCTAAATGACTTTAATTGTCGTGTAGCTTTAATTTGGTTCAAAATATTTAATGATTTGGATTCTTGCAACTTGTTATTTCTTGGCCTTTTGTTTTATCCTAAAATAGTTTAATTAATTTATGTGCTATAAGTTCAATTAGTTATGTTTTTTTTTTTTCGCGTTCTTTTCTTGTGTTTTTGGAAAATAAGCCTCTTTTTTTTCATTTGGTTTAGAAAGAGTCTCTTTTATTTTATCTTCTTATTTATCTAAGTAAAATATATATAGGATATTGTATTTATAAAATTAGTTAAATTGCTCACATATTTATTTCAATAATTTAAAAGAAAGGGTTTTATTTTGAAAATTTTATATTGCCTTTGTTAAAAAGAAAAAGAAGAGAGATCTTGTTTTTGATTAAAATAGAAGCAAAAATGTTTGCTAAATAAAACGACATTAGTCGTTAACTTTCCAAAATAATTATTTCTTTAATCCATATATGCTTCGATTCTTCAATTCACAGTTTCCATCAACACATCTAGGTCAGGGGACTTATCACTGCTTTAGCATGCATTCACATCTATTTAACCTTTAACTCTAGACATGGAGTGACTTGAATGGGGCCCTTCATTTATTAATCCACTCGATAAGGGAACCGTTGAATAAATCTGTGGCAAGGGATCCGTTCGGGTGCATTCATGTCAACCATATATGATTGAATGAAAAATTCTGATCGGACAAATGAATATTGAACATGATGCTTGAAACTTATTTATAACATGTGGTGTATTTAGCTATAACATGTGAATGAATTTATGATGAGAATAAGATATGTTTTGGATGTCGAACATGATACTTGGGACTTAATGATAATATGTTGTGTGTTTGTTTATAACCTGTGAATGAATTTATGCTGAGAGTAAGGTGTGTGTCTGGATATTAGATATGATGATTGGAACTCGTTGATAACATGTTGGATGTTTACTTACAACGTGTGAATGAGATCATGATGAGTATGGAGATTTGTATTTTGAGATCTTGTTATATACTTAAGTTGTTATACATGATCATGATATCATGTGCATGCATGAGAGGTAACCCGCAATGGACAGCGTACCATTGGGTGTTGAAATGGAGGAACTATTTATACGTGAATATGTTTATGATGATGTTTGGTTGTTGGGAGGACTTCCCCGTTACGCTCCGGCAGTCAAGACCCCCATGGAGGATGCGGGTTTCCCCGTTGCATTCCGGCGGTTGAGGTGCCTACCCTAGAGTTTGGATTGCCCTGGCGTGGTCAATGTGATTTTTCTGACGCGACTCATGTTATTGAGGCAGTTGTGTATTATGTAGTCTCCTGATGGCACTGATAGGGAGACCGGAGTTTGTTGGAGGGCCCGATGTGAGCTACAGAGACAATGTCTCGGATTTGGTCAGTGGATCATTAGTTGGTGGTGTGGTTGGGTTTTCCTGCACATGAGCATCTTTATTATCATGATGTTCTTGCATTCATGCATATGATATATATATATATTGCTGACATGTGATATGCACTATCTCCTCGCTGGGCTAGTTAGCTCATCCCTTACCTTTCAGGTACCCCGATTGCGGAGGCCAGACGTGCCCTTGAGGAGGATCCGATGGAGGGGCAGTAGTAGTTAGATATTTCATAATTATGTTTATGCTTTAGTTGAAAGGCCCTTGTTTTTAAGGACTTATTATTGTATGTTATTTGTTTGGATGAATATATAAATATATTTGAACAGTTTGTTATGTTTATAAGTATGATGGACTTTGCTTTTACAAATCTTTGGGCGGGAGATAGTTACCCCGTTTCAAAAGAAAAAAGAAAAAAAAGAAGTCTCGATGTCTATCTTTTGGGAATTTCTTGAGATATTTCAGAGATAACGTGCCCGTAGTGGGACGGGGCGTTATAATTTTATTGGTCATATCGGCTGATATGATATCTGTACGGCCGATACGAAACGTATCGGCCGATATCTTTTACCCTGCTATTAAGTGCATACACAAACTAATGAGACAGATATCCATTTGATACGTATTGGTTTTAAGTAGTTGATAAGTATCGGCCATACTATTGTAGCGTCTGTATAATCATAAAAAAGACAGATACATGCCGTTAAATGGACGTACTATATCGAAGTATTGGCGAATATGGAATAGTATAGACCATGTACAAAAAAAAATAAATTTCTTTCAAAAAAGTTGTTGTTTCGACTGTTTTTCAATTTGAATCTTGCATTAAGTATGATGTTAAATAAGGTTTAGAAGCAAGTTCTTCAAGTGTGAAAGGTATTTGTTTACTCCAATCTTTTTTTCTTTTTTTTTTTAGATTTGTCCATTTTGAGTCATTTTCATCATTTGTTTTTGAATTTTTTGTCTAAGATAATCCTGATTTTGGAGATTTTTGAGAAAATAATTTAATAAAATAATATTATGTGGACATGAAATTGAATGTAGATGTCTTAGTGTAATTGATATAGTTTGTAGAATGTTTATGTGATTTTCCAAGTTTTTTTAATCATGAAATTTGTGTTTTCTAAAATATTTCTCATTTTGGAGTTTCTTATGGGAAAAATTTAATGAAATGATATACGAATATTCATAAAATTAAAAGAAGAGACCTTTATATGATTGATACAATTTGTAGAGTTTCTGTATGACTTTTCTAATTTTTCAACAATTTCATGAAATCTATTTTTTTCACAAATTTTTTTATAAATTGTAATAGAAGATACATGTCATTATACGACACTAGAGAACATAAATTTCACATTACGTGTTGTCTCATATTGATTATGTATTATGGGATACTACAGAACATGAATAACTTAAGTTCTTTCGGAAAAGTTCTCTTTGTCCAAATTCAATATATGAAATACAATTTTCATCATAAGTAAAGTTAAATATAGTTTTTAGCCCTATTCAAATTTAAGAAACAAAAACGTACAATTAGATTAGCTAAACTATTAAAATTCAACTGCATATAAATTTTTTATCCATCTAATTTATGGCCACGAAATTAATAGTTGTAAGTAAAAAATCAAAATGGTTAGAAATAATATATGCCTTTGATGGGTTTTTTTTTTTTTTTTGACAAATCTAGTGGTCTACTGGCAATTTATGTGGTTTAATGAAGTCTAAAGTTATACTCAACTGTAATTTTTTAAAATGATAGATTAAAATCCATGAAGTATATGTTAAATTGGTATGAAGAAGCCGTTTAATTTTTTTAAGTTGAATTTTAAAAAGAGTTTTTATCCCAATGCAAATATACTAAATTAAGGACACTTCGTAAAATTCAACTTTATATAAAGATTTTAGCCATAAAATAAAGGTAATGAAATTAATAATCAAAGTTGAAAAATCAAATGGCTAAAAACAGTAAGTGCTTTTAAATTTTTGTACTTTGGTTGATTTAGTGTTCTAGATTTATTTTGTATAGTAGAATTTATTATAAAGGAAATTTCAATTTTATTTTGTATTTATTCAATTTTATACTATAAGTTTTTCTAGTTATACACCAAATTTCAAGGAAATTTCAATTTACCTTTATTTAAAAAAAATAGGAAAAGAGAGGGATGAGAGATCTAAGGACAAAATTAAAATTTCTTTAAATTTAGTTCACTCTTAGAAAATGTTCAAAAATCTCTACCCTTCTTTTAGAAAGGTGCTACGAGTGGCATGAACTTTTCACGGTAGCAATTTTTTTTTGTCGAAGTAACATTAAGCCAACTTAAGAGAAGGGATTCTTGTTTGACCCATTCGAAGTAGACTGGTTTCACGGTAGCTGTTGGGTTGCCATCAGAGTCAAGAAGAAACTGATGTGGGCATGAAATGGTGGCAGCAACATAGCCAAGAAGGTCATTTGTACGTAGAATAGGTCAAGAAACTGGTTGCGGCTGAGCAGATAAATTATCTCTGGTAATTTGATGGAATCCAATTGGTGATATTAGGAAGGACAACTGAGGCAACATGGGAGTTTGAAGACAATGTCATATCGACGAAGAGGATGGACAAAACTGGTAGAGGAGTGAGAGATTGTTGAGGGGAAGAATCTGGAAAATAGAGTTCACAATTTTGGAAAACAGAGACCTGTGGGAGGGAGGGAGAGAGACCTCTGTTTAGAGAATGACAACCTAGTGAGACTGTGGAGTAGTAAGAAATATTAGGTTTTGTGGAGTTTGATTGTCAGATATTTACTGGTGATCCTATGTCCACTGGACGATAGAGTGAAAATTGTAATAGACACGACCGTTTCTTTTTTTTTTGCCTTTGAGCATAATTAATCTGTTAGAATCCGTAAACGTACCGAAAGGAAACCACGTAAAATCTTTCTGTCTTTGCGTGTGTTTGATCTATGATTTGATTTTTCCATTCATTGTTTTGTACTCTTCTATTCACAACAAGAAATGGATGATAGAAACACAGGAAATATCAAAGGAACCATGGAGAAGATTTCTATCTAAATAGGGTTACCATGAAAAACAAAACTATCTCGATAGAAGAGAGTAGATTTTCATTCCTCAAATACAAATATTATAGCTACAATTTGAAATTTGAATTGGATATAATATCTCCCATGATAATATAAAGATAAACAGCTGCTAATAAGCATTCGATTTATAGAGAACCTCTGAAGTATTTGAATTTTGAAACGTGTTTCGTTTGGCTTGAGAGATTGGTTAACAACGGTAGAGAGTCACTAACATTCACAACACGGGAATGTACATATTTTATGACTACTAAGTTCATTGTCGGAATTATTAAGCCACTTCTAATGGTTATCTATGTCTCATCTATGTACCGATTGGGGCTTGGGATCAATATTTTTCTATATAGATAGAACTAATCAGGCTTGAGTCAAGCCAGGCCCAGCCCTTTATCGACAGAGAGGGACCATTTTTGTAAAAACTTTCCTGTTAATGCAGGTTTAATCAAACCTTTAGATTGACATTGACCTAGGCTGAACCAATTGGGTTATCAGACTGCAAGATGGGACTAGCGCCATTCCACTTTCCTGCCCAGCCCAAATTGGGGCTGAATTTTAGGTGAGGCCAATGCTTCAAGTAGAGAAGCCATCTTGGCCTATACATGATCCTAGCAACAATTATTGCCAAGAGAATGCTCCAAGCAATTTTTAGTATCTAAAATAATAAATTAGGGGAAGTGATTTGTGCACCCCCCATTTTACCTATGGTGCACTCTTATAATTTTTTTTTTTCAATTTTGTCCTCCACCTACCTTTTCTCCATTTCCATCATTTTTTAGATGGGAGGCAAAATTGAAAAAAACAAGTGAAGGAATGCACCATGGGTAAAATAGAGGGGTGCACAAATCATTTCCCTAAATTAGCCTTCTGAATTTTGGGTTTTCTTCTTTCATCTTCAAAAAACTCGGCAAAAATAGGTCAGTTTAAAGAATCATTTCTTTTTGTCTTATAAATTAGACGTAAGAACATAGGTATATGGAGAACCCTAGGCAGCATAAGATAAAATCCTGTCGAATCATTGGAAACATAATTTAAAGTAGGGGTGAAAAATTCAGTATCAGTCGATATATCGGTTGATATTTTTCTCTGTTATTTTTTTCCTTTTTTTTTAGAAAACAGGTATCAATATCAGCCGATATATATTGGATATCGGCCGATATTGAAAATATCAGCCGATACATATGAAAACCGATATATCGGCCAATACGATTCGTATCAGCTGATATCTCGACCCTTGATTTAAAGATTCATCTTAAGTTTCAAATTACTTTGTATACATATACAAAAATTAGCAAATTACTGTATATATGTACGAAATTAGCTCATCCTCAGATAGAAGTATGCAATGATAGTTCTTGTTGATGATTTGCGACAACTGGCACAGCAGTTGAAACTGATGAACCATTGGTTATAAGTTCATTTCATGCTATTTATAAAGTAAATGATACTCAATTACGGAACAACAGCTAATCAGCTAAGGAACCGGATGACCCATTTCAAAAACAAATATTTTGTTGATATTAACGGTGTCGGTAATATCAAGAAATTTTTAAATTTTTGGGTTTTTACCAGGATATTAATGGGAAAATCTCGTGAAAAATATAATATTTAAAAAATAATAAAAATAGATTACATTAAAATATTACTAAAATAAAAATCTTAATATGAAATTTAATAAGAATATATTAGGATATTATCTCAATGTTACCATATATTGGAATTTACCGTGAATTTATTGGGAATTTACCGTTATGCCGATAAACACGTGTTATTAATTTGGTAATGGCATTTTACCAATAAAAAAGTGATAAATTTAAAAATAACGTCAATACCTGTGACATGAAGGTCTACATGGTTCCTCATGAGAGATGAGGATATTGATTTTGCATGGAAAGAAAAAGTACCTGCAATCAATCACTTCTACTGCATAAACGAACACTTCAATATAGGTAACATATCTAGGGTAGCGATCCTCCTACGGGCATTTTGTATAAGTCAACACGGGAATTAGTGGATTTTCCACTTTGCCTTTCACCTTCCGTACCCAAAAATAAAAAAGAATGGAATGTCAGAAACCGGCTCGCCAAAATAAGAAATCGGCTCGCCAAAGTGAGAAACTGGCTCTCCAAAAAATCTTGCCGGCGAGCCTGGTTCGTTCACCACTTATGAGTTTTTCGCTAGGGTTTTCAAATGAGGTCGTTCATCGACCGATTTCTACAAACAAGGTATCAAAATTCATTTAGTCTGAATTTTATGAACTCCGGGACTCATTTTAAGTGAAAAGGGTATAGTTTTGGGCTTAAAAAATCGTACCCAAAGAATTTAAGAAAAATGGTCTTCCCTTATTTGGGTACGATTTTTTAAGCCCAAAACTATACATTTTCACTTAAAATCAGTCTCGAAATTCATAAAATTCAGAATAGATGAATTTTGATACCTTGTTTGTAAAAATCGGTTGAGAAACGGCTTTATTTGAAAACCCGAGCCAAACGCAGGAAAAACCCACGACTCGCTGTTTTTGGAGTGATCGGCTAGCCGGCACAGATTTTTTACCTTTTTAAGTTATCCGTATGGCAGAGGTGAAGGGTAAAGTGGGAAATCCACTCATTCCCGTGTCTGGTTAAACAAAAATTCCGTGTGAGGATCGCTACCCCATATCTATCTATATTATTCAAATCTATTTTCATTATTCAATCTTTAGCACTAGCGATTAAAACCCATTTTGATTCACAAGGACACCTGCAACTGCAAGAATTGAGTTTCCTTATAATGAATTATTCATGGAGAACTGAAGATGACAGAAGAGAATACTTGAAAGAGTTATTAGGAAGCAAAGCTTTTCATCAACAATGTGTAAATGATAAATGAAGAAGAAAGTTCACCAACAAACATGATTGAGTATCATTTCCTACCCCATGCAAATAGTTCAAAAGAGAAGGGGGGCAAAATTTTGACAGAAAGCATTGTTAAAGTGGGTTCAATCATTCAGTGTCTTTTAACTCTCTTTTTTTTCACAGTTGATTCCCCCTATGAAATCAATTCAGTCAACCATTATGGAATGGTTGTTATGGCAATTTTAGAGACCCATGTGCCCACAAACAAGATAATCTAAATTTCTTTCTTTCTTTTTTTACTTTTGTAAAGAAGGTCCAAGCATAATTTCAATGATTAAATTTTAATGATTCGTTTTCGGACGCTTATGACTCCATTGAATTGGTTCAAGTGGGTCAGCATAAAAAGGGATCACCAGTTTGATGGTTCTCATCATCTCACAGTATTGTTGGTGGGTAGGCCTATTATTATTTGACTATTAAAAAACCATTTAGATGCTCTCTTTGCATTTATTATTCTATTTTTTTATGTCTATGAATCTTGTTAGTGAATAATCAATAATGAACTAAATATGATAAAAGAATTGAATTATGACTAAATATTGAAAGAGAAATAGGAGATCGTGTTAAGTTAAAAATTACTACAAACAATTTGAAAAACATGAAATGAAGAATCTCTTGAAAGATTCTTAATAATCGAGATATCTCGGTTTTTTAAACTTTGATATATAGGCCAATATTTCAGGTTTTAATTAAAAAAGAAATTAGGTGAGAAATTTCTTGCCAAAATATCGACCCATATCAAGATTTGAACCCTTGCTTGAATCATTGGTTAAAGGGTGTGGACTCGAGACATTAGAAAGCATTATGCCCCTTTCAATGAAAAATGATAGAAAATAAAGGAATGTTTGTTGGTTTCTTATAGAAATGTATTTTATTAACATAATTTTTTTGAAAATTATATTGATAGGGAATTTGCTTCCTAATCTATTTTTTTTTTCTATTTGTTTGTTACTAACCTACATAAAAAATTAGTTTATAAATGGATCAGGTTGAATTGAGTTGGGTTAACTTAATTAATAAATGAGACAAGATTTGAGTCACGTATGAGTTAGATCAACTCATTTATTATTTTTCGGGTTGTGCCAAGCCATTTAATAAGTGAGTCAAGTTTTGTACGAGTTGGGTTTAAATCTAAAACTTGGGTGCATTGGTAAAAAAATTGGCCAATACATAGTGTATCATCTGTATAATTATCATTGTAGCCGATATGGTTGATAATTTGATCGTATTGTCCTAGGTAGTATCGGCCATATTCAAATTTTTTCTATTTTTTTAAAATAAAATTCGACCATTTTGAATTTGAGTGTGAAAAGTATTTGTCAATTCCAAACTTTTTCCCCTTAAAAATTAACCATTTTGAGTTATTTTCATCATTTTTAGAATTTTTTCTCTAACATAATCCCGATTTTAGGGTTTTTTATTAAAAAATATAATGAAATAATAATTAGTTCTTATGGAATTGAATGGAGATGTCTTAATGTGATTGATATAGTTTGTAGGGTGTCTGAGTGATTTTCCAAGTTTTTTTGAAAAATTAATGAAAGCCTAGTTTTCTAAAATATTCCCATTTTGGAGTTCATTCTTCAACAAAATTAATGAAAATATATACAAATGTTTCTGGAATTAAATGAAAGGCTCTTATTGTGATTGATATAGTCTTTACGATATTTGCGTGATTTTTTTAATATTCCGATGTTGTTTTGAAATTCAAATTTTTTTTATGAAAAGCATTATGAATTCAGATTTTAGAAGATGCATGTCATTATGAGATACTAGAGAACAAGAATCTCATATTAGGTGTTTCCTCATATTGGTCTCTTGTTCTAAAATTTTAAAGATTCTTTTTAAATTTTTTGGAAATACTTTATTCATATTGAAATTTCAACTCTCAAGAATCTAATACTCCATAAAAATGACCATCTTTTAATAAAATATGCTCACACTACATTTTCTAATTTCTTTATTTTTTGAAAAAAACTTCAAAAAAAGGAGAGACAATGCACTAGAACATTTTTCACCACAATGATACGTATTAGAGATATCACCACAATGATACACATTTTTTCTATTTTATCCTATGCATCACACGAAAATCTCAATTCCACAAGCCTCCATGCGCATGTAATCCCTAAGTTTCTCTCCAATCCATCCACCTCATGTACACATCACCAAGATCCCTAGCTTTTCTCCCAATCCAATCCAAAAATAATCCTACACGATTTTAGCACTAAAATCCCTCCATTACTTAGACAAAAATCCATCTAAATACACTCCTAAAATCCCTAAACATCTCATCATCCAAATCATCCACACCTCACACGATTTTCCCATATCTTGTCCACCTAATTCGAAAATCCTATGTAGTCAACCCTTCACATCAACTTACCATCTCATCCACTCATTCACTCCAACTTTAGATCTCAACCATTCATGTGTTGCATTGCATTTAAAACCCCAACACATGCAAAATTCGACCATGACCTACCTTTTCTCCTAAAAATGAAAATTCTCCGATCCTTCCCTTAACCATCAAGCCAACCTCAGTCCCAAGCAACCCAAATTCGTGTATGCCCTATAAACCCTAACTTTTTCACTTCAAATCACAGCCGTTCACCTTAAAGTGAGATTCAATCTTAGCCCTCCATTCATAACTTAAACTAGATTAAATCTCAACCATCCATTCATTCCTAGAGCCTATAAATAGAGCACTAGGCACAACATGAAATTCGAATCTGACAAAGAGGTCAAGAGGACCAAAAGATGGAGAGAAAAGGCAAGACGACATAAGCTCCATTTGATTTTTACAAGTGAGAGTTGTAATTTTTCATATTTTTGTCTTTCTTGTATTTAATTTTATGTTTGCCTGTACTGAATTCTTCCATGAAATAAATACAAGAGATTCCTTTAGAATCCTAAAACATCCAATTTTCAAATCTCTTTTATGATTGTTTAGATTTGATTTTAAAGTTTGTATTCTTTATTTAATTAATTGGACATGAAATAGTTAGAACTTAGGTTTTAAATGTTGAATCTAAGTTACTAAGGCCCGATTGTTAAATTAAAGTCTATGAATTCTTAACTTCAATGATGGACATGAATTGGTATTTGGACTTTTACGTGAATTTCAAATCTAGGTTTGTATTTGTTTATATATTTTTTGGGGGATGAGTGGTCTATTCCAATAACCAACCTTTAAATTATGCATTTATTTATTCTGTCATTTACTTTATTTGTCAATTTATTTCTTGTCTTTAGTTATATTAGTCACTCTGTATGTATGTTGTATAAAAAATGTTCAATTTATGTTTTTATTTTATTTCTTGTATGTTCATTCTTTAATTCTTTAATTCATTGTATCCAAACAATATCTCTCTCTCTAAGTTCTTCTAACTCTGGCTAGAGATGTGTTATTTTAACTTTAAACCATGAGATTTTAAATTGAGATTAAGATTGTCATTATGGTTCATTAATTTAAATACAAAGAACATAGATTTGATTCTTGACAATAAATTGAATTTAATTCAAGCATTTTATTTTGTTAATTTTACATGTTAGATACAAATTGGATTGATGTTGTTTAAACAATTGATTTGATTTTCTTGGAAATATATCTTTTTAAAAGGGATGCTGATTTAATTTTAATGCATACATTTTGTGATTTTTCGTTAGGTTCGACCTTGCACTCTAATTGCTATATTATAAATGGTTCGTGCGTTTGCGAGTTATAAATGTAAAATTTAGACAAACACAGTTATTTTAGGGACATGGACTACACACCAACTTTGAGATATACACGTCGGGTTTATGTACACATATTCTTAGTCCTTGCAATTTATTCAACCCGTCTCATGGTGGTTTAATATCCTAAGTCCAATCACTCCCTTTCCACATAATAAACTCAATTAAATTCATCAATACATCATCTCAGCTGTTCACAAGGGTCTCCAATAAATATTACCATTTTCTATCATCATAACAGGATAATAGGCATTCTACAAATCACATAATAGGGAAATTATAACATTTCATGCATAGCATAGGTCATATCCATCATATTTATCATGTATTAAACACATCAATAGCACAATACATTCCCTAAATCAATGTAATAACATACATACATTCATTCATTGTATGTAGCAATCCTCACCTCGAAAGTTACGATGTTTCGGGTTGATCTTCGAGTCGTACCTCGACGGGTTCAGGGTTCAAAGGTTCTAATCAATAAAAAAGAACATAACACATCTTTATTAGTTCATAGATTAAGCCAAATCAAAGCTTAGTAGCAAAACCCCCAAGTTTGACCCAAGATTTACCCCTAATTTAGATTAATCCCTTCAATTTTAAGGAAATCCTTAAATCTCCTACCATGATTTATCTCCAAAAAATAGAATATACTGTTTTTTTCCCAAATTTACTTCCCTTCCTATGGTTCCATGTTCAAAATCAAATCAGATCTACACCCAAACAAAATTCTATAACAAATTCCCCAATTTCTTTCATGGATTCCTCTCCCAAAAGGATTTGTTATTCATTAAAACTCTATTCTCAACCCATCCCATTCAGATCTCATAAAAGAAGAAGAAAGGAGAGAAAATGATCACAAATCTTACCTTTAGGGGAGAAGGAACCGTGCAAAAGGGTACTCCAAGCGTAGGAAATCCGAATCCAAAGCCTTTAGTGGGTGAAAATGAATAGAGGGAAGGAAGAGAAAGCAAGGGTTTGCTGTTAGGAAAGAAGGGTTGGCTGTTCGGAAGAAGAAGGATGTGAAATAAGCCTAGTTTCGTGCAAACACAGACTTATGTACGGACTTAATATTATAATATTTTTTTGGGCGGGGCTATTACAAAATATTTATATGTGTATATGTTTATGATGATATAATGATGTTGGTTATTGAGAGGACTTCCCCGTTACGCTCTGCTGGTTGAGGCCCCCATAGGAGATGCGTGTTTCCCCATTGCGTTTCGACGGTTGAGGTGTCTGCCCTTGTGATTGGCTTCCTCGTTATGCTTCGGCGGTTGATACCCCCATAGGGGATGCAGGTTTCCCTGTTGCATTCCTGTGATTGAGGCAGTTGTGTATTGTATGGTCTCCCGTTTGTATTAATAGGGAGATCGGAGTTGTTGGAGGACCGTTGTGAGTTGTGGAGGTGATGTGTCGGATTAGTCAATGAGACCATTGGTTAGTAGTATAGCTGAGCACTCATGTACATAGACATCCATTCCATTATGATGTTCATTACATTTCATACATGTGACATATGTTTATGTTGCTGATATTTGATATGTTTTATCTTTTCTACTACGCTGGATAACTCATCCCTTACCTTTCAAGTATCCCGATTGCGGAGGGGCCAGGCAGACACCTTGACCAAGCACCTGGGGGGAGCAGTAGTAGCTAGACATTTTATGACCATGTTTATGCTTTAGATTTGAGAGACTCTAGTTTGTATGGACTCATTATCACATGTTTGTTTGGATGACTTTATTACCATATTTGATCAGTCTATGGTTATTTGTTATGTTTCTTAGTTTTATGGGCTTGTGGTTTGTGGAGCATGAGGTAGTTACACCGTTTAAAAAAAAAAAAAAAACCCGATATCCGTCATTTTGTGATGTTTTGAGTTATTTCGGAGATAACGCTCCCGTAGCGGGATTGGGCATTACAGTTGTTATCATAGCACGGTTCAACTTTTGGACTGTGCATGGGTCAGAGATTGGTGTGATGTTGACTAGATAATAGGTACATCCCCAGTGTGAAATGGTAGATGGAACCGGGTTATGGGGTAGTGCGTAGACACCCTAGATTTGTGTGGTGTGCTTGATGCGTTACCTTTCAGTTAGCATACTTGAGACGTGTCTTGTAGCGAATTCTCATTTGGTTTAAGGCTCCCCAGCGTTTGATTCGTGGCTGAGTCAGTGGAGAGATAGATCACTCATTTGAGTGGGTGGAGCACCATGACGTGGCCACAGGAGCTGTGGGATACGGATCTGTAGGTTTTGAGTCATGTTAGTCTTACTCCTTAGAGTAATTAGAGGTGTTCCTCGGTGGGACCCACGTTAGGAGGAGTCCTCACCTTGGAGGCACGTCGGTGGTAGTTTCAGAGTGGCTTGAGTACCTTGATGGAGTCACGAGGGCTTCAGACCGTGTTTCAATGTTGTCGTTGTTATCTCCTAGCTGCCAAGTGGGGGGAGCCCTTGAGGCCGCTTAGGCATTGGCAGGAAGACTGTGGGTGTTTTAGTGCAGGAAGGCATGATGATGCCTTATTACGACTCGCGTGAATGTTTTTTTGTGACGTGTGATTGATGTGGGATTGTTCGAGGGTCCAGTGTTGAGAGGAGGAGACTGCATTGTGGGTCTACCTCCTGGGTTCGTAAGAGGCTCTTGTTTAGAATGTGAGGCCACCGTATGTGGGCCTCTCTTGTGGCTATATAGTACAGAGATAAATTGATTGGAAATGTATGGGTGTCTACCGAGTGAGTCCAGTCGGCTTACTCTTTAGATGGCCAATGGAATTCCATGAGAGGTTGATAGGCATGGTATGTTTGGGTTGTTGGTTAGGTCCGTTTTGGACATAGGACCGCAGGGAGTGTCTGGAGGCCGAGCTAGTGGTTGTATGTCTGGCTCTTGGACTCCCGTGGGTCCATTGTTATGGCTAGAGGTAATTGTGGCTTTGTTAGGATCTTTTATAGGTCAGACTGGTAGGGTGGACCGTTGAGACTCTAGTGGGCCCGGTGTGTATGAACAGGGAACGTGGGTGTTCCTTGGCCCTTGACCTGTGTAGTGTCTGATTCTAGTGCATCTCATTCTTTTATTTCCTTGAGTTTTATTTGTGGTGGACTAGATCTGTGGGTCATGTGTTTTGACCATTGGGGGTTAGCGTTGAAGGTTAATTTATGAGTTTTGGAGATGTCAGAGTTTGATGTCATCTTGGTGATGGATTGGTTTTCCTCCCATCAGGTTACTTTGGACTGTTACCGTAGGCGGGTGACGAGTCAGTTCCTCACGGGGATGCATTTGTCAAGCGGTTTACAGTTTATAGTTCGGACATGGAGGAGTTGTACAGTTTGGTGGCTAGCTTGAGTTGGAGGAGAGTTCGGGGTTAGCGGATGTTGAGATGCCCCACATGGTCCGAGAACTCCCGAATGTTCTTACGGAGAAGCTCCTTGGATTGTTGCTACGTTGGGAGGTAGGGTTTGTTGTGGATTTTCTCCCAAGTGCGGCGCTTGTCTCAACTACTTATTCAGGTGACATCATGATAGGTGTTGGAGCTGAAGAGTAAGCTCAGGGAGTTGGAGTCTTTTGGAACTGAAGAGTCAGCTCAGGAAGTTAGAGAGCACCGGCTTTGTTGACCAAGAAAAGGATGATTGCATGAGTTCGTGCATTGATTACCAGCTAATGAATGGAATGTGTGAAAAACAAGTACCTGTTGTCGAGGTTTGGTGAATTGTTTGTCCAATTGAGAAGGTCCTGATGTGAGATCTACATTCGTTCAAGCTATCATCAGGCGAGAGTGCTAATATGTAATGACTCGACCCGATATTGAGGGAATTTGGTAAGATCTACGGGTCTCTGGGACGTTTTTCAGGGGTTTAGTAGCAGTGGGCTCTCTGGTGAGCCCAGTTTGCCTGGGGGGCCTGAACTCGGAGGCTCAGTGGGAAATTTACTGATTTTGAATTATTTAGTTATATATCATTTGAAATATTTGAAAAAAATAATAATAATAATTTGGTTTTGAAAAGCTTAAAATCCTGATATTTTTATCTTGTTTGTTTTGTGTAATTTAAATTTAGAAAGTCTAAATTTTCTCGGTGCTTTTAAAAAAAAAGAAAAAGAAAAAGGAAAAGGATAGAGGCCACGTCACTTGATCCCAAACCCACCAACGTAATCCCACTATCGCTGGAGACCCTTTTTCACGCCTCATCCTTCTCTTTGTTGCAACCGTATGCCCCCAAAACCCAAAAATCTATTCCTATCTTTCCTTCCCATTCGTTTTACAGCAAACCTAACACTAAGAGAGAGCAGCCGCCGCATTTCCCTTCCTTTCTCCTCTACTTGTTCGTTCACTAGATCTGAGAGAAAATCCAGTGTTTCCCTTGCTAGTTGAAATCCATCACTGAGCAACCATCGCTTCAACCAATCATCAGTATAATTGGCCATTCCAGCTTCAAGTGGCCGGCAGATCCAACCTTTCCCATTGGACTCCTCAATGCTCTGTATCTTGTCTTTAGGCGGTGAGTCCTTTATCCCTTTTTCTATTTTCACTCATTTTTGAAAATCCCAATGTGCTAGTATACGATTGACCCTAAAGGGGGGTTGGATAGGTCAATCTCAAATCGTTGTTCATTTTTAAAATTAACTTGATTGATTAATCTAAGTGTGGCTGATATAACAATCGAGTAAGTGTGTTAGCAAGAGTGATTAAACAGTCAATATAAGAAGTTAGTTCTAACACCATAATCTCAAGGATACACAATATAAAGTTGTTCGGTTAACCAACCTACTTCCACTGTTAGGACTCGCCCAACCTTGAACTATCCCCAAATTCACTAAGTGGGGACTTACACCCTCAGACATAGAGTAGGAATTTCACCTCACTCAATTGGCTAGGAATTCCACCCACCACTGTGCCAGAGACGACACTCTAGAGTTTTTAATAGTGGTTTCGAAGTACCTCTCCTTAATCCATTTCGGGTTACAGGTTTAAAAAGCAAAGTTAAAACAAAGAAGCACATGCCTTAAAACTCTTTCTCGTTGATGAAGTTTGCTTCTTAAGGATTCACTCAAGATGTGATGACGCTCTTTCTTGTAGACGTCGTATAGAAATCACGATTTCAGTAAGACTAGGATAATTAGTTCAAGTCCTAGTAGATGTTGTATCTTCTCTTCTTTCTTTCTCCCTCACAATCTTTAATCAAAGATTGGGATTTTGGTATAGGCATAAGAGAGCTGATCGTTCCTCAAAGTTTATGATTTTTCTCAGTTGAGGGAAGATACCCAAATGATCATAAAACACTCATATTTATAGAAAAGTCTTAACGGTCATTTGGACTGTCCAGGATCGACAGGTCGGTGGCACCGATGGGTCGATGTTCATATTTATTACCATTCAATCACCCGACCATTAAGCATTAAATGCACCCCCAATGACATAATTACTTCCCGGTCGACATGCCGGTGTCGTCGATGGGTCGGTCCATACGAGAGGCTCGATCTGGGGCAACTCCATGCTGACAGAGTCTCAAGACAGAAACAAGTCAAACCCAGACCGACCTGTCCCCCTTTGCCAAGGGGTCGGTCCTATTACTCTCGATCGGTCTATGATTGCCAACATATTTGTTTTATCGAGACCCCTTATAAGTTCCTACTCCAGAACTCATAATATTTATATCAACGAGTCGATGGCCACGAGGGGTCGTTTAAGTTCATCACCAAGGGGTCGGTGTATATGAGACTTTCGGTTAGAGGCATTCTTAGAATGACAGTTCTAAGTTCCAGAACCTATGTTAAACTGGGCAACTAGTCCTTGACCACAATGGGTGGATCTTGTCTCCACCAAGGGGTCGGCGAGATAGACCGGTCGAATTGATAGTAAACAAAATTCTTTTTCTTCAAGTTCATTTCCAATTCACTGTACAATAGCCTCTCTAGACCTTATTTGATTTTATCATTTGTTCAACTAAGCCTAGGATAGTCCTCTCTCAGGTGTGGGTTCCTCCTAAGGTCTTCTATGGCCATAATACCTTTTTATGATTGCCATTACGATGAGCTTTGAACTTTGATGGAACATGATCTTCTTCCTTGATCATCTATATTCTTCAATATTTTTTTAGCAAGTGCTTATTCCCGAGTCATGAAATTGACAAACAGGGACTCGGCTAAGCCGGGCACTAAAAATCTCCCCCTTTGCCAATTTCATGACCAAACCTAGAAGCTAACCTAATTACAAGCCCACCCTTTTTACAACACATTTGAATGCCCATTATGACATCAATTACATACATATTATTCAAATGGACACCGAGGTTATGATCTTCATATTCTTTTCTCAGCTTGCTTCTGTTATCCTTTCCTGTTCAAGCACATAAAAACAAAAGCACGGAAACACTAGGCAATCATTAGAAGGGTTATTCAAAACCATAAACATCCATGGTCTAAATAAGATTTTCTTCCCCCAATCTTCAATGAATTGCTAGACTCTCCCAATCTCATTGAGTTGGATCTTCCACCAATTATTCTCCTAACTTCAATGAATTGCTAGACTCTCCCAATCTCCTTGAGTTGGATCTTCCAATTATTCTCCTAACTTGTTTTTATGTGCTTCCTAGCTTCAAGCTTCTAATATTTTCTCCCCCATTTTGTCATTCAATTGACAAAGGGATAGTGGGCATGCATCAAGATCAAACACTCCCCCATGTATATTACTTCAAGTAATAAACTGATGTCCCTAGCCTTTTCGAGTTTCCTCCCCCATTCTCTAAGCTATCTTCTCAGTTTTTTCTTCTCAGCTCCCCCTCAAACTTAGTTGTCCCTAAGTTGAGTTTTCTTCAAGCTTTTAAGCTTGCATTCTTCTTCCTCCTCAAGTTGTCAGTGACAGCAGCTAATTAGCACATATTTTGTGCTACCCCCTTCTTCAAGGATGTGTGTATTCTGATCCTAGCATGCCAATACAGAACCAGCTCATCTAAGCTTGCATATTAGTCTATTTAGCAAAGCTATGTTCAACATAAAGAATAGAAGACAATCAAACATATCAATACACATAGTAACCCATAGCACACCCCAACATTAATGCACAGAAGAAAGTTTGCACCTAAGGTGTTTAATGTTTACACTCCCAGATTAATAGAAGTTTAAAGTTTTTCAGCATCATGAGGGGATGAAGAAGGAGCGAAGGTAGAGGGTTGAGGATCTGAGTAAACAAAAGAATGACTAGAAGTGAGAGAAGTTATGGCAGCAAAGAGTTGATTCAGAGATGATCATGCTCATCTTATCTGTTTGCAATGTCTGTGAGCAGCTTACTTTGATGACTGAGCTGATCCTTTATCTTTCAATCTGGATGTTTGAGTTGTATTTGCTTCTTCTTTTCCTCTTGTTCTTTCTCTTCTTCTTCTTCTTCTTCAGGTTCTTCAAATACAGGTTTGTAAGAAGAAAAAAGATTATTGTCCCCAAAGAAGGAGTCAGTTAAACTTTTGGTGACGCTTTTCGAAGAATGGCCTCTTCAATGGGTCTGGTGGATCTTGGCACTTCCCCCCTTTCTTGGCTTGATTTTGAAGTGCTCAGCTAGTTTGGACATAAAATAGCAAAAGGGACGATATCTTTTCCTCGCTAATTTTCAGTACTAAGAGATAGAATGGCACATCCAAGTAGACAGACAATTTTTTATTTTGCCAGCGACTCTGTATAGGAGTATAATCATGGGAGGATTTAAATCAGCTCTATTTCCATGTCTAGGATATAGATTAGAGCAGAAAAGAAGATGAAGAACTTTGTATCGTGGTAACAAGTGTACACTTCTGATCCATATATTTTTCTTTTCCACTTCCTTGCCACACAACCTTTTGGCAAATTTTTTTTGCTCTATCACTTCTAGCTTTGGAGGAATGATGGGTAGAGCATTTGGTTCAAGAGGAATCCTAATAAGTTCAGAGACAAGTTAAGGAGAGACTCGTACTGATTCTCCATTTTTTAATAAGATTTTGAAGCAGTTTGCTTTTGAGTCATCCCTGATTGAGCAGTACATTCTCATGGCCAATGAAGTGTATATTTTTCCACCCCAATGCACCAAATGTGACTAGCCCACGTCATGTAGTAATTGCATAGCTCCACATTTATGCACATCAATTGCACAACTAGTTCGTTCTATGTTAATGTATTTAACGCATCTATGTCAAACTAAGGATTGAAGGTAAGGAACAATTCTTTCTTCATCTGATGTCCTCCTTCCTAGGCATTTATCCCAGAGGCCCTAACTTCTTCCCCATTCCTAACTTTGGTGTTTTCTTCTTCTTCTTCCATACCCCCTTCTTCTCTGACTTCTTCCTGGTCATTTTGGTCTTGGACGACTGGTTTTTCTACCCTTTCAGATGGGATTTGAGGATGCGTTTGCCCTACTGACTTGGATTTGACACATGGTACCTTAGTTAGAGGAGTGTTCTCAGAATATGAATCCCTAAATCTTATAGGAACATGGCTAGGTCTCAAGGCAGCAGTCATTTTTACCCTAGCAGGTTTTGGTCTCTCGGGAGGTGGAGAACTTGTTCCTCCACAACAAGAGTTCGTAATATCTTAGGCGCTTTTATTTTTGGCATGGTTTGCTTGGGTAACTCCAAAATAAAGAAAAATGAGGAGGTAGGAGTTTCTGAGATTAACTGAGCACAAGAAATCTGAGTATGCGCGATACTTTGGTTTCTAGAGAGAAGAGGGGCAAAAACCTTATGCTTTTACTTTGTGAAAATGCTCCGAGAGGTTTACCAACTGGTCTAGGGCACGGGAGGAAGAGAAGAACTCCGCAGAGCATTAGCCGGGAGAGAAAGAGATGAGTTCGAATGGATTTTCTTTTTCACGGAAAATATCCTTTTAACTTAAGTTTTTCGGTCCAATCGACGTGTCGACACGTTCTATAGGTCGGCTTCTTCGACATTCTGTTTTTCAACAGTGCTTGATTTAGCACAGTATCGACATGTCTGTCACCCCGACCAGTCTATTCACCGACATGTTGATTATACCGAGAGGTACAAATTGCAGAGCAATCATCCTTGATTATGTGTAATTTGATGGATCTCTATTCTAATCATAATCCAGTGCATAGATATGCCACATATAACTCATCAAATTATTAAGTGTAAACATAATCATAAGTTATCATTCCAACATATATACACATCAAAATATGAATGGAATGTATAGCTTTCCAAGTAGAATATGTACTATAGCCAAGAAAGAGTACATTCTAGACTTTTAGTAAGCCAATCTTTCTCTCCTTATGTCACTGCATTTTGGGCTATGTGAACTCACCTGATATCTTGTGAGTTCATTTGTAATGATCTAAGATATGTATGTGAATCTTAAACGAAAACGAAATATGAATCACGGCCTATTGTTGAGCATTGAAATATTACATTTGTACCCTTGATTATTGGGTTAGTTAATCCTCAGTTTTGTATATAATGATGCATTTAATGTATTTTGTCAGTTTTGTAGTAAAAAATGGAAAGTTCAGGAAAATCAAGCTAAAACAATAGAAGATTGCAAGTTTAGAGCTTTAAAGAGAAGACCTAGAATTATTATAATTATTTCATGTCACTTTCTAGGATTTTCATGTAAATTAATTAATCTAGATCCAGTTATGAGAGTCTATGATTAATTAATAATTTTTAAATTTAAAATGGTTGAATAATTATTTAGTTCTAGAGGTTAAAAGTTGCAATTCAAGTGCCAAAGCCTAAATTTCAAGTCATTGGGCCAAGATTTAGTTCAAGTGGGCCAAGTTATACTCCACAAAGCTTCAATGGGCCAAGCCACATGCAAGCCCATACGCATTCCACACTTTGGGCCAGGCCAGTGTGCAAGCTTAGTCCAACTAAGGCCCAAGCTTTCAAATCCAATTCAAATGGGCCCAAGTTGAGGTCTAGATCCAAATCTGAAGCCCAAAGTCCAATGTACTCCATGGTCCATGTTTGAATTTAGCTAAGTCCAACCCAACTACCTATGTCCAAAATCGATAATCCAACCTCACATCCACACCATCCAATTTTCATCTTACATCTTAACCTTCCATCTCACATACCAAATTAGGTCAAACCTTAGATCCACCATCAAATCTAACCCATCCATTCATTTATCATTAGATCTAGGTCATCCATAATCATCATGATCATCTTAACCTTAGATTAGTGTTCATCCATGCATCACCTATTAATCATTGCATTCATTTCATTCATTAATCATCTTAGTCATTAGATATTAGGTCATCTAATCTCATTCACTCATTCATATCTCAGAAACCCTAGAGCCTCCACATGAATCCATCACATACACACATTTACTTAGATTTAGGTCATGCATTTCATCATCTCCCTAGGATCAACCTTTGAATCTAAACCTCCATCCACCATCTACCCATTCCTATAATTATTTAACCCAAAATACCTTAGAGCCATTAGATCAAAACCCATTTAATCTAAGCCCTCCATTCATAAACCCTAAGCTATGAACAACTTGTAGTTCAAGCTAGCCTCCATGCACATTTTACACATCATTATCCCATGATATTTGCAACCTAAAACCTATCCATGCACTTAGACTTAAAACCATCTAGATACATTCCTAAGATCCCAACACACCTCACCATCCAATCCCCAATTATCCCACATGATTTTCTCAATCCCAATCCAATCTATTCGAATTTCACACCTTGTCCTAAAATCCAAGCTTAAATCCCCATCATCCATTCCCATTTAGATCCAATCCAGTCCTTTGATTTCCCACCTTAAACCTTGATTTAATCCAAGCCATCCATCTCTTTTCAAAACCTATAAATACCCTATTACCCCAAGGGTAAAATTCGAATATGATCTAGAATTCAAGAGGACTAAAGGCTTGAGCAAAAGACAAGAATACAGGAGCACCGTGCGAATTTACAAGTGAGAGTTTAGATTTTTATTTTTATGTTGTCTTTCTTATATTTAATTTATAAAATCCTTGTACTTTAATTCTTCCATTTAATAAAGTGAAGCATTCATTTAGAACCCTAGAACATCCAATTTATAAAATACTTTTATGATTACTTTATTTTTAATTTCAAGAACACAACTTTTATTTATTTGATTGAATATGAGCGTATGTAATTATTAGGATCTTGATTGTAAGACTTGAATCATGGTTACTAAGTTTTGATTAATCAAATTAAAATTTGTAAATCTTGTTTTATTCATAAATATGAATTGTATTTTAGATCTTTACTTGAATTCCAGATCTAGGCCTTTACTTTGTTTACACATCTTGGGTGATGAATGGTTTATTCCAAACAACCAACATTTACGTTACTGCACATTTAATTTCAGTCATTTATTTTCATGCAATTTATTTATGTACCTTTTAATTATGTTAAATCTCATGTTTGTTGTGTAATAGTTGTTCTAACTCCAAATCTTGTATAATCTAATCTTTAATTCTTTAATTCATTCTTTAATTCTTTGATTATTTTTCTCTTAAATCACTCTCTCTCCAAGAGCCATTCAATTAAAGTTAGGAAGATGTGTAAATAATTTTGTAACTTGAAATCCTAATAATGATTAAGGTTAAAATTTTATTCACCGTATAAGAATAAGAAATCACATATTTTATTTGCTGATTTTCCAAGTTAGATACATGACTCATATAATTATTCAATTTCTTAAAAACAATTCATTTTTAGAGGACATTAATTTAAATTCATATACTTTGAGATTTTCCATTGGGTTCGACCTCGCTCTCACAATTCTATACTATGAATGGTTCGTACACTTGCAAGATTTACAAATTTAAAACCATCAACACTTATCTTCTAGGAGCCAAAATGGTTGAGTTTGGTCTCTCATACACATTCCTTCGGGCATTTCTTGGTGGTCCAAACATTGGATATCTTACTCTCTTCAAAACTTGACTGAGATCTCTCAACAAGTAGTCCTCCCTTGGGTTCATTTTCATTTGAAGAATCTTACTATTAGGTTTTGGTGTGTATCTTTTAAAATTTATCTTAAGGCATTGGAAGTATCTTCTAACATTGAGGTCTGGAGTTTGTCTTTGGGCTTTATTCTCAATGTGCCTTTTTCTCAATTGCATTCTATTAAGTAGTGTCCAAACTTATGACAATAGAAACAACTACCATTGTGGGTTTTAAACGCGTGTCTCTAACAAATACCCTTTGGCTGATAGGTCCATTGGTTTCCAGAGATGAACCGAGACCTGACCTATCACCAAACCTTTTACCAATTTTTAAAAGTCTTTCCAGCTTTTCTTCGCCTTGGGTAAATTTATCATGAAAGTTTTCTATATGGTTTCTTAAGTCTTGCACTTCTATAGTTAGTTCAAATGCATGTTTTTCAAGATCTTGTTTGGTGTTACTCAGTAACTTGATGGCATCCCTTTGTCTTTTTAATGATTTCTGGAGAAACACTTCAATTTCTTTGATCTTCAAAACTTATTCATTTGAAGATTTTAGCTCTAAAATGAGAGAATCACAGTCCTTCCTAAAGACTTCTAGTTGGTTTGCAAGATTTAATTTTTTAGATTTAAACATGTCTACATTCTTTGCCACCTTCTCGCTTTCTAGATACAGAGCATTGTAAGATTCTTGAAGATCATCTTCCATATCAAGATTTTCTGTACTATCATCATCCACACTTGAATATCCTTCTTGATCATTACCAACAGAGGTTATGAAACATTTCAATTTTTTTCATTTTTCCCCTGATTCTTACTGAAGGTGGAAACTTCTGTTGAATTATCAAAAGTCATACAGGAATTTTCCATAGACTCATTTTGAATAGAGCTCCAATCATTTTTATTATGGGATCCATTCTTGCCTCTTTTTTTTTTCAAATAAGAATAAACAAACAGTAGATAAAAATGAGTACCCATGATGTTGTTCTAGAACAGGCCAATGCAGATGATTAAATCCAAATATGTAGAGCACCTCGCTCTGATACCAATTGAAAACCCAATGTGCTAGTACACGATTGACCCTAAAGGAGGGGGAGGGGGGGTGAATAGGTCAATCTCAAATCGTTATTCCTTTTTAAAATTATCTTGATTGATTAGTCTAAGTGTGGCTGATATAACAATCAAGTAAGTGTGTTAGCAAGATTGATTTAGCAGTCAATATAAGAAGTTAACTCTAACACCACAATCTCAAGGACACACAATATAAAGTGGTTCAGTTAACCGACCTACATCCATTGTTAGGACTCACCCAACCTTGAACTATCCCCAAATTCACTAAGTGGGGACTTACATCCTCACAAATAAAGTAGGAATTATCTCACTCAATTGGCTGGGAATTCCACCCACCACTGTGCCAGAGACGACGCTCTAGAGTTTTTTATAGCGGTTACGGAGTACGTCTTCTTAATCCACTTCGGGTTACAGGCTTTAAAAGGAAAGTTAAAACCAAGAATCACTTGCCTTAAAACTCTTTCTCATTGATAAAGTTTGCTTCTCAAGGATTCACACAAGATGTGATGGCGCTCTTTCTTGTAGATGTCATATAGCAATCACGGTTTCAGTAAGACTAGGATAATTGGTTCAACTCTTAGTAGATGTTGTATCTTCTTTTATTTCTCTCTCTCTCTCACAATCTTTAATCAAAGACTGGGTATTTGATTTTGGTATAGGCACAAGAGAGCTGATCGTTCTTCAGAGTGTATGATTTTTCTCTATTCAGGGAAGATACCCAAATGATCATACAACACTCATATTTATAGAAAAGTCTTAACAGTCGTTTGGACTGTCTAGGACCGACAGGTAGGTGGCACCGATGGGTCGGTGTTCATATTTATTACTGTTCAATCACCTGACCGTTGCACATTAAATGCACCCCCAACGGTATAATTACTTCCCGGTCGACATGTTGGCGTCGCCGATGGGTCAATAGTCATGGTACCGATGGGTCAGTCCGTACGAGAAGCTCGATCTGGGACAAATCTATGCTGACAGTTTCAAGACAGAAACTAGTCAAACCCAGACCGGCCTGTCGCCCTTTGTCGAGGGTTGGTCCTGTTACTCTCGATCGGTCTATGATTGCCGACATGTCAGTTTTATCGAGACCCCTTATAAGTTCCCAGTCCAAAACTCATAAGATTTATATCGACGAGTCGATGACCACGAAGGGTCATTCAAGTTCATCACCGAGAGGTCAGTGCATACGATACTCTCGGTTAGAGGCATTCTCTGAATGACAATTCTAAGTTTCTAAACCTATGTCAAACTGGCCAACCAGTCCTTGACCACGATGGGTCGATCCTGTCTCCACCGAGGGGTCGGCGAGATAGACTGGTCGAACTAACAGTGAACATAATTCTTTTTCTTCAAGTTCATTTCCAATTCACTTTACAATAGCCTTTCTAGGCCTTATATGATTTTATCATTTGTTCAACTAATCCTAGGATAGTCCTCTCTCAGGTGTGGGTTCCACCTAAGGTCATCTATGGCCATAATATTTTTTTGTGATTGCCATTACGATGAGCTTTGAGCTTTGATGGAGCATGATCTTCTTCCTTGATCATCTTGAGTCTTCAAGCTTCTTTTAGCAAGTGCTTCTTCCTAAGTCATGGAATTGACAAACAGGGAGTCGGCCAAACCGGAGCACTAACAATTTTCTTTAAAAAAAAATGATGGAAAGGCATATCTATATGTAGTGATTAATTAATCTAATCAGCCATGTTTATTGCATTGCTAACCAACCCTCCCCATTATTATAAGACCTTTCCGTCCTAGACTTCTGAGAATCTAGCAGCAATGAGTCATTTAATTCCCTCTTTCTTGTACATGTTCAATTTCTTTTCTATTATCACCTCTTATTTTATTTATTGGTTGAGCATGGTTTCTAAATATCTTTTTCAAATTACCGATGGTCTTGGTTGCTGCTATGAAACTCCTTTTAACCATTGACTTTTTCCTAATATTCCATTCCTTCTAGGAAAGGGCTTATTTATCCTTTTGTTATTTTACTAAAATTATATAAGTGATTCAAACTCACATGTTTTCACTTGTTTATTTTCTATGTTTTGAGCACAAAGACCGTTTTTGAAAGAAATCAAATAATTCTAAAACATTTTGGCATTTTTTTATATATCCATTATTTTCATTAATCCCATAAATCACTAACCAGCAGATCATTTTCTTTAGGTGGGTTTACCCTATTTTTATACCTTATTCACCTTGGTTGATTTATGGAATTCATGATTTAAATTAGTAAGTATTATTATTTTTTACAAAGTATTCTCCTTGTGAACTTGGGTTACCTTGAAACTTTCACACCTTTTGTTTCAAGCAAGATAAATAGATTTCAACTTTTGATAAATAATAGACTTGGTGATATGGATTTATAAAACTCTTTCGCAGCGAGTGGGAGTCCCCTTTAATCCAGCCAAGCTCAAGTTCACCATCACTTAGACTTACCAACACATTGGGTGAGGGGACACTTACATTTAATTAGTACATACATATTGCATATTCTTCTTAAATACTTGTATGGGCATGGAATACCATGGTGAGTGGATCCGTCTTTGTTATAAGCCATTTGGCAAGGGTGAAATTGTTATGACATGTTATGTGGTGGGGACTCACCAGAGGTATAAATGTCGTATGAACGAGCGATGTATATATGTGATATGATTTATTGTTTTGGATTCTGTTTGGTATGATTTGTTACATTTGGATTGTGATATGATATTTTTTATTGTTAATATGGCATGTTGATTATAATGTGAGATGATATGTTAAATTTATTTATATGATTACATGTTGTGTATGTGGAATGATAATGTGGGGTTATATTGTAAAAGTAGCATGTGCCAGATGATAAATGTTACTCCTTTACCAGCAGAGCATTATACATATGTGATATGGTAATAAGTGTAAAAATAATGAGCTTACATGTAGCTTGTAGCTTGTACTTGTGACGGATATTAGTAGGGCATGGATATTAAGTTGCGTCAGGACACATAGTTTTCCCTTGGTATAGCATGTATACTTAGGGTGTGGAGTAATTGTGAGACTGGAATGGGTCCATGGGGTATGTTGGATTTTGAGACCCTAGATAGGTGTGTGGTTGACATTCAAACTCCCTAAAGTGATCAAGGTTGTATCTGAGAGAAATAGAATGCGGTCGGTTGTATCTTGATGCAATATAGGACGTAATCATGGGAGGTTGAGAATACCCTGGACTTATAAGTAGGGTTTGTGATTGCTATGTTGAGATTCTCCTAGGGGTTGGACTAGCGAGCTTGGGGCTGCTTACGAGCCGACAGGGAGACTGTGACATAAGTATCCTCCTGGGGACTGGACTAGTGAGCATGTTGCTGCTTATGAGCCGATAGGGAGGTTATGACAGTATGTTATGAGTCTGACTTACGGATCCTTAAATTATGAGGTAGAATCACCACCAGTGGAATTGTTAGATCGGACTGAGTGACGCTTGTTGGTGTTATCCTAAGAATGTTTTACATAAATTAAAGGAAGTGCAAGGGGCATGATAGGTTTGGGCTTGTACACTAGATGTGGGCACGTGTTGCGAGATTTTACTTGTAGATATCCTAGTCATGGCATTATGTTCATAACTTCACATGTGTATGAATTATTGGTATGTGATGTATGTGTTACTTTCACTGGACTTGTTGAGCTCACCCCTTGCCATACAGGTACTCCGACGTAGGCGGGACCTAGTGGGTCCAAGGAACAAAGTTAGAAATCAAGAGTGGTTGCAAATAATTTAATATTTCTTCTACCTTTTATTGAGATGATACTTGCGTTGAATTTTATACTGTTTGTTTCATGGGGTGACTATAATAAATTAATATTTGTGTTCTTTAATATTTAAGTTATGTTTAGATTTTATAATGAGATGATGATATAATATGGCTGAATGAGGGTGAGGTCATATCAAAAGGTGTGATGCTCCGTACAAAAAAAAAAAAATACATGGGACAACGGTTGACCCCTTTTTTAAGATTATATCAGTGATAATACACCCATAGCGGGTTGGGGATGTTACATATTGAGAGGACAACTTTCCGCACTCGACTTGGGCACTTTGAGTTTGTGGTGATGTCGTTTGCAGTTGCGAATACTCCGGTGACTTTGTGACCCTAATAGATAAGATCTTCAGACCATACCTAGATCGATTCGTGGAGGTGTTCATTGACGATATCTTGATATAATCAACATCATATGAGGATCGTGAACAATATATGAGAACAGTACTTCATGTCTTGAGGATCACAAGCTCTATGCGAAGTATAACAAGTGTGGATTTTGGTTGAGAGGTTTAGTTTCTTGGGCACGTGGTATCAGTTGACAATGTGGTCGTGGACTCGGCTAGGGTTGAAGTTGTTCTGACTTGGGAGCGACCACAGAGTTACCATCCGCCGCTTTTTAGGTCTTGCGGGTTACCATCGGCCGTTCATCGAGGGTTTCTCCAAGATCGCCACACCCATGACAAGGTAGACCCGCAAGGATGTGTAGTTCATTTGGGACGAAGCTTGTGAGGCAGCCTTCCAAAGGTGAAGGAGAGTTTAACTTCCACTCAGGTATTGGTAGTACTAGAGAGGGGCCGTGTCTATACGGTCTACTGTGATGCTTCCGGTGATGGTTTGGGTTGTCTACTGATGCGTGATGGAGAAGTGGTAGCTTATGGTTCAAGATTGCTTAAGACCTATGAACAAAATTATCTCACTCACGACTTGGAGTTAGCGGCTATAATTTTTGCACTTAAGATCTGGAGGCATTACTTATGGTGAAAGATTCAAGGTTTCCTCAGATCATCATAACCTCAATTATTTGTTTACTCAAAAAAGAGTTGAACATGAAATAGAGATGGTGTATGGGGTACCTTGGCGACTAAAATTTTGTGTTGTCTTACCACCCCTGTAAGGAAAAAGTAGCTGCGGACGCCTTGAGTCGCAAGGTGAATGTAGCCCTGTCGAGTCTGATCGGAGGGTATAGAGCATCCAGAGTTTACAGCATGGTTCTTCAGCCAAAGATTCATGATAAGGTTTTGAGACTCAACAGACAGATGAATGGTGAATTGCGTTGAGAGAAGTTGTGGCCAGTGGCAGTGGACCTTTTGGATGGACTATGAGACGAGATGGTAGTCTGACCTTTCAGGGCAGGCTATTTGTACCCATGTCTGAGCAATGCTATGAGGAGGTATTACAACACATTCATCACTCTAGGTTCGTTGTGCATCAGGAACGCACAAAGATGTATATTGACTTGCATCAGCAGTTTGGTTGAGAAGTATGGAGAGGGCAATAACTGAATTTGTGACATGCCGTTTGACTTGTCAACAGGTCAAGATTGAGCATTTGAGACCCGCAGGTGTTGCAGCCTCTTCTGAACCTCGAGTGGAAGTGGGATCACATTTCGATGGATTTCGTGACTGGTTTGCTGAAGTCGCCTCATAGACATGATAAAGTGTGGGTCACAGTGGATCGATTAACTAAGTCAGCCATTTTATTGGTATGAAAACGAAAAATTCCCTTGAGACTTTGAACCGGCTATATTTGACGGAGATTGTCAGACTACTTGGTGTGCCTAAGTCCATTATTTCAGAAAGGGATCCAAAGTTTGTCTCCCAGTTCCGGTAGAGCTTGCAGAAAGAGTTGGGCACACAGTTGTGTTTCAGTATGGCATTCCATCCACAGACAGATGGCCAGTCGGAATGGACTATTCAGATATTAGAAGATATGCTCTGAGCTTGTGTTTTGGATTATGGAGGTAGTTGGGGAAGCCACTTACACTTGGTTGAGTTCGTCTATAATGATGACTATCAGTCCAGTATCAAGATGACACCGCATATGGCTTTGTATGGCAGGCCATGCAGATCACCCTTGTGTTGGGCGGAGACCAGTGATCCAGTGATGTGAGGATAAGACATGGTCAGTGAGGCTAGAGAGCACGTGAGACTGATTAGACAGGGCTTGTTGACTGTTGTTGTCAAATTTTACATTTATAACTCCCAAGATCACGAACAGTTTATAATATAACAGTTAGAGTGCGAGGTTGAACCCAACGGAAAATCACAAAATATATGCAATAAAATTAAATTAGCATTACTTTAAAAAGATATATTATTAAGAAAAAGAATCCCAATGTTTAAATCAAGAACTCTAACACTTGGATGTTCATAAATCTTAGATCTAAAATATCAAAATAACATCATTATCTCACTTGTATCTAACTTGTTAAATTAACAAAATAAGATGCTTGAATTAAATTTGATTTATTGTCAAGAATCAAATCCATGTCCTTTTTATTCAAAGTAGTGAACTAAAATGATAATCTTGTTTATGTATTAAAATTACATGTCCTAAGATCAAAATAACACATCTCCAACTTTAGTTAATTAAATTTTGAGGGAGAGAATGTTTGGATACAAAGAATTAAAGAATAAATAAATGATCGTACAAAAATTAAAAGAAATACATTGAAAATACAATGAACTATTATCATACTACAAAGAAAGAAAGAAACAGACATAACTAAATACTAGAAATAGATTGACAAAATATGTAAATGACAGAGTAAATAAATGCATAATTTAAAAGGTGGTTATTGGAATAGACCGCTTATCATCCAAAATAAGTAAATAAATACAAAATCTAGACCTAAAATTCGCGTAAAAATCCAAATGTCAATTCAAGTTCATCTTCAAAGTTAAAAATCTATAATCTTCAATTTAATTAACCGAACCTTAGTAACTTAGATTTAACACTTATAACCTAAGTTATAACTATTTTATGTCCATTTAAATAAATAAAGAAAACAAACTTTAAAATTAAATCTAAGCAATCATGAAAGAAATCTGAAAATTGGATGTTTCAGGGTTTTAAAAGAATATTTCATTTTCATGGAAGAATTAAAGTACAAGATTTGGGAAACAAATACAAGAAAGGCAATAAAATAAAATTACAATATGATTGCTCACTTGTAAAGTCCTCTTGCTTTTCCTCCAATATTTTGGTCCTTTTGAGCTCCAGGTCACATTCAAATTCTATGTTGTCTCAGTGCTCTTATTTATAGGCTCCAGGAATGAATGGATGGTTGGGATTAAATTTGGGTTTAAGTTATTGATGGAGAGCTAAGATTGGTTCTCACTTAAAGGTGGATGGATGGGATTTGAAGTTGAAAACTTAGAGCAAACATAGGTGTGCACGAATTTAGGGTTGCTTGGATAGAGGTTGGCTTGGTGGCTAAGCAATGGTGGAGAAAAGTTTGAGATTTAGGAGAGAAAATAGGGTAGGATCGAATTTGACATGTAGGATTAGGGTTTTATGGTTTAATGCATGGATGGTGGAGATCTAAATATGAAATGAATGAATGGATGAGATGATAGATAGTGATGTGGAGGGTTGACTAGTGAAATTTGAATGAGGTGTTTAATTGATATAGGAAAATCGTGTGGAGGTGGAAAGATTGGGATGATGAGGTGTTAGAGATTTTAGAAATGAACTTAGGTAGATTTTTGGTCAAATGCATGGAGAATTTTTAGTTGCAAAAATCGTGTGGAGTGTGTGTGTGATGTGTCAAAATCATGTGGATTGGGATAGGGTTGCTTGGGTTCCAAGTTGGGTTAGATCTTAAGTGGATGGCTATAATTGGTTTGGGTTTAGATCTAATGATTCAAGTAATGGATGGCTAATCTATATTTATGAATGATAAAATGATGCATGAATGATTATGATTCTAAGGTTAATCTACATGATGGATGTATTGGATGACCTAGATCTATTATGAATTATGAATGCAATGGATATGGAAAGGTGGCTCTAGGTTTTACCTAATTTTGATGCATGAGATGAAGGGTTGAGATTGAAGATAGAGAATGCATGGTGTGGATGACATGGAAATGGACAAGACTTTAGGCATGTGAATGGGTTATTGACTTAGGGTTTTGAGCCTCTAAATGAGCACATGGGCCTCCATTGAATCTTGGACTTGAGCTTGAGGACTTGGGCCTTTGTTGGACTTGAAGTGCACATTGGCTTGGCCCAACTGTGATATGCGCATGGACTGCTTGTGGCCTGGCCCAATGACGGCTTGTGAAGCTTAACTTGGCCCAAATGAGGTGGGTCTCTGGCCTATGGATCTTGAATTTCAACTTTTGGCTCTTGAATTGCATGTTCTATTTTCCAGAATTTTAATAATTAACTTCACCACTTTAAAATATAAAATATTGAATTAGTCTAGACTCTCATAAATGGATCTAGACTAATCAATTTACATGAAAAATCTAAAAGTGGAGTGAAATTAATCATAAAAATTCCAGGTCTTTCAAATTAAGCTCTAAACTTGCAATTATCCACTCATTTGAGCTTGTTTCCCTCTACTTTTCATTTTTATCTACAAAACTAAGAAATGACATTAAATGCACCTAATATATACAAAATCAAGGCTAACTAATCCAAAATTGAAGGATAAAAAGTAAACTTCCGGTGCTCAACATTGATTGCCCAGAGCCAGTAGAAAAGTTTTACTGGCCGTCAAAGGAGGGCACTTGAGTTTGCTGTTGGAAACCGTATTTTCCTTTTGTTTCGCCCCATCGTGGGATTTGAGGTCTGGGCGTCGGGGAAAACAATCGCCTCAGTATATTGGTCCATTTGAGGTACTAGAGAGTATTGGGGAATTGGTCTACATATTTGCACTTCCTCCACCGTCTCGCTCAAGTGCATAATGTTTTTCCATGTTTCAATGCTTTAGAAGTATCATCATAATCCGTTGCATGTGATTAGCTAGGAAGACGTGGAGCTCGATGAGGATGTTACATATGAAGAAGGAAAGTGCAAATCGAAGATCCAAGAGAGCAGAGGCTTCGTTGAAAGACTATCAACTTGGTTTTAGTGGTTTGGTAGTTCAAGGGCAGGGAAAACTTCGATTTACGAGAATGAGGCAACGATGCAGAAGAAGTTTCCAGCCTTGTTTACGACTGCAGGTATGAGTTCAGTTTGAAATTCGAGGATGGATTTATTTAAAGGGGGTAGTGTTGTAATGACCTGTTTTCAATTTTCCCAATTTTTGGGAGATTAGTGAATCTTTGAGTTGTTTTCAGGACCTTGGTAACATTGAGAGTGGTGTGGGTCCCAAGGTGGAGCCTAGTTTATTTGAACCCGAGCTTAGGACTCAAAGTGGCATTTTGGTAATTCGGTCATTGTGTGTTTTGTCATGAAAAATGTTTGAAAAATCACACGATTTTCTCTTGACCTTCGACGTGCAATTTTTCTCAGGTTTTCGACTTATGATTTTATTGAACACACGGTGTTGGTTCGGAAATTATTTTCATGTTTTTTGAGATTTTTCAATATATATGTATATGTATGATATTATGTTAATAAATAAATAAAGTAAGTTATAAATAGTTAAATAAATTATATGAATTTAAATGTGGGTCTTGATAATTTATAGAACAAGAAATAGTAGGTTTTGATTTTTATGAGATTTTATTTCAAAAAAAATGTATATAAACCCTCAAAACCCTAAGTCCCTAAATCCCAACCCCCTCTTATGACACCCTTTCCGCGGCACTGTAGCATTTCCAGCTATAGTGCGTCGCAACTCTCCCCCTCTTTTGATCTCTCTCTTGATCGTTCCCCTTCCCTCCTTCTCAAACCCTTCTCCGACCTATTTCCCTTATTCTTCTTCTTCTTCTTCCCTCTCCCCTCTCCTCAAAAGCTTCTGGCTGTTGCTTCTGCACCCTCGTCGTCCCGACCATCTCTTCCAACCGTCAATCGTCTATTCCAGTTACATGTTTCTTTCCCCTTTTCTCTCCTTTTTAATAATCCTTCTTCTTCTTTCTTCGTTTTCCCTTTTCCATCCTGATTTCCTTGGTTTTCTGCGATTACCTTAGCTTTCCTTAATTTTCGTTGTTTTTCCATGATTTTTTTTGGGTTTTCCTGGTTCCTTCCTTGATTTCATCAGTTTCCTTGGTTTTTCCCTAGTTTTCTTGATTTCATTTTTCTGTCCTTTCCCCTTTTCGAACTCAGTTGGGCTTCTGAGTTAACCCAATCCTTGGGCTCAGATTGTACCTGGCCCATTTTGTAATGGCCTGGAAATTGTAAATCAATGAATATGTGAATATTATTTATTTTAAAGATGAAAATTGGAAAATTGGTGGAATAAATGGTAAATGGGCCAAAATTTGGACAAAGGCCCAAGTATGGCCCAATGGATTATGGATTGGATTTAAGTTTACTTAAAGGGTCAAGGATGGTCAAATTGGGCCCAATACCCAATTGGGACCCAATGGATCAAGATGATGTAAGCTTTAAGATAAATGGGTATGGATAAATGTAATTGGGCCATGGACCCAATGAGGATCCAATTGGTTGGAATGGACTTAGTTAAAGCTAAATCACCTAAGTTGGTGATGGAATTAGACCAAGGTGATGTGGCCAATTGGGACCCACCTCCACCTCACCAAGTGAGGTGGCGTGTGGACCAAGAGTTGGTGGGGCCGGCCACCATGGTTGACTTGGTCAGCCATGGGTGGATACATAGAGGGAAGTTAAGAAATGGAATTAAATTAGGTGGGAATTAATTAACCTAAGGTAATTAGTTAATGATTAAAATAATCAAATGAGGTAGTCAAATGGTCAAATGGTCAAATAAAAGACCAAAAGCCATCTCATTTGTAAACACAAAGAAAAAAAAAAAAAAACGTTGGGTGGTGGTTATCCCAACCACCACCATAAAGTAAGATAAAAATCCCATTTGGTTGGTGGGGGAATTAAAGGCACCAAAGGAGATTAATCTTATCTCTTTCCTTTTCATCTCCTTTACTCTCATTTCACTCTCCTCATCTTTCACATTCTCCTAGCCGTCCCTCATACCCAAGGTAGAGAAGAGGAAAAATTAAGGAAGAAGAAGAAGAAAAGCTTGGAAGAAAAGAGAGGAGGAAGTTGTAAGTTTGGCCATCCCTTTAAAATCAAACTATAGAATCTATTTTCTCATCTCCATCTTCCCCTCTCCCTCTCTCAAGCAAACCCTACCTTAGCCGATTCTAAGTTTGGAGGGTTTCACCATTGATCAAGCATCTTGGCCGACCAAAGATCAAGACGAAGGAGAAAGGAGACTAAAGAAGTCGACGGGAGTGGCGGAAGTCGGAGGAGAAGACGGATTGTGAGTGTTTCTTAAACAAGAGTTTTGGATTTTTAGGGTTTAAGACTTGGGATTCATTTTTGTTAAATTTAATGGTGGCCAAATAATTTTATGCCATGGATTTTAAATACATCAATTTGAAGAATGGAAAGTGGACAAAACCCTAAATGGGTAAATAAGGGTTAGGGGAAGGAAAGAATTCAATGGACTAAGTGCATTGAATAATTAGGTGTTAATTAAGCATGGAAGTGTGGGTTTTAAATGAATTGATGGACCATAGGGTTCGGCCATGTAGTATGGCCGAACCCCATGGAAAAAGGGTTGATGAATTAAGTAGGGTTTTAAGGTTTAAAGCTATGGAGAATGAATATGATTTTTAGGGTGTAAATGATTAAATGTAAGTAGTTTTTGAAGAGGTTTTATGATGGAATCCATGGATGAGTGTAATTGTTTTATGGTGATCAAATGGTGAAATTGTGGAATGATGATGTATGTGAAGTAAGGGAAAATGAATGGAAAATGATGGTTGTATGATGGTTTGTTGATGGATGTAAATGGACTTAAATGTGATTAAGGATGGTGGTTTAAATGTATAAGTTGAGCCCCTTCATCGAAGGGCTTATGATGGGTTCAAATGTATAAGTAGGCCAAAGAAAAAAAATGGGAAAAGGACACCATGGGTTCGGTCATGGTGTATGGCCGAACCCATGGCCCAATTGTGAGCCTTTTGTTGGGTTAAATTGGAGGGTGAATGATGTTTATGGCCTCCAAAGGGAATCAGTGGGTAATGGACTCATTGTAGTTAAGTGCATGAAGTAAACCCCATGGGAAGATTTGAAGAATAGGGTATTTTGAACCCATGATCCAATTCTATGAGACAATTGATGAGTTAAGTATGGGACTATATGTGTGTTTAAATTAATACGGATTAGGCTAATTAGATGGTGGAATTTTAGTGATCTTGTGACATGTTGATGAATCATTGATGGATCCAAGATTTTGGATCTATCATGGGTCTAAGAATGGAGAAATAAAAATGAGTAATCAATTATGTGAAGGAGTAGTGGCAAAATTGTAAATAATGGCCAAATACAAGAACTCCATGAGAAATGATCATGGACATAAGTGCAATTATGGTAACCTTAAGTATGTGATTAATAGATTTAAAAGGTTAAAAAACATGGACTAATTATGTGTATGTAATAAGGTATTGGATATCGCGAGGGGTACGCGTGTCGATAGCCGGATTATCGGACGAAACCGTAAAAGGACGCGAGTCGGTATTCGGTAGGATTCCTACCTATTTGTAAGCTATGGATTATATGCTATGTAAATGGTTTATTGGTTTATTTTTGGAAATTATATGATTGGTTATATGATGGTTTATGAAATTATGAATTATATGTACTTATGGCATATGGCTAACCTATGAGTTATATGTTAGTGATATGAGTAATATGTAAAGGATATGGCCCAAATTTATTACATAGCATAATGCATTACATCTCATGCATGGCATGGACGGAAAAAACTAAACAAACCGGAGTCCATGCTCCTTCGGGGCGACCGAGAACAGGCATGGGGATAGCCTGATAGGCTATAACCGGAGTCCATGCTCCGTCGGGGCGACCAAGAACAGGCATGGGGATATCTTGACGAGGTCTTGCCGTCAAGGGGGATATGACATCATGATGGTAGGGATGATGGGTGGGATTCATAACATAGACACCCATGGCATGGCATTCACTTTATAGTTTCATTATATGATGGTTTACTAGTTTTCACTATTTTATTATCTATATGCTGCTATTACTAATCCATGTACTAGCCCTACTCGGAGTCCTATTGGGCGCGTGGTCTAACGCCCTACTTCTACCCTAGCTGATGACGCAGGAAATGCCGGAGCAGAAGGACGAGACGGGAGCCAAGCTTAGGAGCTTGAGGAGGCGGACTCTTTCCGTTATTTAAGTTTATTTTAAGAGATGTATATTTGAATAGTTTGCTTGTCGGATTGTAAAAATTAGCTTACTTGCTATATTCTGGTTTTATTTTGGATACGGTGATGTTGAGATGTATTGTTAGTTAAATGAATGTAATCTTCCCTGCTATCTAAAATTTGTAGGTTAGCCTCTATGATCGTTCCGTATTTAGTATAACATTCCGTAAGCTTGCTTATACGTGTGAACCGTTCATCGTGGACTTCGTTCCACGCACATGTAGGGTTGGCCAGTTAAGGACCGGGCTTTAGAAGCTCGGACTTAACTCGCGTCGTGACGTCCGTGCCCTTTGTCACTTTTTTAAAAAAAATAGACTCTGATTTTCGAAAAAAAAAAAAAGGGCGGGCGTTTACAGTTGGTATCAGAGCGAAATCGGAAGAATGAATTTCTCGAAGTATGATTAAGACAGTTTCACGTCTCACTGACGGATAAGAATCCCAACTGACCGACTCTTCGGAGTCCGTTGCACGGGGGCCGGGTTAATTTACTTCGATTGACTCAGACTGAAGCATTCAATCTGAGAACAATGTTCGATGGAAAGAAAAGATAGCAAGGGAAGGAACAATCATCATCAATGATGGATTTATCAAACATAGGAAGATTTCCCCGATCGCACCAAATGAAACAAACATTGATACTTAGGAAATTTTTCCCCAAATTTGAAAGAAATACATAACACTTAGGGAGTTTTATGAAAACCAAGTGTGCATATTTGGCAATTTCTCCCCCCCAAATGGAAACAAAAACATTTGATACTTAGGGAATTTTTTCTCAAAATATATGAATACAACAATTCTACGAAGGAACTAAATCAATAAATATTTTCGATGACTTAGGAAATGCCTCCAAAAAAAGAACTCGCCGCAACCCACGTGTAGAGGAAGAGGTGCCACCACCTCGTCAGGAGGAAGAGGTACCACCATCTCGTCAGGAAGACGAAGTACAGTCATCTCATCAAGAGGAACAAAATATTGTGAACATACAAGGTGTACCTCTCAAGCTAAAAGACATAGTTCAAACGGCAGTCGCTGCTGCTCTTCAACAACACTTGAGCGGAAATGCGACCACTAACGACACCAGTAAACAGAAGATGGTCAAGGATTTTCAGCAACAGCGCCCTCCCTACTTCAGGGGAAAAGAAGGGGCTGTCGGAGCAGGCCATTGGTTGAAGAAGATCAATCAGATCTTGAATCTGCTTCAAATTTCCAGGCCTGCTGACAGAATATTATTGGCTACATCTCAACTGATCGAGGATGCCGGTAATTGGTGGGAAGTGGTCGAAAAACAGCAAGCACTGGTGCCGGAAAAGGGAAAGGATGATCATGACGTGGGAATGGTTCTCAGCCACTTTTCTAGAGCAGTATTTTCCGGAGGAGGAAAAAGAGAGTCAGACTCAAGCCTTTCTGTCATTGGTACACGGCAATATGACAGTGGCAGAATATCACCGGGAATTCCTTCGTCTATCTGTATACGCATTCTACATGGTGGATACCGAGCACCGGAGGGCCCGTAAGTTTGAGCGAGGTCTTCGGCCGAGCATCAAGGCTAGGGTGACAATATTCAAGGAACCTACACTGGCAGGGGTGGTCAGTAGGGCCACTATAGCGGAGCGGGAATTGAATGAGATAGTGCGGTATGACAACTGCCGAGGGCAGAGTGGACGGGGAGCATTTCAACCCACCAAGAGGTTCCGCCCAAATTTTAGCAGACCCTCACCCTCCGCTGGATCTACAGGGGGCTTTTGCCCCAATCAGCCCTCCCCATGAGCATCAGTCACTCAGATTCCACGGGGTGGGAACACTTGTTACCAGTGTGGCCAACAGGGCCACTTCAAGAGGGAGTGTCCGCAGATCAGCAGACCATCTTACTCCAGGGGTTCTTTCTGTCCTCCAGCTAGGCCAGCTCAATCACGAGGAGGCAGGGCATCCAATTAGGCGGGGCGGGCGACAAACCCTATGGGATCTGGACGGCTTTTTGCCATACCTTCTCTAGTAGCGGTGGATCACTCGGTGATTCAAGGTATGGCTGTAATTGGTAGTTCTTATGCGGTTGCATTATTTGATTCTGGAGCATCCCATTCATTTATATCTGCTGCATTCATATCTGCTACGGGCACACTAGTACAGAATCTATCCACCTCACTTACCATTGTATCCCCCGTCGGAGACACATCTTTGGGACTCATATGCACGGCATTGAACACTGAACTCGCTGGATTCAGATTCGAGTTCAACTATTTAGTAATTGATATGGCTGAGTACGACGTTATATTTGGCATGGACTGGTTGGCTACATATCAGGCCCATATTGATTGCCATCTTCGTAGGGTGATATTTTGGTCACCCGAGGGAAAGCGGTATATAGTGCCCGCTGACAGACAAGGTATTCCTAGAAGACTGCAGGAAGAATTGAACCATCTTGTCTTGAACAGCATTAGATTAGACAGGGCACCAGGGGCTGAACTTCATGCGGTAGTAGCAGATTTTGCCGAGGTATTCCCAACAGAGCTCCCTGGTTTGCCACCCAAGAGGGAGATAAACTTTGAGATCAAGTTATATCCCGACACTGCTCCAGTGTCGTTGCCACATTACAGGATGGCACTGGCTGAGATGACTGAGTTGAAGAAGCAGATTGATGAACTGCTCAGATTGGGTTTTATTCGGAATAGCACATCAGCATGGGGAGCCCCAGTATTATTTGTGAAGTAGAAAGACGGTACCCTGCGGATGTGCGTGGACTACAGAAAATTGAACCAGCTGATTGTCCGGAACAAGTATCCTTTGTCCAGGATCGACGATCTGTTTGATCAACTTAGGGGTTCCTCTCATTTTTCCAAGATTGACCTGATGTCCGGATACCATCAAATCTGGGTTAGAGAGGAGGACATAGAGAAGACAACCTTCCGGACACGGTATGGCTTATATGAGTATGTGGTCATGCCATTTGGACTTGCAAATGCACCGGCTGTGTTCATGGACCTGATGAATAGGATATTTCGTCCTTACTTGGATCAGTTTTGATCGTATTTATTGATGACATCCTGATCTATTCCAAAGTCAGGAGGAACATGCTGAGCACCTGCGGATAGTCCTGGACACCTTGAGGAAGAACCAGCTGTATGCTAAAGCCAACAAGTGTGAGTTCTGGCTGTCTGAGGTTAACTTTTTGGGACACGTTATATCGGAGGAAGGTATAGCTGTGGACCCGGCTAAGGTAGCGGCTGTGAGGGAGTGGAAAGCACCTACGAATGTGACCGAGATCCGCAGTTTTCTGGGATTGGCCGGTTACTACAGGAAGTTCATTATGGACTTCTCCAAGATTGCAGCTCCACTTACCCGACTCACTCAGAAAGGAGTTAAATTTGAGTGGTCGGATCTGTGCAGCCGGAGATTTGAGGAGCTGAATGAGAAGTTTACAACAGCTCCTATTCTGATTTTGCCGGAAAAAGGCAGAAATTATGAGGTGTACTATGATGTCTCAGGAGAGGGACTGGGGTGTACACTCAGTCAAAGTAATCGGGCAGTAGCGTATGGATCAAGACAGCTGAAAATCCATGAACGCCACTATCCCACGCATGATCTGGAACTAGCAGCAATAGTCTTCACTCTCAAAAGCTGGAGACACTGCCTGTATGGTGAGAAATTTGAGGTGTTTTCCGATCACAAGAGTCTGAAATATTTGTTTGATCAGAAGGAACTCAACATGAGACAACGCCGATGGATGGAATATCTAGCAGATTATGACTTTGCACTCCGATATCATCCCGGCAAGGCAAACAAAGTGGCGGACGCCCTCAGTCGCATGTCACATGCGACAGTAGCCAGCTTGATCAGGACGGAATGGGAGGTATTGAATACCATCAGAGAGTTCAAACTATACCTCAATAATCACGGGACCATATATAATCTGATCATATGATATGGTCTCCGAGATTGAATGGGAACAACGGACAGATCCAGAGGTGGAGGAGATATGGGCTATGATGTCTACCGGTGAAGTTGTACCGGAGTGGGAATTACGACCAGGACAGGGTCTTATGTTTCGAAGTAGAACATATGTGCCTAAGAACTGCAGAAGAGAGTTATTGATTGAAGCACACCAAACCAAGCTCTCTATCCATCCGGGCAGCACCAAGATGTATCATGATCTTAAGAGGCACTATTGGTGGCGGGGACTCAAGAGAGATGTGGTAGAGTTTGTTGCCCGTTGCCTAACTTGCCAGCAGGTTATGGCGGAACATCAGAAACCACCGGGTTTACTCGCATCCTTACCAGTACCGGACTGGAAATGGGAGCACATATTTATGGATTTCGTATCAGGGTTGCCTAGGTTATCAAAGGGCAATGATGCGATATGGGTCGTAGTGGACCGGTTGACTAAATCTGCGCATTTCCTTCCCATCAAGATGACAGATTCATCGGAGACATTGGGTCGACGATACATCCGGGATATCATTAGACTACATGGTATTCCCCGAACTATTGTGTCCGACAGAGATGGCCGATTCACCGGCAGAGTATGGCAGGGCATGCAGTCGGCTATGGGGACCGACATATTGACTAGCACAGCATTTCATCCACAGACTGATGGACAGTCGGAAAGGACAATACAGACATTGGAGGATATGCTGAGAGCATGCATGCTAGACTTCAAGGGTGGATGGGAGGATCACTTGCCACTAATGGAGTTTTCTTACAATAACAGTTACCAGGCAAGCCTCCAGATGGCTCCATTTGAGGCTTTGTATGATAGGCCGTGTAGATCGCCAGTGTGTTGGACAGAGGCCGGTGAGCCTACTCTGATTGGGCCGGAGTTGGTTGCGGAGACTACGGCGCAGATTAAATTAATACGGCAACACCTACTCACTGCACAGAGCCGTCAGAAGAGCTACGCCGACAAGAGGAGAAGGTTCCTCGAGTTTGAGGTGGGAGACTTGGTGTTTTTGAAAGTCTCACCACGGAAAGGGCACATGAGATTCGGGAAGAAGGGGAAACTGTCGCCTAGATTTGTGGGACCGTTTCCAATCCTGAAGAGGGTGGTGGGGGGGGTGGTTAGCGTATCAGTTGGCGCTCCCTCCATAATTATCATCCCTACATGATGTACTCCATGTGTCCATGTTGAGAAAGTACAACCCCGATCCTTCACATATTCTGGGCGTGCAAGACGTCGATGTACAAAGCGACGTGACGTATGTAGAGAAGCCGATCAGAGTGATCAGGAGAGAACAGAGAGTGCTGCAGAACCGTGCTATACAGTTGGTCAAGGTGGTATGGGAACGTCATGGCAATGAGGAAGCCACCTGGGAACTTGAGTCAGAGATGAGAGCCTCTTATCCGGAGCTCTTTGTATAAGATGTTTTGAACCTCTACTTCGCTCGAATTTTCGGGACGAAAATTTCAAAAGAGGATTGTATTGTAATGGCCCGGAAATTGTAAATCAATGAATATGTGAATATTATTTATTTTAAGGATGAAAATTGGGAAATTGGTGGAATAAATGGTAAATGGGCCAAAATTTGGACAAAGGCCCAAGTATGGCCCAATGGATTATGGATTGGATTTAAGTTTACCTAAAGGGTCAAGGATGGTCAAATTGGGCCCAATACCCAATTGGGACCCAATGGATAAAGATGATGTAAGCTTTAAGATAAATGGGTATGGATAAATGTAATTGGGCCATGGGCCCAATGAGGATCCAATTGGTTGGAATGGACTTAGTTAAAGCTAAATCACCTAAGTTGGTGATGGAATTAGACCAAGGTAATGTGGCCAATTGGGACCCACCTCCACCTCACCAAGTGAGGTGGCGTGTGGACCAAGAGTTGGTGGGGCCGGCCACCATGGTTGACTTAGTCAACCATGGGTGGATGCATAGAGGGAAGTTAAGAAATGGAATTAAATTAGATGGAAATTAATTAACCTAAGGTAATTAGTTAATTTATTAAATGATTAAAATAATCAAATGAGGTGGTCAAATGGTCAAATGGTCAAATAAAAGACCAAAAGCCATCTCATTTGTAAACACAAAGAAAAAAAAAAAAAAAAAAACGTTGGGTGGTGGTTATCCCAACCACCACCATAAAGTAAGATAAAAATCCCATTTGGTTGGTGGGGGAATTCAAGGCACCAAAGGAGATTAATCTTATCTCTTTCCTTTTCATCTCCTTTACTCTCATTTCACTCTCCTCATCTTTCACATTCTCCTAGCCGTCCCTCATACCCAAGGTAGAGAAGAAGAAGAAAAATTAAGGAAGAAGAAGAAGAAAAGCTTGGAAGAAAAGAGAGGAGGAAGTTGTAAGTTTGGCTATCCCTTTAAGATCAAACTATAGAATCCTATTTTCTCATCTCCATCTTCCCCTCTCCCTCTCTCAAGTAAACCCTACCTTAGCCGATTCTAAGTTTGGAGGGTTTCACCATTGATCAAGCATCTTGGCCCACCAAAGATCAAGAGGAAAGAGAAAGGAGACTAAGGAAGTCGACGGGAGTGGCGGAAGTCGGAGGAGACGACGGATTGTGAGTATTTCTTAAACAAGAGTTTTGGATTTTTAGGGTTTAAGACTTGGGATTCATTTTTGTTAAATTTAATGGTGGCCAATTAATTTTATGCCATGGATTTTAAATACATCAATTTGAAGAATAGAAAGTGGACAAAACCCCAAATGGGTAAATTAGGGTTAGGGGAAGGAAAGAATTAAATGGACTAAGTGCATTGAATATTAGGTGTTAATTAAGCATGGAAGTGTGGGTTTTAAATGAATTGATGGACCATAGGGTTCGGCCATGTAGTATGGCCGAACCCCATGGAAAAAGGGTTGATGAATTAAGTAGGGTTTTAAGGTTTAAAGCTATGGAGAATGAATATGATTTTTAGGGTGTAAATGATTAAATGTAAGTAGTTTTTGAAAAGGTTTTATGATGGAATCCATGGATGAGTGTAATTGTTTTATGGTGATCAAATGGTGAAATTGTGGAATGATGATGTATGTGAAGTAAGGGAAAAATGAATGGAAAATGATGGTTGTATGATGGTTTGTTGATGGATATAAATGGACTTAAATGTGATTAAGGATGGTGGTTTAAATGTATAAGTTGAGCGCCTTCATAGAAGGGCTTATGATGGGTTCAAATGTATAAGTAGGCCAAAGAAAAAAAATGGGAAAAGGACACCATGGTTTCAGCCATGGTGTATGGCCGAACCCATGGCCCAATTGTGAGCCTTTTGGTAGGTTAAATTGGAGGGTGAATGATGTTTATGGCCTCCAAAGGGAATCAGTGGGTAATGGACTCATTGTAGTTAAGTGCATGAAGTAAACCCCATGGGAAGATTTGAGGAATGGGGTATTTTGAACCCATGTTCCAGTTTTATGAGACAATTGATGAGTTAAGTATGGGACTATATGTGTGTTTAAATTAATAAGGATTAGGCTAATTAGATGGTGGAATTTTAGTGATCTTGTGACATGTTGATGAATCATTGATGGATCCAAGATTTTGGATCTATCATGGGTCTAAGAATGGAGAAATAAAAATGAGTAATCAATTATGTGAAGGAGTAGTGGCAAAATTGTAAATAATGGCCAAATTCAAGAACTCCATGAGAAATGATCATGGACATAAGTGCAATTATGGTAACCTTAAGTATGTGATTAATGGATTTAAAAGGTTAAAAAACATGGACTAATTATGTGTATGTAATAAGGTATTGGATATCGCGAGCGGTACGCGTGTCGATAGCCGGATTATGGGACGAAACCATAAAAGGACGCGAGTCGGTATTCGTTAGGATTCCTACCTATTTGTAAGCCATGGATTATATGCTATGTAAATGGTTTATTGGTTTATTTTTGGAAATTATATGATTGGTTATATTATGGTTTATGAAATTATGAATTATATGTACTTATGGCATATGGCTAACCTATGAGTTATATGTTAGTGATATGAGTAATATGTAAAGGCTATGACCCAAATTTATTACATAGCATAATGCATTACATCTGATGCATGGCATGGGCGGAAAAAAACTAAACAAACCGGAGTCCATGCTCCATCGGGAAGACCGAGAACAGGCATGGGGATAGCTTGATAGGCTATAATCGGAGTCCATGCTCCGTCGGGGCGACCGAGAACAGGCATGGGGATACCTTGACGAGGTCTTGCCGTCAAGGGGGATATGACATCATGATGGTAGGGATGATGGGTGGGATTCATAACATAGACACCCATGGCATGGCATTCACTTTATAGTTTCATTATATGATGGTTTACTAGTTTTCACTGTTTTATTATCTATATGCTGCTATTACTAATCCATGTGCTAGCCCTACTTGGAGTCCTACTGGGCGCGTGGGCTAACGCCCTACTTCTACCCTAGCTGATGACGCAGGAAATGCCGAAGCAGAAGGACGAGACGGGAGCCAAGCTTAGGAGCTTGGGGAGGCGGACTCTTTCAGTTATTTAAGTTTATTTTAAGAGATGTATATTTGAATAGTTAGCTTGTCGGATTGTATAAATTAGCTTACTTGCTATATTCTGGTTTTATTTTGGATACGGTGATGTTGAGATGTATTGTTAGTTAAATGAATGTAATCTTCCCTGCTATCTAAAATTTGTAGGTTAGCCTCTATGATCGTTTCGTATTTAGTATAACATTCCGTAAGCCTGCTTATACGTGTGAACCGCTCATCGTGGACTTCGTTCCACGCACACGTAGGGTTGGCCAGTTAAGGGCCGGGCTTTAGAAGCTCGGACTTAACTCGCGTCGTGACGTCCGCTCCCTTTGTCACTTTTTTTAAAAAAAAATAGACTCTGATTTTTGGGGGAAAAAAAAAAAAATGGCGGGCGTTACACATTGGCCCAGTCTCAGCTCAGTCTAGCCCAACTAGGTTAGACCTGGTCCGGCCCAACCAGTTTTGGTCCGGTCCAGTCTGGCTGGCCCAACTCCTCCGGCCTGGCCCTTTTCCAGGCCCATTTTCTGGCCCAACCCTTTTTTCTGACCTCGTTTCCGGCCCAGTCCAGTTTTAGGCATGTTTTCAATCTGGCCTCGTTTTAGCCCATTTTACCTTATTTACTTATTCGCTCTTTCTTGTTTTAACAGATTGAGCTTCTTTTAACCCATCAAGTCACTTGCTCGCTTCGAATTTTCGACTCCACACACACTATGAGGGGACTTATCATGGTTTAGCATGCATTTGCATATATCAAACCCTTATTCTTGGACATGGAGTGACCCGAACTTGACCCTTTATTTTCTCAGCCACTCGATAAGGAAAAACTGTTGAAATAATCATGTGGCAAAGGATCAGTTCGGGTGTATTCCTATCAACTATGTGCAATTATGGAAAATTCTAAATGGATAAATGGATATTGAATATGATATTTGGAAGATGTTGGTGATGCAATGCGTATTTATTTATTAAATGCAAATAGAATAATGTCGGACATAGAGATTTGTGTTTAAGTAACTCATTATATGTTTTTTATTCAAATGATGAAGTATGATATTGATTTGGTTGTGTTAGTGCCCCGACTTATCGAGTCTCCTATTTGTCCATTCCATGTCTTAGGTGAAGCATTGCCTCGAAAGGTTGAAGTTAATTAAACAAGACTCAAGTGGTGGTGAAGACTGAAGATCAAGTTGGAGAATTAAGCATCACCATATGTATGACAATCACAAAGGTAAATTGACCATCGATGACTTTAGGATGACCTTGGCTAGGCTTAGTTATCACATTGGTAAATATTGTAACACCTCGGATTTTCATTACATAAATATATATTGAAATGGTTCATTTAAATTATGATTCAATGGAATTTGAGATTTAAATAGTTGAAATGGACCTTAGATGGGTAAGGAGTTGAGTCAATTACCCAATTAAGACACAATGGATCATGGGTAAGCTTGATTTTAAATAAATTGGATAAGTCTAATTAAATGGGTCAATTATCCAATTGGAACCCAATGGGATCATAGTGAACTTAATTGTAAGGTAATTGGGTAAGGTCAAAGTAATTGGGTCATCTACCCCATTAAGATCCAATACAATAAATCCACCTCATCAAGTGAGGTGGTAAGTGGGTGATGTGGCATGCATGGAAGCCAACTAGACAAGGAGGCCACATCATCGAGTGATATGGCCAAGGGGGGACCTAAATGCCAGGTGGTGCATGGTCGGCTAAGTCATGGTTGACTTAGTCAACCACAAATGAGTTCAAATGGAATTAAGTAGTTGAGTTGAGTTGAGTGGGAAGATGGAGAGTTTCCATCTCATGGGGGATGAAACCCAAGGAACTCGATGGAAGGCCAAGGGTCTCCTTGGTTAAGCCAAGGGACTCCTTGGTTGGACAAATCATAAAGAGGGAGTGTGAAAAGGTTTGGGCTGTCATACAAAGAGACACCAACCAAGGGGCACACCACACCCCTTGGCGGAACCCATCTCTTGCACACAAGAGATTTGTCTCCTCTCCCTCTCCCATTTCCATCTCTATACTTAGAGAATTTGTGAAGAGCAAAGGAAGAAGAAGGCTTAAGGAAAGAGAGAACAAACCAAAAGAAAAAGAAGGAGATGAGAAAGAAGGTATGGTTTTGAGTTTAACAATATAGGATTAAGACTAAGGGGAAACCATAGTTTTGGCCATGGTAGGGCCGAACCTATGAGTTCCATATTTGGTTGAAAGGGCTGGCCAAACTGTTATAAGGCCATAGAGTTAGAAATTCAGTCAAGGATTGGTAATGGGATTGAAACAAACAATCAAAGGATTGGATCCAAAACCATGTTGTAATGGTACAAATGTTGGGATGATTATGAAAAGATCCTAGCCTTGGCTAGTGAGTAGAGTAAATTCATTAAGAGTTGTATGGATGATGATAACTATGTTTTAAAATGATAAGGAATGGATTCCATGAGGAAGGGTCTAGCTAAATAAGCAAACAAAAGAGACTGACAAACAGTCAGTCGACTGAATCTGGGATTCAATCGACTGAACTGGTGTTGGCCGAAACAGAAAAGAGTTTCTAGGTGTTTCAGCAGACTGAATCTTGCAATTTAATCAACTGAACATGGACTGGATTAAAATAAATAAGGTTTATTGGTGTTTCAGCTGACTGAATCTAGGATTCAGACGACTGAACATAGATGTAATGAATAAGTAAGGGATCTGGTGTGTTTCAGCCGACTGAATGTATACTTATCAAACACGTAAATAGTTGGTTGATGATTCAGCTGACTGAATCTTTCATTCAATCGACCGAATGTATACTCGCCGAACACACAGATGATCTGATCCAAAGTCAGTCGACTGAATCACGACCGAGAATACAGAGGGTTTGACTCAGAGTCAGCCGACTGAAAGTCTACATGTAAAGGCAGAGAATAGTATTCGGGCATGATTCAGTCGACTAAATCCCTAATTCAATCGACTGAATTGAAAAGTTTAAATTTTAAATACATTTCCAGATGTTTCAGTTTATCCGGTGGGATGTAAAGAGTGAATAAATTAAATGGATAATCAAATTGATATATGTATGTGGTTGAATTTGATAAGGTAAAGAGGTTCGATTCGTTTTCACGCAATCGTTAGCGTTGTTTGTACGAAACAAGAAAATGACAATAAATCGGACATTGATAGGATTCCTACCTTGTTGAGACACTATGGATTTTATATGATACTGGTTTTATTTCAACTATGATGTTTATTTTGAGTATAACAAATGATATGTGTTTATGAACTTGTTTTCAATGATATTATGTAAAATGATATGAAATGACATTCATGCATTCATATTCGCATGCATGGCATGGGAGGGAATATATGGGATAGCAAGCCAAGTTATGAGCTGTCCGGACATGACTTTGGGTTTGAGACTAGCTTGTATGAAGCTATGTGAACTATTGATATGTTGGCCTTGTCCGGGATTGCTAGGAATGCGTACGACGTAGTCTGGGCCAAAGAGCTCCTGGGTAAACAGTCCCAAAACCCTGGGCAGTGGGAGGAGTCCACACTCCATCGGTAATTCAGATTAACATATGTGGGGAGGTATAACAGTGACCTGGTGGTGCCGCCACAAAACATTGCGGACGTAAATGGACAAGGGAACGCCTTGATATGTCTATATGTATCAAGGAAACTATTGATATGATTTGTGTTGTGATTGGTAAGGAAATTGGGTAGAGATCATTGGCATATGACACCCATGACATGACATATACATTAGCATGATTTTGATATGAGTATCATGCATTGTTTTAGTACCATGAGATGTTTTACAGTTTTGATATGATGTACTTATCTTGATTTTTATACTATTCCTATGTGTACCATAACCCTACTTGGAATACCTACTGAGCATGTTGACTAATGCCCTACTTCTACCCTATAGATGATGGAACATGGAATGATAAAGACATGGAATATGGAGGTAGCCAAGCGTAGGAGCTTGGATAGATTTATGTTTATGTTATTTATGTTGATTTTGGAAGATGTATTTGGAGGATTGTTATTTTGGATTGTAATAACTTAGAATCTATTTGTTATGGTTTGATAACTTTTGAGTTTTAAATTGAAGTTATATGGTGATTGGCTTCCTTGCTTAATAACGACATGTATATGAATGGTATCTTATTCATATAATAATTCCGCAAATATTTCAGTAATGCGTGTGAAATGTTTACGTGGATTTAGTCCACTCACACGTATTGGTGGCTAGTTAAGGGTCGGGTTTTGGAAACTCGGACTTGACTCGTGTCGTGATGTTCTCGCTCTCTCTCATTCATTTATATAAAAAAAAATATACTCTAATTTTTTATGAGTGAAAAAGGGCGGGGCGTTACAAATATAATGAAGGCGAAGTGCACCCATGACAGTCACTGAACCAAATGGGAAAAACATTGGAAAACTTGTATTCTGTTAGGTCGACATGTCGAGTTCACCGACCCATCGGTGAGACAGGACAAACTAGTTGAGATCTTCGACATATCGACCGGATTGACAAAGGTTTTGGAATGGACACACTGTCATTCGGGGTTGCCATTAGTTCGAGTGTATCGAGTTTACCTACCCCTCAGTGAAAGACAGGACCGACCTATTGAGGTTACCGATACATCGAATGGTTTATTGCAGTCTCTAAAAAGAACAGCCTGTAAAATCCAGGTGCTCTCTGATAAGGGAGGTAGACTCATCGGTGCACCGACACATCGATAAGGAAACACAGACCCTTCGGTGCACACGACATGTCGATCTGGGTCAAGTATGAGTTTTGGACTTAGGTCTCTGGAGTACTCTCGGAGCCGACACATCAATGTAACAGACCCATTGAGAATACCAGGACCGACCTATCGATGATACTAACATGTCAACCTCGGTGTGAAATTTTTTTGGAGTAAAAACTATGTTTGCATGGTTTTGCCTCAGGTCGATACAATCGACAAGACCGACACATCGTCTATACATCATGTCGACCCATCGAGGAGACCAACCCATTAGTAGTGACCGCTTTCTATCCATTTGAGTTGCAATTAATGCACAACGATCACTTTGCAACAACACTTTGTCTGCACCGACCCATCGACCACGTCCCCGTCGATGAACCAGAGTTGGGATTTTTATGTTTGCCTATTTATACTCAAATCCTTTGGTGTATTTGGTTGGAGACCTTGGACCCTTCACATAAGAAAATCTTAGAGGCATTCCCAGATCATCCCAACCTCTCTTTATGCACTAAATATTGGTGAATCATTTGAGATCCAGTCTTTGATTGAGATTAAGACAGGGAGAAAGAGAAACCAAGCCTAGGATCAATTTGCTATTCCATATCCTAGCAACCTGCCATAGATTGTGATTGCACATACTCGGCATATCTTCGTCATCGAACAACATCACATTGGGAGATTCTTCAAGAAGCACAACATCTACATCAAGAGAGCTTTCCCAAGGCAAGTGCTTCTTAGTGTTTGATTTTGTTTTTATAGATCAATCTTGTACAATGGATTATAGAGGGTGTACTCTGGAATCACTATAAAAATAGAGGGATAAGGACGTAGACCGGGGTAGGTCGAACCTTTTAAAATCCTAGGGATTGGGAGAAATTCACAGTCAATTGAGACAGGTGAATTCCTACTCTATTTGTGAGGGTGTAAGTCCCCACATAGTGAATTCAGGATAACCTAAGGTTGGGTGAGTCCTTAGAGTGGATGTAGGAGGGTTTACTCCGAACCACTATAAATATGGTGTTATGGGTGTTTGGTCTTTGCTTGTGTGATTGATCTATAATTGGTGCACTCTTGTTATCACATAACACATCTTGATTAATTACAAATATTTAAATTAGTCAAGTAAATTTTTAAAGGACCAACATTTACTGATTGACCTATTCCCCCCCCCCCCCCCCTCATCTTTCTCTCCCTCTAGGGTCAATCTTGGATTGTGTTCTAGAACCCCCGGGAACTCTCAGGTTGATTATATTGAAATATGTCCATGTGGTTATACATGATCATGATATCATGTACATGCATAAGATATAACCCGCAACAGACAGCGTGCCGTTGGATGTTTTAATGGATGAACTATTTGTGTATATGTTTATGGTGATGGTTATTGGTAGGACTTCCCCGTCACGCTCCGGCAGTTGAGGCCCCATAGAAGATGAGAGTTTCCCTGTGTTCTGGTGGTTGAGGTATCTGCCATTGTGATTGGCCTCCTCGTTATGCTCCGGCGGTTGAGACCCCCATAGGGGATGCAGGTTTCCCCGTTGCATTTCGACAGTTGAGGCGGTTGTGTATTGTATGGTCTCTCGTTTGTATTGATAGGGAGACCAGAGTTGTTGGAGGACAGTTGTGAGTTGTTGAGATGATGTCTTGGACTCGGCAATGAGACCATTGGTTAGTAGTAATGTTGAGCACTCATGTACATAGACATCCATTCTATTATGATGTTCACTACATTTCATACATGTGATATATGTTTATGTTGCAGCTATGTGATATATTTTGTCCCTTCTCTGAGATGGTTATCTCACCCCTTACCTTTCAGGTACACCGATGGCGAAGGCGCTACGCGGGCCCTTGAGCATGCACCTAGGGAGGAGCAACAGTAGTTAGACATTTTATGATCATGCTTATACTTTAGATTTGAGAGACTCTAGTTTCTATGAACTCATTTACACATGTTTGTTTGGATGATTGTATAACCATATTTGATCAGTCTATGGTTGTTTGCTATGTTTCTTACTATTATGGACTTGTGGTTTGTTGAGTGGGAGGTAGTTACCCCGTTTCAAAAAAAAAAAAAAAAATGCCGATATCCTTCATTTTGTGATGTTTTGAGATATTTCGGAGATAACACTCCCGTAGCGGTATGGGGCATTACACAATCATTCAGTGTGCTGCCAATTACACAACTCTTTGCAGTCAATCAATGTGTTACAAGTTCATCTCTTTTATGGCCAGTCAGTGCACCAATTTTCGACGTTCATCCCAATGTATCAATTTCCATACTTTGCATTCCTTTCCATACACGCTTCAACTTGCAGGGGCGTGTTAAGATATATTTAGAGATTTTTTTATTAGTTGTGAAGATATATTTAGTATGTCTTTAATTAGAGATTACTAAAGATGTATTTTCCTCTTTAGGAGTTTTCCTTTTTATTTGATTCACTTGCTTTATTTGTATTTCATTTTCTCTATATAAATAAAATTTCACTCAATTCAACGGAGACACATATTATTTTCACAATTTTCTTAATTTATCTCATTTTTTTATTCTATAAAAGTTATATTTTCCATTACTCTACAATCGATTATATTGTACCTTTTTTATGATTAAGGTATCTAGGCCTCTTAGAGTACCTGAATAATCTTCAAAGCATGTGCAAGCCTCCCTACCCACACGCACCGGATAACTCTATAGAAAGTGGCCCTTTGGGGTTGAGTGAAAATTGAACTCAGGACTCCTGTTTCCTAAAACGGATTTCTGTCTATCACTTCAACCCCTTTAGGTTTTATTATATCATTTCTTATCACTTCATATTAAGTTTTTAGAAGTTTTCCTCTCTTTCTTGTCCTTAAAGCTTTCAATTTTCCCAACAACTTTCATTCATGATCTCCTCTGTACACTTTCAAACCATTTTAAGAGACATTTCCTCATTTTCTAATCTATCGGAACTACTCTAAAGGTTTTTATAATATATTTATCTTAATTCTATCTTTTAAGGTTACTTTATTCTTCATATTAAAATATGCATTTCCATCAGTTTCTTATTTGTTTAACACTCTAATCTATAAAGCATAGATGATCTAATATTTTCCTTATAAAGATTCTCTTTTAGTCTACAAAGTACTCTTTTATCATGTAGCACTGCACTAACTTGTCTACATTTAACTTCCCTATGCTCATCCTATTAGCTATATATAGATATAATTTTCAATTTAGTTCAACAATTACACCTATGTGTCTAAATTTATTACAATGTGATACGAAGTCCTTTTCAATTTTAATCATTGTTATTTATATATTCTTTAAATCACTAAAATTATACTCCATATATTAATATCATCTTGGACTCAGAGAAACTCTTTTGACACAAATGTATTAAAACTGGCTTGTTAGTCATTACAGACAACGATGCAATGGTCCACTCACTTTAAACTAAGAGTTTCATATATCTCCGGATAAACGAGTTGTTACAGACGTCGACCTATAAGTCAACTGATCTATGTGCTAAATTGTTTCCGTTTCTCTGTTTAGGTGAGTCATTATAGACGTCAATCATTGGTCGACTCTCCTCTCAAGCCAAAGTTCAAAACTCCAAGTCAATTGTCGTATCAGTCGATGTATGTATTAACTAATTGTGGCAACAACTATATTTTTAAATCATTAATTGCTATCTAACGATTGTTTCTTGGGCATTATTGCCCCCAACGGCTATGAGCTCAACTCCTATATTGTGGCCTCAGAGAATAAAATAATTCTATAAGATCTCTTGCACTCTTTGATCTCTTGAATCACTCTAGCATTAGTGATGCGGACATCAGTGATTTTTATGAAATTTTCCACCGCAAGACTGTGAAAAAAGAGTCCTATCGATTCCATGGTGATTCAAGTGGAATGAGCCAAGGAATTCAGCCCAAGAAATTAAATCAACCCAAAGCAAGCAAACCAAGCCAAGCCCAAGCTCGCCAGGCCCAAAGTGCTTGAAGTCTAAGTTGGCGAAACTGCTTTATTTAGGAGCTTATGTAATAAATTTCGAAATAAATTGTTTTCCAGAAGTTATTAAATTAAAGTCGACAGATTTTTCTTTATTTAAAGGGGGTAATTAGAAATTGAGGTCGACCATTTTTTCTTTATTTAAAGAGGGGTAATTAGGAATTAAAGTTGACCATTTTTTTCTTTATTTAAAGAGGGTTATATTCGGTGATGGAGACCAAAAGTTTTAGGAATAAAAATATATTTCTTTCTTCTAAGCATTGGAGCTGGAGTCTTATTGCAAATTCGTGTATTTACATCTTAACATGTCTGAGAGTTTGCTACTGCGGCTTGAGAGACAAGACAAGTCGAAGGGATTGTGTTTGGTCGCCACCCAGATTTCCCAAACCACATCTGTTGAAGACTCCTACTAGCGTTCAAATTGGTTTGTAACGTCATCATATAGCCTCAGATTGAAAATAGACCAATCTTTTCCCATAGGACCTGTTCGCCTAAGGACCTATAGTGATTGGACTGGTTGAGGTTCAATTTGATAACAAACCAGTCCCAACCTAGCCCGTTTGAATGCATCTGGCCTGGTCATAGACCATGAGATTGTTCTCTAATCATCTACAATAGTATAGGCCTGTCCAGCAACCTCACACAGGACTAGCCTTCACTTCTTCACGTCAGTTTGGTAACTTATTCATCAAGCTTATTGATGAATCTTTCAAATAACTTGTGATGTTTTCGCCTGAGTTCACTGAGATAGTGAGCAGAGTTTCCGTAATAAATTAGAGATAGGTGTTCTATTCCTACCCAGTGTACGTGTACACCAATTACTCGATCCTCATCTATGAAGCATGGATACTCCGAAACCATTCGAGTATCTGTGTCGGGTATGTTTCTGACACAGATACGGCTCGGATATGCGTCGGATACGTATCTAATTAAATAAAACATTTTTTAAATATGGATACATCACAGATGCAGCAGCAGACACGGAGGGACACAGCGGGACACGGGACACGAAAGGCGGGACACGACACAGGATACGGCAACACGGGAGAAAAGTGTTAGTGCTTACAGCGTGATAAACAAGAAATCGAAAGGGAAAATAAACACAACCCAATACAAGCAAATTTACGTGGTTAGCCCACCTAGCCTACGTCCACGGAGAGTGCAAATCCTTTTATTAAGAGAGAGAGAAAAATAAGAGAATAAAATTACAGAATATAATCACCCAAGTTTAATCCACAAAACCCAAGAATGTCAGAGACTGCAATCTTGAACCAACCCGTCAATAATCTACTGCCTCCTACAAATGATCATGTATTAAGAAGTTCTCTGCTGCCTCTCACAACTATATGTGCTTGAGCCTCTTGCTACAAGCTACTCCTCTGCTGCGTACAGTTCCTCTCTCAGTTCTGGTTGTAAGCACAGGTAGCACCTTCTCTGTCTGGCCGCTTCCACGATGGGGCTTGATGGGATTTATTGTCTCTCTCTTAGCACGACTACTCAGATTCATGTCTCACCTTGTTTCAGCCACATAGCTGCCTTTATAATTAATATTCAGTTGGTCCCTTGTTACAGCTTTAGCATCTTGCCTCAATTGCAACTTCCGTGTAGTATGCACTTATCCAATAAGGAAACCCATCCTAAATAGAACACACTGGCATACAAGAGCCAGCAAAGCATTCAATGTCCTACCTCCTTTGGAATTTCCATCATGTAGGTGTCTTACCACCTTTAGGAATTTCCTTTGAATCTTTAGCAGCCTATTTGAAGTATTACCCAATTTTATGATTATGATTCGAGCCACCCACAACAATCTCCACCTTGGTGAGAATTCCATCAACCCTCAAGACAAACTGACCTCCACTTCACCTGCAACTTTGCACCTCTGTGTACACCGACCGCTCCCGACTGAACTCCACCTATAACTGCAGCCCATCTGCATCTTTGTGTGAGATGCGCGCATCCCCATGCTCAGGGATACTCCACCTATCTTCTTTAATTAGAAGAATTGCCCAAGCCCAAGTCTAGCTTGAACTTGATGCCCGTCGTCGGATTTGTTGGACCCGCCATCGACTATGTCGAACCCACCGCCTTTTTCTCTATGTGATTTTTCATCCCCTTCACTTTCTATCTCCGCTAGCACCATGGAATTCGGACGGACCATCACAACCTGCAAAAGAAACTTTATTTTTAAAGTCATACCTGTCATCTGACTTTTTGTTTCTTCTCCTCCTTCCTGCGGCCCGACTACCTACCCTTTGCCAGTCGATTACTGTACTTCCCTCCAATGTGTACAGATTATTTTCCTTTTTCCCTTCATTACGATCATGGCTCCTTTAGAGCCCCATCCTTTGCCTTGAAGGTAAACCCATCAGAGTCTAGTGTCCCCAAAGAAATCAATTTTTTCTTTAACTCAGGAACATGCCGCACGTTCTCCAACTTTCTCACCATGCCATCGAACATCCTGATTTTGACTGTCCCAACGCCAATGGTTTTGTAACTCTCACCATTGCCCACATAGACAAGTCCCTCATCACAGGGTTTGTATGTGTCAAACGACTCTCTGCGTGGACAAATATAGTAGGAACACCCAAAGTCTAGAATCCACTGATCAGTCGGATTATCCATACCTGTGGTGACTGTGCACACAACAACACCTACAACATCGTCTGTGTCACTTTGTACGGCATTTGATTGATCGGAACTTTGTGATCTGATTTCCAGATCACACTTCTTTTTGTTGCAGTCCATCATCTTATGCCCCTCTTTCTCACATTAGAAACATCCAATCTTTCCTCCACCTCTCCATTTGGATTTTGACCTTGACCCTTTGGACTTGTCATGGTCTTAAGGTTTTCTGCTTTTGTTTCTCCATCTGTTCTCTGTAATGAGAGCATGTGTCTGAGACTGTGTCCCACCGAAGACTTTCTTCTTGTCTCCTCGTTCAGCAAATTGCTTGTCACAGACGTCATAGTGACAATACCCTCTGGCGCTGAATTGTTGAGTGACACCACCAAGGTCTCCCAACTCTCAGGTAGAGAATTGAGAAGTAGTATGGCCTGCAACTCACCATCAAGAACCATCTTCATGGATGAGAGTTGATTAACTATACTCTGCATCTCATTCAGATGCTCCGCAATCGAAGTACTTTCATTGTACTTCAGATTCACAAACTTTCTGATTAGGAACGTCTTGTTGCCCACAGTCTTTCTCGCATATAATCCCTCCAATTTATTCCAGAGAAATTACGTCGTCGTTTCAGTGGACACCAGATGAAACACACTGTCATCCAACCACTATTGAATAAAACCGAGGCACATTCGATCAAGATTGTTCCATTCATCACCAGACATCTCGACCTTCAGTTTTGTCCTCCCCTTGTCATCGGAAGACTCCGCCACTTGTACGTTCGGTCTCCCTGCGATCGGTTTGTAGAGATCTCTACAATATAGAAGATTTTCCATCCTTACCTTCCACAATAAGTAATTTGCTCCATTGAGATTAATCATTCGGGCGGTGTTGATTTCCATTACCTCTAACAACCTGAAGCCTCCCTGTGTGCTGCGATCCGTTCACCCACGAGTCCCTGGTTTTCAACCAAAGCTACTTATACCACTTGTTAGTGCTTACAGCGTGATAAGCAAGAAATTGAACAAGAAAATAAGCACAATCCATCACAAGGAAATTTACATGGTTTGGCCCACCTAGCCTACGTCCACGGAGCGTGTAAGTCCTTTTATTAAGAGAGAGAGAAAAATAAGAGAATACAATTATAGAATATAATCACCCAAGTTAATCCACAAAACCCGAGAATGTCAGAGACTGCAATCTTGAACCAACCCGTCAATAATCTACTGCCTCCTACAGATGATCGTGTATTAAGAAGTTCTCTGTTGCCTCTCACAACTATATGTGTTTGAGCCTCCTGCTATGAGCTACTCCTCTGCTGTGTACAGTTCCTCTCTCAGATCTGGCTGTAAGCACAGGTAGCACCTTCTCTATCTGGCAGCTTCCACAATGGGGTTTGATGGGATTTATTCTCTCTCTCTGAGCACGACTATGCAGATTCGTGTCTCACCCTGTTTCAGCCTCATAGCTGCCTTTATAATTAATATTCAGTCGGTCCCTTGTTGCAGCTTTAGCAACTTGGCTCAATTGCAACTTCTGTGTAGTATGCACTTATCCAATAAGGAAACCCATCTTAAATAGAACACACCAACATGCAAGAGCCAACAAAGCATTCAATGTCCTACCTCCTTTGGAATTTCCATCTTGTAGGTGTCTTACCACCTTTAGGAATTTCCTTCGAATCTTTAGCAGCCTATTTGAAGTATTACCCAATTTTATGATTGTGATTCAAGCCACCCACAACAAAAAGGGGAAAAAATTATATCCCATTTCGATTTCGATTTCGAAGGAACTCATTAAAAACCCTAAGGTCTCTGCTCGTGCCTGCGACTCTCATTCGTCCTCTTCTCCAGCTGCTAAATATGCATTTCTTCTTCTTCTCTTATTTTTCTTCGTCTTCTCTTCATCTTCTTTTTCTGTTCTTCTTTTCTTCATCTTCTTCTTCTTCCTGTTTTTCATTTTTCTATTATTCATCTTATTCTTCCTCTATTTTTCTATTTTTCTCTTATTCTCTTCTTCTCTCCTTCGTCTTCCTCTGTTTTTTCATCTTCTCTTCTTCTTCTTCTTCTTCCTGTTTTTCGCCTTCTCTCCTTCGTCTCTTCTTCTTCTTCTGTTCTCTTCTTCGTCTATCCTTCTTCTTCTGTTCTCTTCTTCGTCTCTTCTTCTTCTTCTCTTCTCGAAAGCTTCTTTGAATCTTGAACGGAGGCCATTTCCTTGAATTTGCATTAACCTTTCTTTTTCTTCTTGCTATTGTTTAAATCTCTTTAGTGGTTGAGGACCTTCATTAAAGTAGGCCTTACTTAGTAATTTAGTATTTGTTGAAGTGTTAAATATTTTTATCTCATAGTAGAATTTATGATATTTTTTGTAAATGTTTAAATTTATTTTGTTTATATATATATAATTTTTTAAGTCGGCGTATCCCGCCTCACCTGTATCGTAGCTTTTCAAAATTTACCGTATCCTCGTATTGGATACGTGTCGTATCCGATACGCATACCCGTATCGGTGCTTCTTAGATCCTCATCTCCTGCAATTCAATCAACACATCCTGAGAGAGAGAAAGTTATCACTCAGACACTCTTCACTCAAATAATTTGTAATAGTTATATTAGAGAGAGCAACTCTTTGAGCAAAAATCATATCCTAAAGAGATAGCAATAAAGATCAAATTTCAACAATCTCTGTATTCACTTCTATTTTCTGAGATTGTTATTTTACCGAACCTATAGCTCAAATATCCTAAACTCGTAGTCATACTTCTATCCTAAGTGTTCTACTGCTTAGTAACTCTAAAGAGAGCTTCATTATTGTCATTTGAGAGTTACTTGTGCTTACATTGCCATTACTACTATTCCTCTGAAATTGATTGTAAAGTGTCGGTAGTACCGAGTTTTTGAAGATGAGGAGGCTTCTATTGTGAGCTGAACAAATGAGTTGGGAACTCTTGTACGTGGTTTCTTCTCCACCACTGAAAGGAGAAGCAATAGTGGATTTGAGTCGTTGACAGGGAGCTTGAGGTGATGACGTAGGGTAGGAGCTGAACCTCATTAAAATAATGCGTATGATTTCCTTATCCTTCTCATCTCCTCTTTTTTTCAACATTTGATTCATTCAATCATTTTGTACTCTTACAATTTGTGTAGATTGTTTTATTAGAAAAAGTTCTTTTTAAGGTTGGAAAAGTTTGCCTTGACCCAATTCAACCCCCTCCCCCCTCTCTTAGATGAATATCGGGGTAACATCTCATAGAGATATTTTCTGCACTAATTCATTCATACAATTCTAAAAATCTTTTGTCTCTCTCAAACTTGAGGAGCATGGCCACGAATAATCTTTAAAAGATCTTTATTCAAAACTAATTTATCTAAGTTCAACCCATTCATAAGAATCCATGTGATCGAACTTCTCAATTTTACATGACTTTATATTACTTCTTAATCACTAAACTTTTGCCTACGTAAGATTCAACTTTTCCCCATATGATACGCTATTTGGATAATTTTTTGCACTTATGAAAATGATATCTAACAACATCATATCTAATAATATAAGCCATGTTTTTAGATTCTCTAAGCGTTAATTACTTTAAAGTACTTAGAACCTAACAATTTGCAACCGGCCCGTTAAACGATCTTTTCATGAATATGGAATCCCACTAAAAATCACATGATCTAATATTCTAAACCTTGTTTTTTAAGCTTTCATGATTTTAGTGACTTTAAATTATTATTTAAATGTATAATATTCTTAGTTAATTATTTTTGGTATTCATTTGATAGACAATATTTACACTTTGCATAGGACTAATTTTGGTTCAATGTTAATTCATTGTTGTATAGAATATAAACTATAATTTAAATATGCATATAAATTTAGGGAAGTGATAGAGACACTGGTGCTTTTGATAATAACAGATATTGGTGTATCATTTTACTATTTAGATGATGACAAGTGGATAAAAGAACAAGTCTATTGTCTATTGTTATAAGATACCCCTAATATTCCTATCAATTTCCTAAAATGGTCATGTTTTGGTACTGCACATAAGTATCATAGCTCCATTTGGAGTTCACAAACCATAGATGAGTGGGCGCAATCCATGCCCATCATCAACAACTATAGATCAACCTCGAAACCTTTCAGATTCATAGAATCCAAGGAAATGCTCTCAATTGGTCGAGACATTGGGAAGATTCCAATGAAGGAAAAGAAATGAAAAAACGAAGGAGAGAGGTATTACAAGATGATTTCGATTCCATCCTTGATGGATTCAACAGTGAAATAGGAAAATAATTTATAGGTAAAGGGTCTATAGATCTTTTGGTTGAGGATGTAAATCACCAACTCACTCAATTGAAATTATGTAATACCTATGATTTCACTACTTCAAAACATTTGAGAAGTATTATCATAAGACAAGTAGCGAATTAACTTTGAAGAATGTCAAACTTCTAAATGAAGAAGTTCGACAGATGAGAGAGAAATTGCCCTCAAAACAATTAAAATTCACATCCTTCATAGAAGCGTATATCACAAATCATGAAACACCTTACACGAGATTTACGTGGAAAATTCCTAAGGGAAAAAACTACGAGAAAAAGAGAGATTATTATTGTATTTCAAGTACAGTAATGGTGGTGTATTTATGAGGGAACACAGAAGACTCCTAATAATATTAGGAGATACAACCTCACTCAAACTCTTTCTCTTTTATCTAACACTCTCCTTCAAGTTGGTGAAAAGATATCGATAAATCCCAACTTGGACAACACCTCTTTAAACTTGGCAATAGGAAGACTCTTAGTGAAAATATCTAATAATTGTTGATCACTGCGCACAAATGGAGTACAATTAATATTGGCCTGCACATTTTCTCGAACAAAATAACAGTCCACTTCAACATGTTTAGTCTGTTCATGATATACTGGATTTGAAGCAATGTGCATCGCAGTTTGATTATCACAAAATATTTTTGTTTGTTGAGTCGAACCAAAACTCAAATCCTGCAATAACGATCGAAGACAAATAATTTCACTAGTGGTTGAAGTTATTGCGTGATATTCAACTTCTGCATTTGATCGAGCTACGACTTTTTGTTTCTTGTTCTTCCATGTTACCAAGTTTCCTCCAACGAAGGTACAAAAACCTGTTGTAAATTTTTAGATCGACAGGACTCCCAGCCCAATCAGCGTCAATGTATGTAGTAATAGAACAACGGCCATTCTTGCGTATCCATATACCTCTTCCTGGTGATCCTTTCAAGTACTATAAAATTCTAGTGACAACATTCATATGATTGACTTTAGGTGCATGCATAAATCTAATGACCAAGCTAACTGGATATGTAATATATAGCCGAGTGATTGTTAAATAGATTAGCCTACCAACCAACCTTTGAAACTGACCGATTTCAGAAAAGGATTCACCATCATCATTAAGCTTACCACCACTGTCAGTAGGAGTATCTACTGATCATACTCCCTTCTTTCTAGTTTCGTGTAACAAATTCAACACATATTTTCGTTGATTAAGGAATATGCCCTTTTTTTAGTAGGCAATTTCTAATCCAAGAAAATATTTTAGGATTCCTAAATCCTTAATAGCAAATTGCTTGTGAAGAAGTTTTTTCAACCTTGAGATTTCATTTTGATCATTGTCAGTGATCACTATATCTTCAACATATACCAAAACAACAGTGGTACCAAAAATACCACTTTTTAATAAACTTTAGCCACACTTCTTTTAAATCCATTAATCATAAGAACAAAACGAGCTTAGCATACTAAGCTTGTGGTAATTGTTTAAGCAGATATATAGCATTTTTGAGTTTGCACACAGAGCCGATTTTTTTATTCTTGTGAGTGGCCAGGGGGAATGCTCATATAACATCTTCTTCTAGATCATCATGCAGAAATTCGTTTTTAACATCCATTTGGAATAATGTCCAATCACGATTTACTGCTAAGGATGGGAGAACTCATAATGTGTTCATCTTTGCAACAGGTGCAAATGTCTCTTTATAATCTTCTCTGTAAATTTGAGTAAATCCTCTAGCAACCAGTCTTGTCTTATGTTATTCCACAGTCTCATCACTCTTATATTTTATTTGTATATCTATCGACACCCAAATGTTTTTTTTCCCTAGTAGCAGTCTAACATTATCACATATGTGATTCTCATCAAGAGCTTGCAATTCTTCTTTCATAATATTTTTCCGAACATATTTGGAATTAGCTTCTCAAAAATGCATATATCCAACACATACTCACTCATCATGAAAAATACAATCACTCAGTGCATATGTATAACCCCATATGCCTAAAATGCATGCCCAACATTTTAAATGACATCCATGTCGCTCATGCATTCCTCACCGAGCATTTGAATCAAGCATACATCATTTGTTCCACTTACACTTGTCCATCATACACTATGTACTTAAAAATGCAATACCAGCATTCCAAATAACATGTTCATCAGCCAGACATTCTCACGAAGCATATAACATGTTATACTGAAAAATAGGTGTATCAGTCTAGCCTTACCATCTTAACATGCATTTTTACACGTATCAGCATGTTGTTATAGACATATCCAATATAATTTTACTATCACAACATGCAATTATTATACTATAAGAATGTTATACCGAAATGAACATATCAGTCTAATTACGACATAACATGCATTTTCATATACATTAGCATGTTATTGTTATAATAGACATATCCAGTCTATTTACATTATCTCAACATGCAATGATCATACATATCAGCATGTTATGTCAAAAATAGCATGATTCACCTAATAGTGTTATTGCAAACACCAATAACAAAAAATATTGTACTGTAGCAATCAACACATTTTCATATGGTCATTAGACTATCATGACCGTAAGATATAAACAAGCAGATGCCAACGCATATTTCTAGGCTTGCAATTTAACATTTACAACCAATAATATTCAAAAGTGGTTAGGCTACCACACAATGTCCATCATACCCAAAGCTGTAAAAGATCACCATAATTACAACATAGCAACAAAAAATTCCTTATTTACCGTCAAATAATTCAGAAGGCGTTAAATTTTTGAAAGCAATAAATTTGCTGAAAGTAAAATGCCAGAATATAAAAGAAGCGGTAAATTTATCATTTTACCCTTTTTTATCTTAATTAAGTTACGTCCACTACGTGTATGTGGAGACTGAGGAATGCCTCACCTGCTCGATCCAAGAAACATGTCCTTAACTCACAAAGTCCATGCATATAGCCGTATACAAGTCCGGGCAGAGAACTCATGTTCGCAGTCATAGTAGGATTCAAGTCCGGGCACAGTAGTCATGTAATGTAGTTACCTTTATTCTCTAAGTCCAATACATATACCAGTCCAAATACATACACAAGTCCAAATACATGCAAAAATTCAAATGCATACGCAAAGTCTATTCATACACGAAATCTAAGTTGGAGATTGATGCCCACAAACACTTAGCCAGTCTATTAATTTCTCGAGGACACGCATGGGCCTCATACTGTTTATAGAAGGCTAGGCCTCAGCTCACATACATTTTCTCACACTCACATTAGTGTTAGAACTTATATATTCCTCCCTTTATGTATAAGCGGTGTCTGATCTCGCATTTTGATCTCGTTTATGCTGTTCTAACATTATTATGTCCATGGGTCTCATTATTGTCGTTAGATTAATGGTGTTCCAAATTTTAAGATTTAATGCAATATACGATGCATTTCAAAGTAAAAAAATGTATGGTTGAATCTCCTCAATCTGAGAGACGAGTTTCCAAAGATAACAGAAAGATGGAAAACGATAAAAGAACACATATAAATAAATGCATAAATACACAACACAACAAAACAAGGTGCTCAAAATAAGAGCTCATAAAAAAAAAAACCAGAAGGAAACCAATATTGCTTATTCTCGGAACTTCCAGACTTAGGTTCGAATTTTTCGGGAATAGCTTGGACCTTTCGAAGAAGGGAGTTCAGATCTTCCGGGCAGAGGTCCAGAACTTCCAGACTATTCACGATCCATTCTGTAAATAAATCTCAGAATTTTCGAAAGAATAACTAGGAACTTTCGAACTGGTACATTCAGATCTTCCGAGTCATAGGGATGAGTTTCAACAATTTGTCCATCCTTCGGTTCGAAGCCCAAACAAGGCATTTGGAAAGTTTGGACCAAAGTTCGGTGCCTACAATCTGTTCTGCCTGAGGCCTTAGAAAGAGGGAAGGAATTTTGCAGAAAGAGGTTTTGCAGGTTTTGCAAGTGTTCGGTGCTAGGCCTCGAAACGTCCGAACTGGAAGTTCAGAACTTCCGAGTCTCTGAGTCGTCCTAAGCAAAGCCTCCGGTTAATTAGATTGTTCGGAATCCGAACTCAAATCCTCAGATTGTATGAGATTACCCTTTAGCACAGAAAAATTGTGGAAACCAAAGCACTGTAGGTCTCCTAAAGGACCTTGGAACGCCCGAAAAGGGGTTTGGATCTTCCAAGATTAGCCTCAGATCGTCCGAACTCCAGTCTTTAAACAAAAAGTTATAGAAAAACGTAAAACTGGAAATCCGAAAATTCAAACATGTAGAAATGTTTGCTTTTAAAACCAAACACAAAATCCAACCTTTTTAAAGTGAAGAACATTGAAAATAAATCAATTTTAAAAACAAGAACTTAATTTTAATTAAAAATCCACTTAGATGTTATTCCCCCAAAATTGGAGGAAATCTCCCACATGTAAGAAAGTAGTTAAACAGTTCGGGTTCATTTTAATTTCTTGCTTAATTAATTAAAATCATGTTTATTTGCTTAATCAAGATCAGAGAAGAAGAAAGAGCACTTTAAGAGAGAGAAAGCTTGCGGCTTTCCTTAGGGAGTTCCTTTCGTTCAATCAAGAGAGAAAGGAAAAGAGAGAAGTGAGAAGTGAGTTGGGAAAGGAGAGAACATTCGAATGGAGTGAGGAAGGGAGTGTCCCGTTTAAATAGAAGGAGACTGTAGGGTGGGTGTTGCAAACAATGACGAGGCAGATGGCCACGAGGCCTACACCTCTGTCGCAGGCAACAAGTGGGTTTGGGTTTTAACGGGCTGTTACGTGAGGTTTACTGGGCGTTACCAGAATAGGAGTCATTGCGGCACCCACTAGGAGATCTGACCTTAAAAGGTTTAGAATATTGAGGATAAGCCGAGGATGGATTTTAGTTGAAATCCGACGTTAAAAGCTACTTGATTTCTTTTCATTAAAACCACTGTTTTAGAAATCAACAACCATTACAGCGTGAAAACAGAGTTAAAAATCTAAATCTCGAGAAATCGAAACAACATTGCGAAAGTCCAACAAGTTGCTAAAAATTACAGATCATTTGTAAAACAAGAAAGAAGAAGAACAACTTTTTTTGAAATATGAGGCCTTTTGGTATTTTAAAATAGAGGCTTTGCAAGTGGTGTTTCGTAAATGTAAAAAAATTCAAAAAATAAAAAATATTTAAAACAAGTTTTGAAATCTCACGCGTTCGATAAACCGAAGCAATTCGTGTGTGCCAGTTTCAAAACCAAACAGTTCAAAATAAAATAATTCAACTATTATCCATAGATTTCAATTCACTATTTTGCCCTTTCGACTTCAAACATCAGTATCTTGGAATGTCAGAGAGTCCACACAGAGACCAACAAATTTAACCGATCACAAAGCATATTTAGAGTCTCTAAAACTGCTTGATCTGTGTGATAAAGGGTCAAGTAATACAATTATTGCCTATTAGTGAAAGAAAAGATTTTTTTGTACGACTGCATGCTCATCCATCACACACAAGAAATCTTTTCATGTATATATGTATACAAATTTTGTCGTAAGATTCCTCATCTTGAATATTGGATAAAAAAGACAGCCGAAGGCACAAATAAGTTAAACTAATTAAATGTTTAAGGGCTTAAAATGAAAAAATACAAACCAAATGAATTTTGGTGTTTCTGTGTGCCACTCAAACACAACCTTCTGAATAGATGTACATCCCCCAGTTGGTGACCGTGCTTCAAGTTATTATAGAGCATCAGGTATAAAAACAACTGATATGTATCAATCAGAAAATACAAATATAGTTTTCCAGATGCTGGGTATTTTTTTTTTAAATTAAAAAAAAATGATTTCAACTGATCTATGAATTATTTTCACCAATTTTTTTAATTTAAAAAGGTTAAAATCAAGTTATTCATTTTTCAAGTTATTTTCATCAATTTTTTTACCATTTTTTAGTCATTTTCATTATTTTTTTCAAGTTTCAGCTCCAAGTTAATCTCAATTTTTTTTATTTTTGTGTGAAAATAATTTAATGAATTAATATTCAATGCTTATAGATTTCAATGAAGATGTGTTAATGTCAATCACATAACTTACAGTGTATCTGTATGATTTTTCATTTTTTTTTCAAAAAAATTGATAAACTAAGATTTCTAAGATACTTAATATTTTTGAGTTTTTTTGTCAAAATAAAAATAAATGAAATAACATACAAATATCCTCTACAATTAAATGAAAAGCCCTTAATATGATTGGTAAAGAAAACATATATCACTAAGAAATACTTGAAAACATGCATTTCATATTGATTTTCTAAGGGTTTAAGACTAAAAATGATCGTTTTTTTTTTTTTTAAATATACTCACCCTAAGGTTTCCATTATATCGGCGACAAGTATAGGCTCCACTAATTTTTAACCCTTTTATGGAGGGCACACCGTGAGATGAACGGTTGACTATAATCATCATTTCTTGTTTAAGGGTAAAAAACCACTCAAATGAAATATGCAATTCCCCTCACGGATACATTCGCTCATCGTGACTGCAATGAATCGCTCATCGTGATTGCGATGAATCCCTCAGGCAGCAAAGCATACACACACAAATCACCGTCGCAATGTATTTCTCAGCCATCTGGATTCAGAGAATTGAAGTATAACGAAGGTCCCTACCATGTTGAATTCATCTCATTTAAAAAAAAAAACATGGCACCCATCAACGTAGGTAGGTTTTACCATGACCTAACCCTTTTCCATCTTACATATATTAGCCAACTTCCAATAATAAGAAATTTTTTATATTACACGGAAAAAGGATCATGAAATAATTAATACAAAGGATCATGAAATAATTTTTTTAATGCCAGTTACTGTACAACTAATTGAACATTTGGTATTCTGTACACAGAATTCAGCAGTTGTTGGAACGGGCTAAACTAGCAAAGCCTCAGGCACTCACTTGTACCAGGCAGAGATGTAGCTTGCATTTCCCTCTTGATGGATTCCTATATCTGTTTCCAACTTTAACATGGGAACCACAATCGAACCAAAGATGGTGGCACAGTATTTGGAACTTCATTGGGTATCAAATAGCTGAAAATTGTTCCACTCGATTTCCTTCCAAAAACAATCCTCACTCAGATATACAAGTTCCTTCAATCACGGCTTCAGATCTCCCCCACAGATCGCCTCAAGAAGGTGAAAAATCAAACCTCCAAGTTTATTGATCTGATCCGAAATAACAATCATAAATTGAAAGACGGTCAAATGCATCAAAGTTAGCTGTTAACCCAACAAATTGGCTTGCAAACTGTGCACATTCAGCATCTGGCCATTTGCAACCCCCTTCTCGGGTGCGGAATGGGCATAGAGTTTCACATGTCCGATTGGGTAGATTGCTGGTTACAACATTGTCTGCCACAACTGAAATAGATACAGAAAGATCTGATTTTTCTCCTTGCTGCCCATCATCTCCAGAGTCTTTTCTGGAGGTATTCATGAATTTCTGTTTCATATCAAGTGATGAACTTCCTATATCCAAATCACAATGTCCACTGCTTGAGAAGTGCACCTTGCATCCAAGAGATTGTATAGCCCTCTTTATAGCTAGGCTCTCCCTGCAGGCCCTTTTGGCCAAATCCATAGCTGAGCTGCTGAGCTGCCTTTCCTTCAGCAACTCCGCTGTCAGTGATTCCATGCTAGTTATGACGTCTTTAGCCTTTGATTCTGCCATTTCTTTTGCCTGAAAATCCATAAGCTAAGAAAAATATTATCCTCAAAATCCTTGCAAGCTAACATTTCAATACAATTACATAATGAGATTCTAGTGAAGTTGTATGACAAAATTAGAACTGATGAATTTTTCATAATGTGAAACATCATCATCATCCTCATCATTATCACTATCATCTAAGCCATTTATTTCATTAATCTGAATTTAGCCTTTCATATATTTGGATTTGGCAAATTGATTCCTTGGGAGGTTGTAACAATAAGCCTTTACCAGATTGTGAAACATATGGATGAAAATTCTATAGTTGAAGAGTATCTAGAAGTGCGAATCACTAGAGAGTGATCATGAAATTGCACTCAAAGAAGGAACAAACTTGAGGTTGAACAACGAGTCTTTTCAACATAGTGACTGATATTTTGAGGTAAGTTTTGTTTTTAAATTTTTTTTTTCCTTCAAAATTAGCATCATTTGGTTTGTAATGGCGGTAAAATATTATATAAAAAAATCCAGGTCTAAACATGTCTTTTTGTGTATTTTTCATTTATTCTTTATTTTTTATTTTTTTTGTGTTTTTCACATTTTTGTCATTTTTAAAACATTTTTGGATTCACGTGTAGGAAACTCAGACACAGTCCTACTAAAACCCCATGGATGAGCCCACTACCCCTAAAACACACCAATGTTAGGCCATGGGGGCTCGAACCCGCAACCTCCCGCTTCTTGAGGCGGGAGGCAACCAATTGAGCTACATGCTTAAGTCGGTGACCAACAAGTTTTCTTACTTAGATCTATGAAGAAATTTGTATTATATTTATATTTTTCTATATTTGCTATTTTTCAAAATGAATTATAACAACTAATAGGTCTATGTCAGTTATAGGTCTCTAGACTTAAATTCTTTATTACATGAGTGCATGGTTGTATACGTGAAATATTTAATATTCTTGGGTCTCAAACTCTCAACATTAGATATCTTTGCTTACTACTTGATTAGTAACTATTAGATTTTTGTTACATATCTTAGGATCAAAATAGATATTAGAATGATTAGAAATCAAAATCATTAAATTTATAAAATCATGAACGAGTAGGGACTGGTACAATGACCTGTTCTGGTTTTTTGAACCATGCCAATGATAGACTGATTATGTGCATTTGCAATCAGCACTGTAATTTAAGTATCCATAACAAAACATGCAAGGACCAATTTTGGCAAAGGCACTCATGAAGAGCTACTTAAATCAAGTAATGTTCAATGCCTAGTTGATTTTGTTGGCATCTTACTACATCCTATCATTCATGGTGCAACCAAATCTTGAAACTAGCTCCTCCATTCTTAACATTTAAGAACGCCCATTTCACAATGGAATCGTCAATTGTTACTGTGTTGCATGAACGAAACATATTCTGCAATACAAAGTTTTCATTGTTGATACTAATGTTCTAGTCAACAAATTTTCTACTATCTATAGCGGACATTAGAATACCATTTGGATGAAACTCCTTGTTCATGAGCACAATAAGAAAAAAAAACAAATAAAAAATGCAAAGGTAAACACTCAAAGAAGGAACAAACTTGAGATTGAATTTTGTCCCGCCAAGAGGGAGTGATGTCGAACATGATGGAAGCAGGCAAAGTTGTAACGAGAGGGTCTGGGACAATCATGTGGTTCCATGGAGGGAGATTGACTATAAGAGACATTAGTCTATTTCTTCAAGGAAAGCAATTCCATGGAAAAAAATTGTGAAGATTATGTCTACATTATCCAACAAGTCCTATAAAATCTGGTCTCATGTGAGCTTGTGAAAACCCAATGGTTTGGTTGTTAGCATCAAAATCTTTATTTTCAATGAAAATAAACAAGCATTGTCTCAATAAGTGAGGAAGCCTCCTTTTTCTGTCTCAATAGATTTTCCTATATCCTCTATGGAAAAGGAATTCCTTGGAAGGAGAGGAAAATGTAACATTTCTTGTGATCTTGGCAAATAACTCTTAAAGATAGAAGGGATTTAATTCCCATGCTCCTTGTTTTTAAGACAGAAAAGACAAAAAGACAAGAACAAGAACAAAAACCCCCAACCGATACACCCCAAATAAGAATAGACACATTGAATTATTATGATTTGAAATTGGGATTTCATCAATTTGGGCTGTCTTTTTATGACACAAGCAACAATCCCTATTGCAAACAATCCAATGTTGCATGAGCGGACAAACATATTGAGGGTTTTCATTTCATTCATGACTTGGTGAAAGACAATTACTTCAACTCTATACATTTAATATAAGGATCAATTTACAAATATGCTTATGAAGATGTCTCTCTGTCCCAACTGCACCTGCTTCGGGAAGCTGGGCGTCATTGGCATCTATAACAAGCTTGATGGGCAAGACAACTGGTTGAAAATATGTATAGGGACAAAATTAGACTATTGGTCGGAAGAGGAGATAATAATTTCTTCTGGAATGATCTTTGGATAGGGGATAGGCCCTTAAAGGAAACGTAACCTCAGTTATTCAAAATAGCCAGGAATAGACAAGCCTTAGTCCATAACTGTTGCAAAGTTGAGGGCAATAACATATCCTGGCACAACCCCAAGGAGCTATTCTAGTTGGTTTATGAGCAAGATATCTAGAGGGAGGTCTTGGGTTCAAACCATGGGAGCTTTAATCAGGGCCGACCCTGAGATTTCAGGGGCCCTAGGCGAACTCTTAAGATGGGCCTTTTATACACATAAAAAATAAAATCATATTTTTTTTACAAAGTGTGAAGCATCCAAATAAAATATTATAATAAAATTTATAACAAAGTTTTATTTAAAATTTATTCTTCTATGATTTTCAGATGCAAAATTACTAATTAAATTAGTATATTCAAGTTTTTTTAACATTTCTTTTTCAATAGATAAGATAACTAATCCATTCAATCTTTCTTGTGACATTTTAGACTGAAGATAAGATTTTATCAATTTTAACTTTGAAAAACTTCTTTCTGCAGAGGCAACTATAACAAGTATAGTCAACATTATTCTATAAGGAATCCATGCATTTGGAAAACAACAATTCATTCTTTTTATATAATTTAGCACTTCAATTGTTTCTTTTACTTCTTTTTGGTACTGCATCTTTTACCATATTCAAGTGCAACACTAATGCCAATTCTCATTTGAAACGAAGATATTCTTATTATTTTAATTTTTCAATTTTTCTAAATTTTTTAAAAAATTAAAATTTATCTTAATTATATGATTTCTACTTGTATATTACGTCTAATAAAATCTACATTGATAAAATGAATAAAGCTATGTTTTTTCATTTCTTCAAATTTTAAAAGATTTAAATTATTTTTAATTCAAAGTTAGCAACTCAATATAGGTTTCTCTTTTGCTCTGTTTAGATGATACATATATTTTAAAAAGATTATTTATTAAATAAAATTCTTGTTATTTTCATTATTATTATTAAACTCAATAAAAATGTGGATTATAATAATTATTATTACGATCGTTATTATCATTATTTTAATTTTTTAAGAAACCCACGTTTTCAATTGAGTAGAAAAATAATCAATATATAAATTTCCAATTGAGTGTTTCGAATTCGAAATAGTTAAAAATACTCAAATAATTTCAAGTGTTAGTAACTTAAAAGTCATAAAAGAGATTTGCTGGGATTTGAGCCCGACTAGTTTTTAACCAAACCAGACAACAATGGATTTGTGCTTTTGTATGCATTATTAAATATTTAACATATAACAAAGGAGTTTATGGACTTGGGGGCCCTAGGCGGCGACCTACTTCGCCTATAGCCAGGGCCGGCTCTAGCTCCAATGAAGGGTGACTTCCCATGGGAATATGTATACAGTAAAGTACGATTGAATTACCCGGTGTGTGCGGATAGGAGGGTTTTTTCACACACCTCGGGAGACTAGTCGGGTGCGACGCCTGGACACCTCCAGACCTCAAAAAAACGAAAAGCAGAACTTGCGAAGGATTAGTGAGGTCTTGGTTCCTCTAGACTTAGACCTAGGACAAAGGTGGATTGGAACACGATTCTAGTTGCAGTTTTATGGACCATTTGGAAGGCGAGAAATTCCAGAATCTTCAAAGGAAAATCAACTAAGGTTAGTGACCTCTTTCAAAGAGCCAAATAGAGGTTTTGTGAACGGCTTCTATCCAGTAAAGAATTCAAGGGACCTAAGGCCACCGAATTCTTTTCGTCGTGGGAAGTTCGCATGAGCGGACATCCTAAGAAGCCGTAGACCTTAATCAGCTAGTCCCCTCCTCAACAAGTTGTCCTGAAATTCAATGTGGATAGTGTCGTGGGACCCGATTTAACTCGAGACCCATCTCTGGACAGACAGTGTGCAAGTTCAATCTATTTACATAGTCAACTTGTAATTAATGTTTTCCTTTTTTGACCACCTTAATTGGCTCTCTCTCTTATATATACTTGTACCCTCTAAGAGGAAAAATGATCTTAATACAATTCTGAGAATCATTATTCTCTGATATTCATCTCTTTTTCCTTTCTTTATTTCTTTTCATTATTAGATTCAACATGGTATCAACCAGAACGAATTTCTGGACGCTTTAGGAGGTGTTTTTTATTCTGTCTTATTGTTCCTCGTCAGAGTTCCTGTTCATCATCGGCCTCCGGCCTGTTCTCCGACTCTCCACGAACTTCTGTTGCGAATTCTCCCTCCTATCCTTCTTCTTTTTGTAGATGTGGCCATTTTATTGTGTCCTGCTGCTCCAGTTTTTTTCCCTTCTCGGCAGCCCTGAGTTCTTGGCCTTCGCTCCGGTGTCCGGAAAAGATTTCCCCAGCGGGACCCCACCATACCCCTTTCGTTTTTGGATGGCCTATCCATCTGTCCCATTGGATCTCTGATCTGATCAGTGTGGGCCCTCCGATCTGTTGGTTTTTTGAACGGTTGCCTGGGACGCCTAAATCCCAGATTTCGCTAGATTTTTTGGCCAGATCTTCTGGCATTTTTTCTGGTTTTGCTTGGAACCAGACCTCTGGTGTTTGCCCCTCCCTCTGGATCAAATCGCACCTGGGTGCTCCCCATTTCATCAACAGTGGGGCCCATTTTTTGTCTTCTGCATAGAGCGACAAAAGTGACCAGATTCCCCTTCTTGGTGGTTCTTTTGGTTCGATCTCTTTGGATCTGACCTTCTTGCACTTCGGCTCCCCATTGTTAGATTCGTCCCTGGCCCACCTTCTCCTGCCACAGGTAGACCTAAGATTTCGGTCCAAGGTGGGGTCCAGTTTCTCTGTCTTCATGTCCGCTGCCTGCACCGTCTGTGAACTGAGAAGACATTAGTCGACTGAAAATTGGAATTCAGTCGACTGAATTTTCGTCTGTAAGAACTGAGAAGAAATTAGTCAACTGAAAATTACATTTCAGTTGGTTGAAAAAGGCTCCACTATTCTCTTTGGTTTGACGGATCAGCCTCTTCCACTGCTCTTCTGCCAGTTTTTTGCTGCCTCTGATCTCTCTGCCACTTTTATCCTTGCTTTCTACTACTTGCAAGCTTTCTTATTGGGATAATGGCCGCCTCTCCGGAACCACTGAAGACTTCTGGGGCCTCTTCTTCCACTGATATGGCTTCTTCTGGCCATCAACATATTGGCAAGATTAGCACTGTGCTCTTAAATGAGACCAATTACTTCCAATGGTCTCATTTGGTTAAAATGTTTCTTACTGCTAAACAGCTATCCGATTTTATTTATGGTACCACCCCTGAACCAGACAAGGACTCTTCCTACCGTACTTGGAACGCTAATAATTCTTTGGTGCAGTCTTGGCTTCTTCATTCCATGGAAGATCATATTCGTGGGACTGTCTATACACTTCCCACGACCAAGGATGTCTGGGACACCATTAAGGCTTTGTATTCGGACGGTGATAATTCTGCTCGGCTTTATGAGCTCTATCAGACTGCTTCTCACCTTCGATAGGAGGAGAACTCCCTCATTCAATATTATCCAAGATTCGGACCTGTTGACTTGAATTGGATCAACTTGAATCCGTTCGGTTTGTGGACCCTGCTGATGTTGTTCTCTATAACCAGATTGTTAATCGACGATAGACTTTTGAGTTCTTGGTTGGCCTTAACCAAGACTTTGGACCTACTCGGGCCCAGCTGCTTGGCCAACGTCCTCTTCCCTCTCTGGAAGAAGTCTACTCTGGCTTACTTCGAGATGATCGGCGCTGCCTAGTCATGACTCCTATACCTGTTGAACAGTCTGCATCGGTGACCACTCATCCTTCCATGCCTCTTGCATGTGGGGCTTCTGGTTCTTATGGCAAAGATCCTTCTTCTGACCCACGTCGTAACACCAAAGGTCCCCGAAAGAAGGGGTCTTGGTTCTACACTTTTTATAAGATGACGAACCAACATTATGTTGATTCTTGTTATAAATTGCATGGCTGTCCGAAGCAAGCTACTATCTCTGTTGCCTCGCTGGTTACCTCCTCCCCTGATGTGGTTAGCGATGGTGCCCCAATCCCTCAACAGGACTTTAACATGTTGTTACAAAAGCTCGATCGCGTTCAACACTTTGAGGTTTCCAATACTGTCTCTTGTACTTCAAGTACTGAGTCCTTTGCCAATCATGCCTCTTCTCATTCCTGGATCATCGATTCTGGGGCCACTGATCATATGGCGGGTATGTCTAATCTCTTCTCTTCCATTTCTCCTGTCTCTTATGGTCAAATTAAATTAGCCAATGGTTCCTCTACTACCATTGCTGGAAAAGGGACCCTCCCTCTCTCTTCCACCTTGCACCTCCCATCTATGTTACATGTACCTCATTTATCTCGCAATTTGCTTTCTGTTAGTGCAATCACTAAACAATTTCATTGCTCAGCTACCTTCTTTCCTTCTCATTGTGTATTTTAGGATCTGACTACGAAGCAGGTGATTGGTGGTGGTCGTGAAGTTGGCAGTTTATATCTGCTGGATGGTCTTGTTGGTGCCTTTGCAACCTACTCTAGCTCCTCTTCGTCTGATATATGATTTTGGCATTGCTAGCTGGGACATCCCTCTGACTCTATCCTCAAGAAACTTGTTCCTTCTTTAACATTTAAGCAGTTTGAGTGTGCTCCCTGCCAATATAGGAAAAATAAAAGAACTTATTTTCCTTCTTCTATGAATAAACGTGCATCTTCTTTATTTTCTGTTATTCATTCTGATGTTTGGCAATCACCCTCTCTTTCTCGCACTGGCTTACGTTACTTTGTGCCATTTATTGATTATTAATCTCGCATGACCTGGATTTATATCATGAAGCATAAGTCTGAAGTATTTGATCACTTTCGCACATTTTATAATTGAGTTGCTACTCAATTTGGTTCTAAAATTAAAATTTTGCGTAACGATAATGGGGGAAAATATCTGTCTCATTGTTTTGCACAATTTCTGCAAGAGTATTGAATCCCAACTGTCTTGTCCATCTACACCACAACAGAATGGTGTAGCTGAACGCAAAAACAGACACTTCTTGAAGTCGCCCACTCTCTCCTTTTTTCCATGCATGTCTCACAGTCGTACTGGCCTGAGGCTATCCTAACCTCATGCTACCTTATCAATCGCATGCCATCCAAAGTTCTGTTGGACAAATCACCTATTGATCTTCTCTTTCTTCATAAACATATTCCTCTTCTTCCCTTACATATATTTGGATGTGCCTGCTTTGTTCACCAATTTTTTGGTGATAACCTTTCCCCCCGTGCTGTGAGGTGTATTTTTTTGGGATATTCCCCATTCCATAAAGGTTACAAGGGTCTTGATCCAGTTACTGGCAAAACATATATATCTATGGATGTCACCTTCTTCGAGACAGTCCCTTACTTCTCTTCAACATCTGTCCCTTCTCCAGTTCTTCCTCTCCTCCCTCCTGACTTGAGTTCTACTAGCTCTGACGTGAGTCCCACTAGCATTGCTAAGCCCACTCTAGTATATCACCGTAGACAGATAAGGCCTCCGCTCCACGAGAACACCACCACGTCATTTGTTCCCGGCCAGATCCTTCCCTTATAGATGCCTATGATCTTCCCATTGCCCTCCGCAAAGGTAAACGTACTTGTACCTCGCATCCCCTTGACCATTTTGTGTCTTATCATGCTGTCTCTCGTGCCTATCACACTTTCCTTGCAGCTTTGGACAGTACTAAGATACCCAAGTGGATTGACACCGCTCTCCGTGATCCCTTGTGGAAGGCAGCCATGGAAGAGGAACTCACAGCCCTTGAGCAGAATCACACATTAGACATGGTTCCCTTGCCTCAAGGTAAAACTCCAGTCGGATGCAAATGGGTTTTTGCTTTAAAACATAATCTGGATGGCTCCATCGCCCGGTATAAAGCTCATCTCGATGCCAAAGGATTCACACAAACTTACGGGGTGGACTATTAGGAAACCTTCTCCCCCGTGGCCAAGATTACTTTAGTTCGCATTTTGATTTCCATTGCCACCACTTATGACTGGTTGTTGCATCAGTTAGATGTGAAGAATGCATTCCTTCATGGTGATCTCCATTATGAAATTTATATGCTTCCACCACTAGGGTTTGTTAATCAGGAGGAGCCTCAGTCTGTCTGCAAACTCCGAAAAGCTCTATATGGCCTCAAGCAGTCTCCACGGGCGTGGTTTGAGAAGTTCAGCAGTGCACTATTGCCTTGTGGTTTCTCTAGATGTCAGATGGACCACTCAGTTTTTATCTACCGTATTCACTCTGTGGTCATGATTCTAATGGTGTATGTTGATGACATCGTCCTCACCAGTAATGACGTTGCCATAACTACCTTCAAAGAATATCTACAGCCGCACATTTGCTATTAAAGATCTGGGGCCATTGCGTTATTTTTTGCGTATTGAAGTCGCTCGTTCTTCTAGAGGACTCTTTTTATCTCAGCTTAAGTATGCTCTTGACCTTCTTCAAGATGCTGGATACTCTGGGTGTAAACCTGCTGACACTCCATTAGATGTCAACACGAAGCTCTCTGTCGCAGATGAGACTCCTCTTGATAGTCTTTCATTCTATCAGAAGTTGGCAGGGCAATTGATTTATCTCACTATTACACGACCCAATCTCTCCTATGCAGTTGGTGTGGTTAGTCAATTCATGCACGAACCACGGGATACCCATCTTCATGCTGTCTTCCGCATCCTTCGTTATCTTAAAGCTCATCCTATCAGGGGTTTGTTCTTTGCACAACAGTCTTCCCTCTCTGTTCGTGGCTATTCAGATGTTGATTGGGCCGACTCTCGTGATGATCCCTGCTTAACAATGGGCTACTGTGTCTTTTTGGATTCTCATCTAGTCGGGTGGCGTAGTAACAAACAATCTGTTATTACTCGCTCCAGTGCTGAAGCTGAGTATTGTGCAATGACCAATACTACAGCTGAGCTTCTTTGGGTCCTCCAGTTTCTTCAGGAATTGGGTTTTGCTCCAAGTGACTCATTATGTTTTGCGACAATCAAGCCGCTATCAACATCGCCTCCAATCCAGTCTTTCATGAGCGGAACAAGCACATTGAGGTTGATTGTCACTTTCTACGACAACAAATTTCTGAAGGCCGCCTTGTTACTCCACATGTGAAGTCTAAGGATCAATTGGCAGATATCTTGACCAAGTCTGTTCCTCGCCACCAACTTACTTCGGTTCTTGACAAGCTGAGTTTGATCGACATCTTCCAGCCAGCTTGAGGGGGAGTGTTATAGGACCCGACTTAACTCGGGACCCATCTCTGGACAGACAATGTCCAAGTTGAATGTATTTACATAGTCAACTTGTAATTAATGTTTTCCTTTTTTGGCCACCTTAATTGGCTCTCTCTCTTTTATATATACATGTACCTTCTAAGAGGAAAATGATCTTAATACAATTTTGAGAATCATTATTCTCTGATATTCATCTCTTTTTCCTTTCTTTATTTCTTTTTATTATTAGAGACCTTAATCAGCTAATCCCCTCCTCAACAAGGTTTCCTGAAATTCAATGTGGATAGAGCTCTTGGGGGGAAGCCGAAACCAACAGGGATGGGAAGTGTTCTTAGGGACCACAATAGCCAAATGAGACAAAACTCTTCAGTATTAGGAGAGCTTTGACCATTTGGACATGTTTCGAATTTAGAAAACTAGTGATAGAAAGGTATTCAGCAAATTCAATCAAATGGGTAAAGGGACAGAAGTGACCCCCCCTGGAGATTGAATACCATGGTTAAGGAGATTAGGGCCCTCGCTTCGGGACTCAACGTATTCTTCGCCCAAGTCAGTTGCACAGCTGATGTCGTGGAAGATTTCTTTCACCTTTGAGATAGGAGGAGTTCGAGCATGAGTGCTAATCCAGTTTCTAGCCTCTTTCACCTTTGAGATAGGAGGAGTTCGAGCATGAGTGATAATCTAGTTTCGAGCCTCTTTCACCTTTGAGATAGGAGGAGTTCGAGCATGAGTGATTGTATTTTTTATATGGATGTTCTGTTTTTCTGTTTTCTCATGGTGTGTTTTTTAAGGGTCTAGTCCTTTTTCTGAGCAGTAACAAAGAAATTTCATTCAAAAGAAATAGTACAAGATCAACAAAAAGGTCTAAAAGCAATAGACTTGAAAGAAAGAAAAACGGAAGAAAATAACATAAATACAAAAAAATAGCTTTTGTCCAACATTTCCTCAACCCATCATGCAATCAAATGGATGTCCTTAAAAGTCAAAGAAAGAAGACTCCTGAGAAGCCGTTATCAACTCCCAGCTTAGTAAAATACTTTTAAGAAGAAATGCAATCATTTCTACTATCTTATACTATTACTCCACAAATCCATCTTATCATTATTCAGTCTACTTGTCCTTTCTTCATTACACCCTTGTTGCACATGATGTATGATAAAATAAGTGCCATTGGAACCACGAAAATAAAGAATACTGACGAAACTAATATGGGATATATATCAGACAAGAGATGATGTAACCATCGAAGCTTGAGCAACAAATTAAAAATACCTTCTGAATTTCAGTAAATTTTTTCGCCATGCTACGACACCGAGCTTCCAGTTCCCCAGCCTGAGCTTCTGAAGGACAAGCCCATCGCAGATGAAATTGAGGCCAGAGGGTTGGAGCTAATGCAGCAGCAGGCGGTAATAATGGCCCGTCATGTTTCCCTGGATCATAGAAGAGGTTACAGTGCACATGATAGCATCCTTCAGATGCACGCATATTAGTCAGGTACACCCACATGCATCCACATGCATCAGAAACACCAGACTGCTCCCTTTCCTTTTCACTGAGATACAGCAAGGATAATTGAAGTCATCTAACACAACCGACAAGTTAAATCCAGTTGGTTGGCTGCATCAACTTGATTCTTAGGATCTTTGTAGTAATATGAACAATTGTAAAATATGACCAATCCTTAATTACTTCAAAGCAAAAATAGAATGACCATTCTCACCAATGTCTATACCATTAATTTCCAAAGGATTTGAACACCAACAAAATAAGGTCTAGTAGTGTGATTACTTGAGGTTTTTGATTCCTGAATGATTTTCAATACTATTGGATCAATCTACTATTAGAAGTAGAATTCCAAAGTTTTATGAACTACTTCAGCTCCAGAACTGGGACTTTTCTTTTAGCTTTCTTTTCTCGACATAAATGGGATTAAACTTTTGTCAGACGGAACTGTGGGAGTTTTGATGAGGTGGTATGAGGTGGAAATTTTCAGTTTAGAACCTACCTGTTGCACAAAAAGTTCCCAAAGCGACAAGACAGCATACAGTCCAAAAAATCAACTAAGAATGGCTGCATAATACAATGATGAGAAATGAGTAAACGATTATCACATGGATAAAGGAAATTATGTTCAGATGTTGCCCAAACAAAGATTTTAAAGTTTAACAAAATGAGACTCACCGAAGAGAACTCAAAAGCACAAGGATACACTCGCAGTAACTGGGAAACACAATCAACCCACTACAAGCAGGTACGCATAAACATTAAATTAGGAACTAAATTTAAAATTTTAGTGAATAAGCAGTTGATATTTCGGTCAATGCATGTACAAAATTGTTATATCTGTGGAGATTTTTTTGATGTATGCGTGACAGTATTTATTGAAAATGAATATATTATTGAAGAAAACACAACCAATCACAAGCACAAGGGAAATACATTCTTAAAGATGGGAGATGATTCCTAGATACATCAGAGACACAAGGGAAACCAACAGAATGAATTTTACATAAAAAAATTAAGTAACAAATATTATACATTACAGAATCATTGCAAAATTGGTACAATCAACAAAAGTTAGATACCAGGGTTCCTCGGATGCAGAGAGCAAATAGTAAATGCAAAGAAAGAATTTCATTGGAAGAGAAAAATCAATGTTGTGAAAATCGAAATCGTATCGTAAAATAATTATACATTTTGAACCGCAAATCGTGTATCGTAAAACTTAGAATCGTAAGATTCACAAGTGTTTTCTCTCAAAAATATTTGATATATGAAGTAATGTAAAGTATATCTAAAAGGTAATAATGTGAATAAATCTCTAACTTTCTTTTAATATTAAGTGAATACTCCCTCCGTCCAAAAATACTTGTCCTATATGCATTTTGGAATTGTCCCAAATTACTTGTTCGATTCGTTTATTTTCAGCTCCAAATTGCATTCTAATGCAATAGGAAGACGACCTTATTTTATAAGCTTTGATTTGCCCAAATAATAAAATACCAACATCTGAACAATAATATTTCATAAATGATCTTTAATAAATAAAAAATTCTGAAACAAGACAAGTATTTTGGGACAGAAGAAGTATTATATAATTAGTTCATTAGAGCTCAAATTAAAATGATCCAACTCCAAAAAGTATAAAACCAGTATCTACTCCAAGTATACTATGAAAAGTCATAATGAAGTAAAAAACCCCTAAAAAATCCAAACATCTTAAATGCTCAATTATTGAGCCTTAAGAGGTATCAAAACAAAATGTTTCTTGCTTTCACATTCTAAATAACCTCATAATTCTATTATTTATAAGAATCGTAAGATTTGTTAATAGAAACGAATCATTCATCTTATCCTATCATATGTATTGTAAGATACGAATCGTGTGACGTAAGATTTTAACAACAATGGAAATGTTGTCAAACTCGAATCGTATCGGAAATTGGTCTAGGGGTGTGAATCGTAAATCGGAAATCGTAGAATTGTAAGATTTATTATGTTTTTTCTAAAATTATTATATAAATTATAAATAAATATAACATGACATAGAATAATAAGATGAATTTTCAATTCTTCATAGTGTATAAGCAAATATGCAAACACACAAGGATATGACAAAATGCACAAATGCAAAATAGAATAAAAATACATTAGAAGTCAAGTTTTCACATTCCAAATTGTCATAATTCCATAAATATCCAAATTTGAAAACCCCAAAAAAATTCAATAAAAATATATTAATATGAGATTAAAATATAAATATTAAGTGTTGATAAATTTAAAAAATCAACAAATAAATCAAATTCATTTAAAGAAATTTTATCAGCATTCTTCAAAATAATTTAAAAAAATTTAGTGTTATTTAACTTTTTTAAGATAGATACAACATACTGGAAAAAATAAATAAAAGAGTTGTTTTTAATTAGAACAAAAATGATTGTAAAGTTTAAAAATATAAAAATAGTGTCAAAAAAACCTCATGCGACTCTTGCAAGTTGAAACTAAAGAGGGACCGCTACTCGCTCAAGGAAACAGTCACGAGAAGTAATGAGTTAACGGAAAGTAAAGAGTCTTTAACCAAAGAGGGCCTCTTCTCACTCACAAAGATAGTCCTCGTGAGCACTGTCACGGAAAGTAAAAGTTAAAGGAAGTCCTCGCATGGTAAAACCCTAAAAGAGTAAAGCATGACTCGAAGTTGCGAAGGAAATGACCCTTTCTGCGAAAGAACGAAAGAGAACAAAGAAAAAAGGAAAGACGAAGAATTGCCGGAGACGGAAGAGGGAGGAGAAATGAAGAAGAAAAAAAAAAGAGGAAGAAAAACCAGGTACAATCTCTCTCTCGTTTCAATCGCACGATTCGGCAATTTTTGGCAATTCTCGATTCATGATGGGAGTTAAATCACTGGACCCTCTGAGTTGAGTCGAATTGTACGAGTTGACTCGTGACTCATACGATTTTGACAACACTAGTCCTAAGTTTGGGGTCTTGTGGGGCGCTTAGGAACAATATTTTTTGCCGTTTGAACTTCAAATCTGCTACAAGGGCCTTTCTTTCTCATTGAAACCTGCACTGTTGGAGTGGGCGAACGCTCTAGTCTTCATCTCCTCAATTTCTTCTCACTACTGATGCTACTTTTCACTGCTACTGCTCTACACCTTGGATCTGTTTTTTTTTTTTTCCCCAAATTTTGTTCAGATCTAGAGTTTTAGGGACTAGATTAACATTAAATCCACTCTTACCTAGTCCCCTTAGCCTCTTTTCTCATCCCATTGGTGCTGGTAATTTCTGGTTGTGGGGCCCACTTTTTTATTATTTTTGTGACCAATTATTGTGGCTGATTTGTCTTTTTTCTGCATATTATATTTAATGGCCTCCTCTGATACTTCAAACATGCCTAACAACACTGTTAGTTCCCCGGCTTGCCGAGTCCCTAAGTTTGTCAATTCCATGACTCGGGAAGAAGCACTTGCTTAAAGCCTGAAGACTCAAGATGATCAAGATTGAAGATCATGCTCCATCAGATTGAAGATCATCGTTCTGGCAATCACAAAACATGTATTTGGCCATAGATTACTTTAGGTGGTACCCACACATTAGGACCATTCCTATGCTTCGTGGAAAAAGTGGTAAAATCATAAAAAGCTTAGAGAGGAAGATAGACAGTGAGCTGGAAGCGAACTTGGAAATATGAATTAAGTTCAATGTCAGCTCGACAAGTCGTTCTCACCGACCCCTTGGTGGAGACAGGATCAGCCCATCATGGTCAAAGACTGGTCACCTCTGATCATAGAACTATCATTTTGGGTATGCTTCTTATCGAGAGTCTCGTATGCACCGACCCTTTGATGATGAACTTAACGACCCCTCGTGGTCAACGACTCGTCGATGATAACTTATGAGTTCTGGAACTTAGAACTCAAGTGGACTCTCGAAGAAACAGACATCTCGGTAATTCAAGACTGATCGATAGTATCAGGACTGACCCCTCGGTAAAGGGTGACAGGTCATTCTAGACAGGACAAGTTTTGGGACATGAAACTCTGTCTGCATGGTTTTGCCCCAAATCGAGATCCTTGTATGGACCGACCTCTCGGTGCCATGACTGTCGACCCATTGGTGACACCGACCTGTCGACTAGGAACTAATAATGCCGTTGGAAATGCATTTAATGTACAACAGTCGGGTGGTTGAATGGTAATAATTATGAACACCGACCCATCGGTGCTCCCGACCTATCAGTACTGGACAGTTTGAAAAACTGTGATGACTCCTCTATAAATATGAGTGTTGTGTGATCATTTAATTATCATCCTTTAACTGAGAAGAGTCACACTCTAAGGAACGATTAACTCTCTTGCGCCTACACTTGAGAATCAGATACAACCAATCTATTAATTGAGTTAGTGAAAGAGAGAGAGAGAGAGGAAAAAAAAAATACAAATTAGGAAAGATTTGGTAAAACCAGTTTCCTAGTCACCCTGAAATTGTGATTGCTCAACGACGGCTACAAGGCGGAGCGTCGGGATTAAATCGGACACACATTGAGTGGATCTTTGCGAAGCACACATCTTCGAGAAAGAGCTTCAAGGCAAGTGCTTCCTGATTTTAATTTTATTTTAAAACCTTTGTCCTGTGAAAGTGGATTAAGGAGGCTTGGCTCCGGAACCACTATAAAAAATCTAGAGAGTCGCCTCCGGCACATGTGGTGAGTGGAATTCCCAACCGATTAAGTGAGGTGGAATTTCTATTCTAATTATAACGGTGTAAGTCCCCCACCTAGCAAATTTGGGGATAACTCAAGGTTGAGCCATTCCTAACAGTGGATGTAGGTTGGCTAACCGAACCACTCTATATCTTGTGTCCTTGTGTTTGTGGTATTAGAGTTAATTTCTTATGTTGATTGTTTAATCACATCTACTAACACACACTTGATTGTTGTATCCGCTGCATTTAATTAATCAATCAAGTAAATTTTAAAAGGACCAACAAATTGGGATTGACCTATTCCCCCCCTCTCTCTCTCTCTCTCTCACCCCCCGCCTTCCTCCTCCTCCTCTAGGGTCAATCGTGTTCTAGCTCCAAGGGAGAACTTTCAAACACATCTTCTGATTCCACCAATATTGGGAAGATCACAACTACCCTTTTTAAGTGAGACTACTAAACTTTCAATGGTATTATTCGGCCAAAATGTTCCTTGATGCTAAGTATAAGACTGATTATATTGATGGTACCGTCACAAAAATTTACGAAGGATGATTCAAAACACAAGGAATGAAAAGCTAATAACATCTTCTGATTCCACCTATATTGGGAAGATCACCACTACCCTTTTAAATGAGACTAATAAACTTTCAATGGTCTCATTCGGCCAAAATGTTCCTTGATGCTAAACAAAAGACTGATTATATTGATGATACTGCCATAAAACTTACGAAGGATCATCCAAAATACAAGGAATGAAAAGCTAATAATTCTTTGGTTCAAACCTAACTCTTGCACACTATGGAGGAGCATGTTAGAGGGTTGGTGTATGCATTACCAACATGGAAAAAGTATGGGTTACAATTCAGTTCTATATTTTGATGATGATAATTCTGCTCGCATCTATGAGCTATATCAGGATACTACAAATCTTCAACAGAGGGAGTTATTTCTTACCAAAAAAATAAAGAATTATTGGTTCGAACTTGTTCATCTTAAAAATCTTCAATTTGAGAAATACGCAGATACTTTGCTCCACTAAACATATGTTGAAAAAAGGTACACCTTTGACTTACTAACTGGCCATAATCCTGACTTTGAGCCTATTCATACCCAAATTCTGAGCAAGTGATCTCTTCCACCTTTATACGAGGCTGATTCTACATTGCTTCATGATGAGAGACATTGCCTAGTTATGTCCTTTGTGTCAGCTGATTGGTTGGCTCGTCTCCAACAGATCCTCCTCTTTCAGAGGGAAGGAACTAGTGAATGATGACTGGAGGGATACCATTGGGTGGAAAAGGTCACCCAATTTTGTACGTACTATAAGAAGACCAATCACTATGTTTATTCCCGATATAAGCTTCATGGCCAGGTAGGCTCATCACACTGAAATCCCTTCCTCTATTGCTGAAGAAGTGAAATGACATCATTTAAGTGTGTAAACATGTGCATGCCTCCCTACTGTAAGACAATTGAAGAATCTCTAATCCTTGAAGGTCTCCTACGTTTGCTACTCATCAGTCAGGTACTGCACCACCCATAGTTCCCAAATTATCGATTTTGGAGTATCACAGGTATGTTTCACCTTTTCTACACATATTTTCCTCATTTTCTTGGTAAAGTGAAATTAGACAATGGTTCTTTTACTGATATGGCGGGTAAAGGTGCTATCCCCTTGTTTTCTAGTCTTGGTTTATTATCTATCTTACATGTTCCTCATTCATCTCAAAATATCTTATTGAATATTGATTTTCTCCAACATCATGGCATCTTTTACTGCATCTTCTCTTCCAGATGTGGCCTCGTTTGCTTCTCTGTAGATTGGCCGGATTACGACGGTATTACTCAATAAGACCAACTACTTTCAATGGTCTAATTCTGTAAAGACGTTCTTGATTGCCAAGCAATTGTCCTCTTATATCGATGGTACTACCAAAGCCCCGGCTACGACTGACTCCACATATACCACTTGGACCACGAATAACTCCTTGGTCTAGTCCTGGCTTCTTCATTCCATGGAAGATCATGCCCGGTGCTTGGTCTATGCTCTTCCCACCGCCCAAGCTATTTGGGACACTGTTAAGGCTCTATATTCCGATGGGGATAACTACGATCGTATTTATGAGTTATCTCAGACGGCTACTCATATCGGACAGGGGGAGTTGACTCTTACTCAATACTACACAAAGTTGTTGTTCTGTTGGTTGGAGCTGGATCAACTTGAATCCATTACTTTTAAGAATTTTTACGATAATGTTCTTCACAAGGAATATGTTGACCGACGACGGAATTGAGTTATTGGCTGGACTTAACTCTGATTTTGAGCCTATACGGGCTCATTTGCTTAGGCAAGAACCTCTCCCCTCTCTATATGAGGTTTATTCCACCGTGTGTCGCAATGAACGATGTTGTATCATCATGCCTACTTCTGTACCGACAGACCGCTCTGCCTTGGTCATTGTTCATTCTTCCGAGTCTCCTACACCTATTGGTGCTCCTTCCATCTGTGGAAATGACCCATCTTCTGACCCTCGTCGTGACAACAAGACCCACAGAAGAAATGTACCAGGTTTTGCACCTACTGTAAGATGACCAATCATTATGTTGACACGTGCCTCAAGCTTCGTGCTCGTCCAAAGCAAGCTAAACTCACTATTTCCCCTCCTATTGCAACTTTTTCCGATTCGAGTAGTTACAATGCCCTGGTGAATCGACAGAAGTTTGCCTTATTACAGCAACAACTTTAGTGCCTTCAATCCTCCTTGGTTGCCAATGTTGTCTCCTCCACTTCAGGTACTGAGTCCTTTGCAAATGCTTTATCTTAGACCACATACCATATGACTGGTATGTGTACCCTTTTCTCTTCCTTTTCTCCTGTTTCTTGTGGTCAAATAAAATTAGCTAATGGCTCTTATACAACTATTGCTGGCAAAGGGACAATCTCTTTCTCTTCGACGTTGCATCTCTCCTCTGTATTGCATGTTCCACATTTATCTCGTAATTTGCAATATGTTAGTTCACTCACTAAGACTTTGAATTGCTCCGTCACTTTCTTTCCCTCTCATTGTGTCTTTCAGGATCTACGAGGCAAGTGATTGGTGGTGATTGAGAACTTGGAGACTTATACGTTTTGGATCCACGGACTGGAGCTTCTGAAGCTTGTTCAACCTCCTCCTCACCCAATGTGTGGCTTTGGCATTTCCAGCTAAGACATTATTCCGACTCTGGTTTGAAGAAGATTGTTTCTTTTTTATCTTTTAGTCATTTTGAGTGTGAACATTACCAATATGGCAAACATAGTAGACCCAGTTTTCCTCCTATCAATAAACGTGCATCCACATTATTTTCTCTTATACACTGATGTTTGGAAATCTCCTTCTGTTTCTCGCACTGGTTATCGTTATTTTTTTACTTTTATTGGTGATTACTCTCGCATGACATATATATATATTAATATATATATATATATATATATATATATATATGATGAAACATAAATATAAGGTATATGATCAATTCGCATGTTTTACCAATGGATTGAAACTCAATTCGCATGCAAAATTCAAATTTTGCGTACTGATAATGGAGAGAATATTTGACACATTCCTTTGTTAAATTTTTGCAAGACCATGGTGTAGAATATCAACTTTCTTGTCCATTTACACCTCAACAAAATGGTGTAGCTGAACGGAAGAACTAACACCTACTTGAGGTAGCACGTGCTCTTGTCTTTACCATGCATGTCCCACAGTCATAATGGCCTGAAGTTGTCTTAACCTCGTGTTACCTTATCGACAGAATGCCATCCCGCGGGTCGCTAGATAAGCCCCTGTTGACCTTATATCCCTACATAAAACCATCCACATTCTCCCTTTACATGTTTTTGGTGTGTGTGGTTTGTTCACAAGTTTTTTGGTGATAAACTCTCTCCACGGGCTGTGCAATGTGTTTTTTTCGGGTCATTCCCCCTTCTATAAAGGCTATAAGTGTCTTGATCCCCTCACTGGCACAACATGTGTGTCCATGGATGTCACCTTTTTTGAGAGGGTCCCATGCTTTTCCACACCATCTCTTTCTTCCCCCTTTCTTGTTCTCCCCTTCTACCTGCAGATATTAGTCCTTATAGCACTGCCAAGCCTACTCTAGTGTATCAACGCAGGCAAGCCAGGTCTCCACCTGTAACAGACCCCACACTCATCTGCCCCTGGTTCGGATCCCTCCACCACTGCTCAGTCTGATCTTCCCATTGCACTTCAGAAAGGTAAGCGTACTTTTGCTAATCATCCCCTTGATCGTTTTGTGTCCTATAACGTTGTTTCTCCTTCATATCACAGTTTTCTTAAAGCTCTATATAACATTAAGATTCCTAGGAGGATTAACATTGGCCTTCGCAATCCCCCCTGAAAAAAAGACATGGACGAGGAATTAGATGCACTTGAGAAGAACAATATCTGGGACATAGTTCCTGAAAGTCCTTCCCTTGTATATTAGAACATGATTGACCCTAGAGGGGGGTGAATAGGTCAATCCAACAATCGTTGGTCCTTTTAAAAGTTACTTGATTGGTTAGTTTAAGAGCAGGGGATACAACAATCAAGTGAGTGTGTGTTAGCAAATGTGATTAAACAATCAACACAAGAAAATAGCTTTTAACACCACAAGCGCAAGGACACAAGATATAGAGTGGTTCGGTTAGTCAACCTACATCCACTGTTAGGACTAGCTCAACCTTAAGTTATCTCCAAATTCACTAAGTGGAGACTTACACCTTCACAATTAGAGTAGGAATTCCACCTCACTCAACCGACTGGGAATTCTACCCACCACTGTGCCAGAGACGACGCTCGAGATTTTTTATAGTAGTTCCAGAGTCGATCCTCCTTACTCCACTTTCTCGGGACAAAGGTTTTAAAAACAAAATTAAAACCAAAAAGCACTTGCGTTGAAGCTCTTTCTTGCTGATGTGTGCTTCTTCAAGATCCACCCAATGTGTGCCGACGCTCCTCCTTGTAGCCGTCGTAAAACAATCACAATTTCAGAATGATAGTTCTATGTTCCAGAACCTTTGACAATCTAGCCGACCAATCTTTTGACAACGATGGGTCAATCCTGTTTCTACCAAGGGGTCGATGAGAACGACTGGTAGAGCTGACAATAAACTTAATTCATATTTCCAAGTTCACTTCCAGTTCTGTCCAGCTTCCTCTCGTAGGCTTTTTATAGTTTTACCATTTGTTCAACTAAGCCTAGAGATAGTCCTCCTAAGGTGTGGGTATCACCTAAAGTCATCTATGGCCAAATACCTGTTGTGATTGCGATACATGATGAGCTTCAATCCGGTGGAGCATGATCTTTACTCTTGATCACTTTGAGTCTTCAAGCTTCTTAGCAAGTGCTTCTTCCTGAGTCATGGAATTGACAAACATAGGTACTTGGTAAGCCGGGGCACTAACAATCTCCCCCTTTGTTAATTTCATAACAAAACCTATAAGCTAACTCAGTTACAAGCCCACCCTTATTACATCACATTTGAACAAAAAATATTACATCAATTACATGTACATATTCAAATGGAAAAACAAGACTATGATCTTCACATATTCTTGTTCAGCTTGTTTAAAATCATGATTTCTTATTTCAGCACATAAACAAACAACACTAGACAATCATTAGAGGGGTTAGTCCAAAACATAGATACGCATCCATAAACTAGACAAAATTAGCATTCATTCTCCCCCATACACCAATGATTTCCTAGTAACCAACCCTCCCCATAACTTATCCAAGCTATCAGTGTTGAGGAGATTTTCTCCCCAATCTTCTTTAGTTTGATCCCCAAAGTCCAAGCATAGACATTCCCCCATGTCTATTGGCTTCTTCATATTCCTCCCTTCATGGCTCTCTTTTTCTAGAGGCCCAAGCACATAGGCTTCAAAAATTACTCTCCATAATTGATTTTGACGTCTTATAACTTCTATTAATTTCTTCCCCATTTTGTCATACAATTGACAAAGGTTTAGTAGGCAGACATTGATTGGATTTTAAGCACTCCATCATGCTTCTTGCATTTAGTGCTTTCTCTACCAACTCATTTATCTTCTCTACTGATCAATGCATGTTTCTCATGCATTCAAGCATTGATCTCCCCCACAGTATAATGCAAATTGCCATTGCATTACTGTTTTTCTTCTTCTTCCCCTTCAAGACATGTGCTGTCTTACAGGTGTTCTCCCATTGGGGTCAAACTAACTTACTTAGCTTCCCTAGAGTCTTCTCCCCCATTCTCCAAGCTATCTTTTGTAGCTTCTTTGACTCAGCTCTCCCACAAACTTGGTTGCCTCTAAGTTTGTTTTTTTCCAAGCTTTCTTTCAAGCTTGCATTCACCTTCCTCCATAAATTGTCATGACCAGTGACAACAACTAATCAGCACATATTTTGTGCTCCCCCAAACTCCAAGGATGTGTGCAACCTTAGCCCGATCCCTATCTCCCTAACAACCTGAATGTTAGCCTATTTAAACAAAATCCATGTTAACAATAGACATGAGATAGAAGGCATTCCACAAATTGGCACACAAACTAAGACACACGATATTATTTCATTGATAAACAAAATGTATATTCAGTACTTATGTTTTAGGAGGGGGCATTATGGATGCTTAGTCAAAATATCAAAAGTATAGTTTTTCAAAAACCATGAAGAACTATCCTAAGCAGGGCCATCCTGAGGAGGTGATAGAAGAGAAGGGGACCGAAAGTCTGGAACTCTATCAGAGAGGGAGATAGCAGAGACTAGATCCTGGACAGTGAACCTGATGCTATCTAGATTTCTTTCAAGGTAGTCTATTCTCCTTTCAAGTCTGAAGACCCTCCTGCCCAGATTGACGTTCTCTTGAGAGGGATATGATATTCTTCTTCTTCTTCCTCATAGTCTCTCCAAAAATCCTCAGAACTGTGACTTTCCTCCTCACTGGTGTCATTAGGGATAACGACATGATCTTCATTACCAGTTCTAAGACCATTCTCCTCTTCTGCATCTTCTCTCCTTTCTTCACGTCGTTCTTCGACGAAGATGACTTCCTTGTCAATTATGAGGTCTTCTCTGACCTCTGGTTAGGTTCTGTGAGAACTGGATTCTGGTCCAGACGCAGGATTTCCAAAGCCAGAGCCAAGGCAAGATCGAGAGGCTGATCTTTTGGTTTTTTTGGCCCACCGACTGAATTCACCTCATTCTTCAGAAGTCTAAGGGCGTGACCAGGCTGCCATCTTTCTGAGCATGGTTTTTCCAAGAGGAGATCCTCAAACACTGGCTTGGAGGTGAATGAGGTGACGACTGAGCCTAACCTGATCTACGAAAATCACAAAAATAGTGATTTTCAGGCTTCTAGAGACGGGAGGAACAAAAACCTTATGGTTTTTCGGTGAGAAATCACTCCGAGAGATCCTATTGATTGGTCTAGGGGACAGGAGGCAAAACATGGACCACCAGACCTTCGCGGGAGAGGAGACAACAAATTCGAATGAATTGTCGCTTTCGCAGAAAGGGTCCCTTTTAATTTAAACTTTCCGTCTTACCCATATGTCAGTTCCATCGACAGGTCGACCCTTTCAACATTTCCCCCCTTTTCAACAGTGCTCGATTTTGCACAGTACCAGCATGTCTGTCACACCGACCAGTCTATTCACCGACATGTCGACTACGTCGAGAGTTCGGATTGCAGAGCAATCATCCTTGATTTGGGCAGCTTGATGAAATCCTATTCTAAACATGGCATACGTAGATTTATTCCAATGCATAGATATGCCAAACATAATTCATCAAATCATTAAACATGCACACACTCAAAATTCACATTTCAAGACACCTAAAGTTCAAAATACTTTGAATGGAATGTATGGCTTTCCAAGTAGAATATGCACTATAGCCAGTAAGAGTACATTCTAGATTTGTGGTTAGCCAATTTCTCTCTCCTCATGTCATAACACTTTTCTGCTATGTGAACTCATATGGTCTCTTGTGAGTCCATTTGTAGTGGTCTAAGATATGAAAGTGAATCCTAAACCAAAACAAAACATGAATGGTGGTCTATCTCCTAGGTACAAAGATTGTGGCATTTGGTGTTGCATACACCCTTATGATCGTACCTTTGATGACCAACCTTGGGAACCTCCAACTCTTTTAAGATATAGTTCAGTTGTCTTAACAAAGAGTCTTGCCTTTTATCCACCTTCCTTGGATTTCTTTTAAGGTTAGGTGTTGGTGGGTGTCTTTTAAGCATAAGCTCTACTGGATTGTGCCTTTCTGCTTGCCTTTCCAAGTATCTCTTCCAATGGTAGCAATTTCTTTTGAAATGTCCATCATTGTGACAAAAACAACACTTCTCCGTTGAAGGGTGAGAGATACTTGTATTTCTAAACACCCCATGATGTATAGGTTCTTTGCTGGATGAGGCACCAAGACCAGACCTATCACCATTTTTTTTACCCACCCCTAGGAGTCTTTTAAGTCTTTCTTCTCCATGGGTAAACTTATCTTGGAATTTTTCTTTATGAAATTTTAATTCTCTAACTTCCAAAGACAGTTTTTTAACATCTTCAAAAAGGTTGTTGTGATGCCATAGATTCTCGACATCCTTACAGTGAATACTTATCTCTTCTTGAAGTCGTTTATTATTTTCATTAAGCTTAGTGTTTTCAACATCTGAGAGTTCAAGCTTATATATTAGAAGAGAATTTACATTTTTCAAATCTTCCATTAGACTAGAAAGGTTTAGGTTTTCATTTTTAACCTTGTTTAGTTTCTTAACCAGCCTCTCACTCTCAAGGAACAGGGCACTGTAGGAGGCTTGTAGACTTTCATCATGTTCACTCTCATCTCCGTTATAATTGTGGGATTTTCTTGATCACATATGATCGAGGTTATGAGACATTTTGATATATCAACTTTTCTTTGGGTCTCATGGTCGGAATCACACTCTGATTTCAGAAGTGTCCACATGGGTCATACCCACATTCATAGCCTTCTGAACTTTCTCTTAGGGACATTCATTCATGAAGTGTCCTCTCCCCCCACAATTAAAATAGGTCTGCTCATCTGGCCTTTTAAGGTATTTTTTAGTCGTTTCACCCTTACCCATTCTTCTCGAGTTGTTTCTTTTTACAATTTTTTTGTAAAACCTTTTGGCAAACATTGTCATTTCATCACTTGAGAATTCATCTTCCGAAATATCTTCTTTTTCTTTTGTTTTCTTTTGTTTTAAGGAAGACTTTAAGGCAATGGGTTTATTCTTTGGTTGTTCAAAATGTAGTTCATATGTTTGTAATGAAGCAGCCAAATCATCGATATTCATTAAAGACGCATCTCTGTTATCCTCCATAGCTACCACCTTGGGCTTGAATCTTTCTGCAAGATTTCGGACAATTTTGGTACATACCTTATCCTCGGGTATCCCTTCACTTAGAACGAACATTTGATTCGCTTATCTTGGAATAGAAATCCATGAAGACTTCATCCTCCCTTATTTTAAGAGTATCAAACTGATTTTGAAGAATCTGAAGTTTGGACCTCTTAACTATTGAGGTGCCTTCATGAGTTCTTTCAAGAACTTCCCATGCCTCCTTTGCAGTTTTATAGGTCATAATTCGCCTTTACTCACTGTCAGATACTGCACAGTTAAGTGCATTCATGGCTTTGTCATCAGCTGTGTGAGCAGCTTTTTCAGCAGGGGTCCAAGAGGCATAGGGTTTAGGCGTCACAAGCATGGTTGAGGTGGTGGTTGTTATCTTCTCTTCCATGGTTTCCTGCCCTCCAGTCTTTACAATATCCCATACCGATGAATCTATGGAAATAAAGAAGCTTCTCATTTTGGCCTTCCATAAGGCATAGTTTGTTCCATCTAGGTAAGGGGGTTTGGATATTGCGTGAATGTCTCCTATGGTGTTCTAGCTTGGATCAACTCAGATGGTTAAATCCTTATAACGAGCACTTGGCTCTAATACCAATTGAAAGTACTTCCCTTGTATGCTAGAACAAGATTGACCCTAGAGGGGGGGTGAATAGGTCAATCTAACAATCGTTGGTCCCTTTAAAAATACTTGATTGATTAGTTTAAGAGCAGCGGATACAACAATTAAGTGAGTGTGTGTTAGCAAATGTGATTAAACAATCAATACAAGAAAATAGCTTTTAACACCACAAGCGCAAGGACAAAAGATATAGAGTGGTTTGGTTAGTCAACCTACATCCACTGTTAAGACTAGCTCAACCTTAAGTTATTTCCAAATTCACTAAGTGGAGACTTACACCCTCACATTTAGAGTAGGAATTCCATCTCACTCAACCGGCTGGGAATTCTACCCACCACTGTGCCAGAGACGACGCTCGAGATTTTTTATAGTGGTTCCAGAGTCAATCCTCTCTACTCCACTTTCTCGGGACAGAGGTTTTAAAAACAAAATTAAAACCAAAAAACACTTGCCTTGAAGCTCTTTCTCGCTGATGTGTACTTCTTCAAGATCCACCCAATGTATGCCGACGCTCCGCCTTTTAGCTGTCGAAAAGCAATCACAATTATAGGATGACAAGGAAACTGGTTTTACCAAAGCTTTCCCAGTTTATATATTTTCTTTATTCTTCTCTTTCTCTCTTTCAAACTCAATCAATAGATTGGGTGTTTATGATTCTCATATGTAGGCACAAGAGAGTGATCGTTCCCTAGAGTGTATGACTCTTCTCAGTTCATGGAAGATGATCAAACGATCACACTAGACTCATATTTATAGAGGAGTTTTCACAGTTTTTCAGACTGTCCAGAACCGACAAGTAGGTGGCACCGATGGGTCGATATTCATATTTATTACCGTTCAACTACCCGACCATTACACATTAAATGCACTCCCAACGGCATTATTACTTCCCGGTCGACAGATCGGTGTCACCGATGGGTCGACAATCATGGCACCGAGAGGTCGGTCCTTACGAGAGGCTAGGTCTGGGGCAACACCATGCTGACAGAGTTTCAAGTTCAGAAACTAGTCTTACCCAAACCGACATGTCACCCTTTACCGAGGGGTCGGTCTTGGTACTCTCGATCGGTCTTGAAATACCGAGATTTCTGTTTCCTCGAAAGTCCATCTGATGTCTAAGTTCCAGAACTTATAAGTTATCATCGACGAGTCATTGACCACGAGGGGTCATTTCAATGGGTTAATCCTGTCTCCACCGAGGGGCCGGTGAGAACGACTGGTCGAGCTGACAGTGAGCTTAATTCATATTTCCACGTTTACTTCCAGTACACTGTCCAGCTTCCTCTCTTAGGTTTCTTATGGTTTTACCATTTATTCAACTAAGCCTAGAGATAGTCCTCGTAAGGTGTGGGTACCACCTAAAGTCATATATGTCCAAATACCTGTTGTGAATGTCATACACGATGAACTTCAATCCAGTGGATCATGATCTTTACTCTTGATCACCTTGAGTCTTGAAGCTTCTTAGCAAATGCTTCTTCCCGAGTCATGGAATTGACAAACATAGGGCTGGGCAAGTCGGGGACTAACAGTTCCTATACCTACAAGAAAGGCTTCAGTTGGTTGCAAGTGAGTCATTGCCTTGAAGAGTAATCCAGACAGGTCCATTTTCAGATATAAAGCTCGTCTGCTTGCCAAAGGCTTTACGCAAACTTATGAGTTGGACTATCAAAAAAAAATTCCTCTGTGAACAAGATTACTTCTGTTCGAGTCTTGATTTTCATTGCCACAAGTCATTATTGGCCCCTTAATTAATTAGATGTGAAGAATGCCTTTCTACATGACTACAAGACGAAGTATATATGCTCCCTCCTCCGGAGTTTGTCAAACAGGGGATCCCAACTTTGTCCGTAGACTCAAGAAGGCTTTCTATGGCTTCAAGCAGTTTCCATGGGCCTGATTTGATAAGTTCTACAGTGTTTTGTTATCATATGGATTTTCTCGGTTTTAGATGGATCACTTCATATTTATCTACTATCTCCACTCTTTTGTGATGATTCTGGTGGTGTATGTTAATGATATTGTCCTTACAGGTAATAATGATGTTCACATTTCTACGTTCAAAAAGTATCTACGGTGCACATTTGACATTAAAGATCTGGGGCTACTACGTTACTTTCTTGGACTGAGGTCGCTCGTTCTTCTCGCGGCTTCTCTCTCTCTCTCAGCTCAAGTATGCGCTCGATCTCCTACAGGATGTAGGGTATTCTGGTCATATAGTGTTGTAACAAAATATATCTAAATCTAAATATCTAAATATATCTCAAAACCCTCCCACAAACTCAAGTGGGCCAACTTGAATTTGAATATATTCAACTTGACGATCCAATGGTGATGCCATCTGATGGACCGAAAGCAAATCCGAGCCCAGTTGAAGCAGAAAAGCCAAAACTAGAACCCGCTGACATCTCACAGCAGCATGTACCGGAACAAGTACTGGACAAGGAACGGTGGAAATTCAGTTATTGAAACAACTGTTGAGATATATTAAATTTATTGTATTTCCATTCATAGATGATATAGATTAGATGATATAAATTTAATATATCTCGACAACAACAACGTAGCAACACCACCATATAGAAAATATTTTGGCAGCCGGATTTGATGCTGGAAAGTGTTGTCTGCAAAATGAAGAAAACACAGGTAATGCTTCAGAAGACACGAGAAGTAATGAGAAGCCGCTACAGAAGTCTGTCGTAAAGAGAAACTGATCCGAAGAAGATGCCGAAATCCAGTGAGGAACAATAACATGGTAGGAATAGTAAAATAAATAAAAACGTAAACTTCCATTCAACAAGACCAAATAATAGATCTCAGAGGGTTCCACTGTCAAACTCAAAATCACACCATACAGATGTGATGTAAGGCCAAAAAGGACTGTAGAGTTGTGGGGTTCTAGGTTCAAATCTGAAGGAAAACTACAAATCTAAGGGGAAAAAAGGTCTCTCAAATGAGAGGTCAAAGGGTTAGAGAATCAAATATTGGAGGCAAATAGCAAATCGTTTGGTAAAAAAAAAAACAAAGACGATTTAATTTATTGAGACGAGGATCTGGAAAATAAAACTGCAACAGCAGTCGCTGAAAAATTGCAGTTGAAGTGGGTCCCAAAAACCAGTGCAAGCAAAGGCAGCGGTAGCAAAAAACCTTGTAGATGAGGAGGCTAGGCAGTGGGGACACCATTGATAGAAGGAGAGGTTAAATCCGAGGGCTGGAATATGAGATCCAAGAAAGAATAGGCCACTGCCAAGTACCAGAGGAACAGATTGGGGAAGAACAGCAGTAAAAAGTAGGCCCCACCAGTGTGTTGGGTGAAGCACTGAGGTGGAATCCAAAGACCATGCAGGGGCGACTCCAGATAGGTGGATGAAAGGTAACCACAGTGAAAATACCAGCAGATCTGGCAGAAAAATCCTAAAAATTGGGCTTTGGGGCATCCTGGCAGCAGTGATGAAGAACGGTAAAATGGGCCCTAATGTAGACCGAAACCCTCGGTCAACCAGAGGCGTAGGGAGGTGGGCTAGGGGTGACTTTATTGGGGTAGGGCTCAGTTGCAGAAGGGCTGGATCCACGTTGATCTTAGGAAAAAAATCCCAAAAACTGGAGTTTTGGGTGTCACTACGGCAGGACTGTAGAACCAGTAAAAGGGGTCCCACCTTTGACCGAAACCATAAATCAACCTTACGCGTAGGTAGATGTTCTAGGGGCGACCAGGGTGGTGGAGGAGCCAAGGTGCAGAATGCTATATCAACCTTAGGCGTAGGTAGATGTTCTAGGGGCGACCAGGGTGGTGGAGGAGCCAAGGTGCAGAATGCTATATCCTCGTGGATCTTGAGGAAAAACAGAGAAATTGGGTTTTTCTAAACAAGATCAGAAGTAGGAAGAAAAGCAGCAAACGAGCCACCTAGGGTAGGTAGATCTGTTAGGAAACCTTACAGATTAGGAGTTCTTCCAAAAACGGCAGTGAAAAGGTGGGGTCCCGTCGGCTGAAAATGTCCCTGTGGTCGGATCGAAGGCCTGGAAGTGCAAGCTGTAGGTGAGATTCGCTGGGAGGCACAGTCTGTTAAAAAAAAAAAAAACAGATATGGGAAAAAGAAGTTGCAGAGGATGCAAGGCAGAGAGAAGAGGCAACGAAAGTTGCATATGAGAGGGAGCATCAATGTTCTCCCTCTGCTGGTGTCATCGCAACCAGCAGAGGGAAAAAGGGAAAGCACCAAAGGTGGTCTCTCTCTCTCTCTCTCAAACTTGATCAAACCCCGAGATCGTGGATTTAGGCTCTGATACCATGTAGAATAACACATAGAATATAGTGTGTCATCCTTCATCAAGGAGAGACCCTATGATTATATTTATAGAGAATGGGAAATACAAAACGAGAGTGAATAAAATAAAAGAGTAAATTACAAATGGTAAATACAACTTTAGTAACAAAATATATCAAAATCTAAATATCTACATATAACTCAAGACATCCAACCATATAGTTTGAGGAACAACATCTACGCATGTCGAAACAATTTTCAACCATAGAAACCCCACCACCTCCATTTGTAGACAATGATCATCCACCTCTTCAACAACCCCTATCAGTTCTCCCAATTGACACATCACCTCCTTCCTCCAAACATGCAGGGGGACACCAAAAATCCGAACCCAATCCACTAGCAAGCTAGAGCCTAGAAACTCCGTCCATTTATCAATCCGTTTGAGGGGAACATCTACGAAAACAGAGATGCCTAAACAGAAGCGTTGTTTGTCTTCCTCAGTCGCAAAAACAATCTAGAAAAGGATAGGAGACAGTCGGCGAACCATTATGATCAAATTGCAGCCCCAAATCTTCAAAATCCATGTTTTTATCTCCTGTGTAGACAAATTCGAACGGGCCCCACCCCAATCCAGCTACCAGACAAATTTTCTATATTTACCTCCACAAAAGCCTCATTGACATGCAGAAGATTCTCATCGGGATGAGACACTGTGTGATAATCGGTTGAGGCTTGAATCTCACACCAAAATCGATTTTCTGCAATAAGTCTTGACTAGATTGCTCAACCTTATCATCAACTAAACAACCAAACTTTCTAGACTCCGGACCAAATTGAACTTTACTAACTTGTATCCGCTGGCCATGAAACTCCTTACCATCCAACAGATTAATGGCATTAGTCATTTCCCTCTCCGTTTTGAAGCGCATGAAAGCAAAGTTCCTTTGTTTCCCAATTTTCCTATCGAAAGGCACAAAACTATCATAAACGACACCTGCAACACCAAAGACACGAACAAGATCTCTTGCCCCCAAATCAAGAATATTTCCCATAAAAACTAAAATGTTGTCTTCCCACCACCGCACCATTGTTGACTTGTTTGTCAGAACTCAGCCATTCATCTTCATCCAGTCCGAGATCTACATTTTCCCTCCCCCCACCGGAAGGCCTAACAAAAAAAATTCCCGCCGAGAATCTACCAGTCTATTGGCACCTTGCTATGTTGGGAAGAGAGTAAATTCACTTGTACTTGCATGATGGGATAGATCCTTCTTATTCACCAAATCCTGTTGAGGGGGAGTTTTATAAAATACAACAATATATGCCACATGCCACATCTTTTTTGCAGAAATTTTTTTTTTGAAGCATATCTTCAGGGGGAGCAAGCAAGAATGTTGAAGACCGTAGTCTAGGTTATGAGTCTTGTAAAAGTTGGGTCATGGTTGTATTTACATTTTTCGAGGCTTGCAATAACAATTGTAATTTCTAGGAGAGTTTCAAAAAGGTTGTAATTCTTAGAGTCTAGGTTTTGTCATAAAATTGACAAAGGGGGAGATTGTTAGTGCCTCAGTTTGACTGAGTCCCAGTATTGTCAATTCCATGACACTGTCGAACCTTGCCTTGGAAAAATGAAGATGTTGCAAGAAAGGCTAATCGAAGATCGAGCTCAAGTTGTGGACAACTTGTCAAGTGTTTGGCAACCACCCAGGTAAAATGGCCATAGTGGACCCTAGGTTGAACCCAAATAGCCCTAGGCTAGGTGACTTTGAAAAATGTATAAAGGACCAAAATCTGTAAACTTTACAGTATTCTCAGTCCCGAGCTCCCAAGGGTAATTTCCGAGAGCCAAAGAATTCCATAGTTCTCAAACCCGAGGTCTCGAGCTAATGGTCTTGAAGCCTCTAGAGCCCTCAAAAGACTTTATCTGAGATTAAAAATGGGTTCTGACTGTAAATATGGAGTGCCTCAGGTCCGAGACCTCGAGGCCCTTGAAAAGGGTCCCTGAGGCCTTGAGAGTGAAACGTTGCGCCTTAGTTGTATTCCCTTATTTGAAGTCAAGCCCTCGAGACAGGCTCCCCGAGCCCTCGAGACTTGAATCTTGATACAGTATTCTATAAATACTAGGCTCGTTCTGTTGATTGTGATTAAGAAAATTAATGGTACTTTAACCCTAATCACTCCAAGGCTCCCGGAAGAGGTTCACACCTTTCCCAAACAACTTCGAACCTCATTCAATCCTCTCTAATCTCTTCAATAATCATTAATGGAATTCTCTAAGCTTTCTATAGCTTTTCAATGAATGAGATTAGGAGAATAATCTTCTAGGGTCATACTGTTGAATCCTATTACTCCCTAGATCTAGCCTCACCTACGGTTGAATACACTGGAGATCATTAAGCATTGAAGAACGAAGCATGGAGGCAACATTGAAGAAGACATTTTCAAGAATCGTGAAAGCCCAAGGCATGTGTTCTCTTTTTTAAGTTCATGTTTATTGCATGGTGGCTTAGACCTTGGTGATCAAACCACCTAGGATTAGACCTTGGTGGTCGAACCTCTATCAAAATTAAGGCGTATTGTCTAGGCGTCAAACCCTCTCATAGTGTGTTCCGGGTAGCCCAAGATTGGGTGGCTCCAAGAGTGGATGTAGGTTTATTCAAACCAAACCACTATAAATCGTCTTGTACGTGTGATTGATTTGTGGTTTGTATTGTTGGTTATGTTTATTACTTGCACACATGTTTATTCTGCTACACATTGGTTTGAATAATTAGTTTAAAAAGGAGTAAAAAAAATTGGAATTGGTCCTATTCAATGCGACCAACCACCCAAACCCCCCCCCCCCCCCCCCACCCCCCCTTTCTCTTCCCTCCCTCCCTTCCCTTCCCTTTAGGACTGGCATCGTTCTAGCCGGACTTACACAACGATCATTGGCGGTTGGCTCCCACCCCACCTCCTCATATTTTCATCGCTTCTACTCAAGCAAAGATCATTGGTGGAGACTCATTGCTGCGTCTCCCATGCCTTCCTCTTCGGCATCACCTTCTTCCTATTGGCTAAGATGGGCTTGATTAATATCTTCGCCCAATCTTGAAGGGGAGTATTGACATATGTATCTTGATAGAATTTTCTGTAGTCCTATAGGACACTGTATGTATTTAGAGAGTTGACCTTCTATGTAGTGTATAGCATACTTAATTAAGAGGAAGATTGTACCCTTTTGATACATATCAATTACATACAACCATTTTTTCAAAGTTTCTCTCATCTCTTCTTCTAGACTTTGCAAATATTTACACATTCATCAACATCTAAACAAGAAAATTATTTAAATCACCTAAACGTCAAATTTTCAAAAGACGCACCTGCAAAAATATGGGTGAATAGTTGCTTGATGTCTGTGCATTTGATGCAGAATTAATAGTAGAAGTACGCATGGGAGCTGAAGATGTTCGCATCGGTGATGGTGGCATACTACCACTAGATGGTTGGCGGGATAATTCTAAATTTGTAACAGTATTTCCAGATACTGTTGGTGTTCCCATCCGATCTGAAAATGGATGACCAAATGCAAGCCAATCCTTTTCTATGAGTGCCTGTTGGAAAACAAAGGCAAATTAACATTCCAGTATCAACTTTTTAGTCATCTTCAATAGACTAGAATAATAAATATTATTGTTCACAAGTACTTATTAAGGAAACAAACTAGTGTCTATCAATTCTTCAAGCATAAAACAGTTCCTACATTGATACAGTGAGGATTTTTTTAAATAGTGATGTGTCAACAACAAATCAAATATAATGCAAGATCGAAGATCAAAATCTACCTTCAGTCATTTCCTTTTTTTTTTTTCCTTAGAACAATAACGAAAGAAATGATATTGATAAAAGAAGAGAGTACAAGTACATGGAATAAGAGACCTATACTTGCAGAACAAAATGCAAAACAGAAAATTACATCATCACCCCTAGAAAAGAAAAAATCAAGGAAACAACAAAATGCCAAGACACCTTTCTACTCCTAACTTGGATAAAATATAAGCAACACCATTCGCCGAACGCTTTACATGAATGAAGGATACATTTGAGGAGAAAATCTCTCGAATCTCTTTAATAATGGGTAAAGTTTCCAAGACTTGTACCCCACTAGCCCATTTGATTGCATTTGCTGAGTTGCCTTCAACAATTAGGCTTTCCCGACCATGGATTCACCAAAGATCTAGAGCCCTTTTAATTCCTAATAATTCTGCCTCATTGGAATCCTTGCTCCCATTGATACTGAAAAGACTCAAGAAAAAACCCCCTCACTATTTGACAATAATACCCCCTTGTTGTGGGACCAACCTCTGTGCCAAAGTTGACTAAAATATTCTAATTATGGAAAGTTAACTCTATTATGTATGATTGATTGTAATTAGCCATTATTTTATTTGTTTCCAAAATCAGCCACCTTGAGTGGCTCTCTGTATATTATTTATACTTGTAATTTCCACTGGTTTCATACATTCAATAAAATACAGAAGAGAGAAATTCCTCTCCATTATTTTCTCTCTCTTCTTTTTCCCATTATTATTTTCTACATGATATCAGCCAAAACGACTTTTTGGAAGCTTTCGGAGGATTTTTTTTCATTTTACTGTTCCTCCTTGGCATTGTTGTTCCTCGCCAAAATCCAACGTCATCTCCGACGCTGATCTCTGAGCACATTTGTGGCAGACCTCTCTTTTCTTCTCCCTCCTCGTTTTGGGGGCTAGTCATAGTTTTTCAGCAGATTGGAGGTTCTGTGCAGTCCAACAGTCGTTAGTCCTTTTTGCACCCGTCCCTTCTCGGCCTTCGATCCATTCACTGTTCCGGTTTTTTACGACGGGATGCCCCACTTTTCCAATCCTTTTTGGAAGGCCTATCCATCTATCAAGTGGATTTGGTGTTCTACCCTCCACAGATCTACGTTTCGTCTCTCCTGTAGCGTCAATTCCGGTCCAAGAAATCCATTGTTCCGGTTTTTTACGACGGGATGCCCCACTTTTCCAATCCTTTTTGGAAGGCCTATCCATCTATCAAGTGGATTTGGTGTTCTGCCCTCCACAGATCTACGTTTCGTCTCTCCTGTAGCGTCAATTCCGGTCCAAGAAATCCATTTTTGTGTTTTTTCCTCTGATCCACGTGGATACAACCCTTTTGCAACTTGGCTCTACTCTCTTCGCCTAAGGTTAACCTAGGTTTTCGGTCAACGATGGGGCCCCTTTTTCCTGGTTTTCAGCACTGCTGCCTGGGAGACCCGACACCCATTTTTTTTGGAATTTTTTGCCGAATCTGCTGGTTTTTCACATAAGACAACATTTCTTCCCCATTTTTGGTGTTGCCCCTCTCTCCCCTTTGGATTCCACGCAGGTTTCTTCGCCCAAATCACTGATGGGGCCTACTGTTTGTTGCTTTTCATCTCAGATCTGCTCATCTGGTTCTCGACAGTGGACTGTTTGGCTTGGATCTCCTTTTCTCACTAGTGTCACCACTCCATGTTCTTTGCATCTCTCCGGCTTCTCTCTTAGTCTTGCTTCTTGGAATACACTTCTGCGGTGTTCTTCTCCTTGCGTGGCTGCACACAACGCTATTGATTTAGTGCTCCCATGGCTTCATATTCAACATCTTCTCTTCCCGATTGGCCGGATTATGACGGTCTTGCTCAATGAGACCAACTACTTTCAACGGTCTCATTCTACTAGAATATTCTTAGACTGCCAAGCAACTATCATCTTATATCGATGGTGCTGCCAAAGTACCAGCTATGACTAATTCTACAAGTACCATTTGGACAGCTAATACCTCCTTGGTCCAGTCATGGCTTCGTCATTCCATGGAAGACCATATCCGGTGCAAGCTGAGCTTTACTTGATATGTTTGCCCTAGCTTGAGGAAGAGTATTGTGGGACCCACTTTATGACATAGTTGACCATGTGGGACCCAATTCTAGACAGAGTTGACCCGAATCACTTCATTTTGGAAAGTCAACTTATTAGTTGTACAATTTATTGTAATTAGTTATTCCTTTATTCTTTTCCTTTTTAGCCACTGTAATTGGCTCTCTTTTTCTTATTTATACGTCTAACCTCTGACAGTTTATGCATTCAATAGAATAGAGAAAATGAATTCTTCTCCACAATTTCTCTTTAACTTCTCTTTTTTTTTCTTTTTCTTATTATAAAATTCTACATGGTATTAGTTAGAACCGATCTCTACGGTTTCTAGGGAGTACTGTTTCTTCTCCTTTTAACTATTCCCGTGTTCATCATCGGAATTTGGCAGGGTCGGCTCATCAAATTCGTTCAGTTTCCTGTAGGGGATATCTTTTTCCCTCTGTTATCTATTTTTCTTTGCTTGAGCAGTTTCACGCAGTTCTGGACCACCACCAGATTTTGGTTTTTTGTCTCGATCTGCGAGAATCAGTGTACATTTCAAACCCATTCCGGTGTCGTCGCCCATTGTACAACTCTCCATCTGGTTGAGGTTGGGTTTTGGTCCCTACTGTTGCCACTTGTACTACTCTCAGATTTGTTTCCTGCAAGCAACCTATCATCGAACCTTCTTCACAGTTTGGCTTCAATCCATCCCACTCGTGGTCAGATCGTGCTCCAAATTTTCAGTGGTTTTCACCCCTAGCCCACCTACATTCACATAAGGTTGACTTAGGGTTTTGGTCAAAGGTGGGGCTCCATTTACTGGTTTTACAGACCTGCCATAATGATGCCCAAAAACCTTTTTTGGGTACTTTTCCTTAGATCTGAGTGGAAACGGATCTTCCGCACTTGGGGTTTGCACCACCACAATCGCCCCTACCTCTGTACTGCATCTACATAGCTTTTGCCTCGGTTTGTGGTTCGTGGGGTCCACTTCTGTTATCTTCTTCTCAGATCTGCTGCAAAACCTTCAGTCTTGGGTCTGTTTTGGACCTATATCTGCTTCTACAGGCCTCTGATTTTGTTGTTCCTTCACTATTGTCAATCGCCCTTACCTCTATATTGTATCTACAAGGCTTTCGCTCCTTATCGTGCTTGGTGGGGCCCACTTTTGACACGTTCTTCCCCTTGAGTTGTTGCATACAGCTCTGTTTGGTCTCTTTTGGGCTTGTTTCCCTGCCCCTCGCTTCTTCTCACTGTTGTACCAAGTGTTATTCCTTCATTTGGTACCTTCAGTACCAACATGACTTCCTCTATAGATTGGTTGGATCACCACGGTGTTGCTCAATGAGACCAACTACTTTGAATGGTCTCATTCTGCCAAGATGTTCTTGACTGCCAAGTAATTGTCGTCTTATATTAATCGCACGGCTAAAGCACCGACTACGACTAATTCTACATATTCCACCTGGGACTCTTAGGAGTTGCTCTTGAAAATTGGTGGACTCCAATTTTCGTCCAAGCAAGAAAATACCAGTTGTTTCGAATTCAATTAGTTCTTATGGTTTTCATAGATTAGGTGTGTACGTCATTAGAATATATCATTATTTTCTTTCAATTTGCTTCCGCTATTTTCAATCAATTCAATTAGAAGAGGCATAATCTTATAACATCTATAGACTAATTCAAATTCTTGGGAAACTTGTGCAATCGGTTTGGAAATTTTTTGAGCAATTCCTTACCAAGGCAAACTCCTTTTACGAATACATAATCGACTACGTGGGTTTTTAGTTGCCATAGGTCTGAATGCACTCTAAAATTGCACACCTACTGGCAAATCTCACAAATTCGACCCTAGGACTGCATCGGTTGGTCATCAGAGCTTCGGATTGCTTCTACTTGCAATCAGAACAATAGTTTTGAGAAGATTTGACTGTGTTTTTCTCATCCAATCACACGTTATTGATTCAAGACTCGATGTATTTGTTCATCAAATAAAATTTTTGGTTGTTGAAGTCAACCCAACAGTATTTCTATGAGCCGGTGTTCTTTCCAACACAACCCAACAATTTTCGATATCTTGCAGACTTTTCTGGCAATAAACAGCTCAGAGGAAAAATCTCAAAACATTCTAGCAGATAGGTCTTCTCTGTGAAGATTACAAAAATATTTTGTTCGTCACGAGCAAAATTTTCTAGCCCGAGTTATCGTCGTTTTACTGGGACTGTTACAGATTTGTTTATGCAGTAGACTGAGTTTTTCTTTTGGCTTACAAGCAACTTTTGATCAAGAAAACCAGGTTCTAAAATTCTCAAATTTTTACAGTGGATAGATATTTTTGTGAGGATCAACATGGTATATTATCTTGCATCGTTTCGATTTTCCTACATCAAGTTATCACTGCTCCAAGGTACGGTTATCAAAACTGTCAATCAAACTACACGAATTATTTTGGTCTCTGTTGCTACACAGTTTTGGGTGATCCATTCATATTCTTTCGATCTCATATTTGGAGGATAGTTAGATCTCCTTCTCTTCTTTTAAGCAATATAAAGATCTCTCCAGGAAGATTTCTGTAGCTCCAGTTACGATTTTTTTAATCACAACGCGTAGAAACAGACTAAGCAGAAACAAGAATTTTTATCTCTGTCACTTCGATTATTTACAGAATTTTTTTTGGAGTACCAATCGAACTTCTTTCGGTTTGAAATTTTTACGAGTGTCTTTTATATCAGTTGGCTTCCTCCAGAAAAAGTTTCGTGAACATATCATATCAGAAACTCCAGTTATTACTTTTTTGGTGACGGGTATGCAGAAAATCCATACAACAAAGTGTTTTTGGACTTTTGGAGCATCGGGTAACTGTATTTTTGCAAATTTTCTTACAACTACCCGATTTTCAAAGTTGTTGGCTCGTGTGTGATTCATATCCAAGTTTCGAGCTCTCTTGCTCGCCTTGAATTTTTATGACACACGGTTATAGTACCAAATTAAATATGGGCAAGAATGTTGGTGATAACAACCCCTTGAAAGGTCAAGCCAATAATCAGGGCGACAAACAATCAGAGATAGTTGATTGGAGGGAAGCAATAGCAGCATTGGCACGATAGATGGCTATCATGCAAGCCACTATGCAACATCAAGTGATTACCTTGCATGACTCTGTGCAACAGCTTGCCCGTGATAGACATCGATCATACTCTTCTAGACAATCTCGTGGTTTGCGTCACATAGCTCATTCAGTGTCAAGTGATAGCAATGATGATCGTCAAAACATGGCAGACAACATCATCAACAAAGAGATCCTGATCACATCTCTATCAGAGTAGATTTCCAGAGATCTTTGGGCATCTATCTAGTGAGGTATTTCTAAACTGACTAGAAGCAGTAGAGAATATGTTTGAATGTGGAGATGTGTCAGAAAATCAACAGGTTAAGCTTGTTGTGATGAAATTGAGAGGTTGTGCTTTATCTTGGTACAAGGCCATTAAGCTTGAGAGAAAGAATCTAGGAAAGGACCCCATCTAATCCTGGAGCAAATTAAGGAAGCTTATGTGTAGTACTTATTTACCTCTTAATTATGTTCAGACTTTATTTTCTAAATTGCAGAAACTTAGACTGGGAAACAGGACCTTTACAGAATACACAGAAGAGTTCAATTTCCTGATCTCCCACAATAATTTGAATGAATGTGAACAAGTTGTTCTGCAGGCAACATTGAAGGTCTCCGTCCTTCCATCAGTGATCCTATGACAGGTCTTGAGATAACTCTATGTCTATTGTTTATTAAAAGGCCCTCAAATTTGAACAAATAGAAGGTCGTAGAGCCATACCGCCCCAGAACAGAGCAGGTCCATGAACCCTAACCTATCAACATGGGGTTCTCCATCCAATCCCGCTCAAAAGTCAACTCCTCAGGTTGCACTTGCGGAACGGCAGCAGAAATCACAGGTCAATTGCTTCAAATGCAACGGGTTAGGTCATATAGCAATTGATTGTCCTACTCGCCATGTGGCCTTGATCCAAGAAAAAGATGAAGAGGAGTAGAAGATGTAGATGAAGAGGAGGCTTTTAATGACGATTACATCATAAATGGTGACACTGTCGGTGAGACTTTCATGATCCAGCAGGTCCTAATATCTCCAAAGAAGACAAGCAAACTAGTGGCAAGGAACAATTTTGTCACTTATGAGTTTGTTTCAGACGATGTTCACCTCATGGGAACGTCAGGTGAGAAGAAGTCATATGTGGATCTAATGTGGGACGAGAATTTGCATCAGTTGGCTACACTCAATAGCTCGTTACTCTTACTAGTTCGAGGAATTACAACAAAAGTTATCAGTGCAGATGCACAGCATGGATGCCCTCGACAACTTGATTCTGACCCTCAGATGGGGGAGAGTGATGTACTTGCCTCTACTTTAAGACTGGTAGAGACCATTGAAGAAACAACACTGAATCCATCAAGCGTTCAACAGATATTCAAACCCTATGTAGACCTTGTATGGAAAGACTTTGTACAGAGAATATGTAATAGGAAAATTATTTTCTCTAACATCATGTTTGACAGGAACATGCAGGATTTTACAAAGGTGGACCAAAAGTTCAGAACTGGTAACCATCGACCCAAACCATCTTACAGTGTCAATCAAAACGGCAAAGAAGAATTTGGTGGCCAAAGGCACGACAGGGTCTATAGACTAATTCGAATTCCTGGAAAACTTGTGCAACGGTTTGGAAATTGTTTGAGCAATTCCTTACCAAGGCATGATCCTTTTACAAATACGTAATCGACTGCGCGGGTTTTCAGACGCCATAAATCTAAACGCACTCTGATATTGCACGTCTACTGGAGAATCTCACAAATTCGACCCTAGGCCTACATCAGATTAAGCTAATTAATGGGTCTTTCACTAATATTGCTAGAAATGAGACTATCATCGTGCTTCTATTCTTGATTTATCGTATGTCTTGTATGTTCCTCATTTTTCTCGCAATCTATTAACTGCTAGTGCCTTTACAATGTCATCGAATTCTTCAGTAAATTTTTATCCTACTCAATGTGTCTTCCAGGACTTGGCCACGAAGCAGACGATTAGTGGTAGTTATGAAGCCAATGACTTACATTCTTCGATCCTCGTGTCGACAACTACTCTGAAGCTTGTTCTACCTCCTCTTCTCAGGATGTGTGGCTTTGGCACAGCCGTTTAGGGCACGCATCTCATATTATTTTGAAGCAATTGGTTCCTTTCTTATCATTTGATAAATTTGCATTTTCTAGTCGTTCATTGTCAGACTCCAAAAGGATGAGATTCATTTAGTGCCTTTTTATTCTCTCTTTCCAACCCATCAACAAAACAAATCTCTCTTTGGATATCCATCCACATATATTCAAGTTTTCAAAAATGTAAGTTTCAAGATATGATATAGTTTTTCTTCTTTTTCGAATGATATATTATAATAATCGTTCATTACATCAAGAAGAACAGAGGAGATATTCAAATAAAACAACAAAGTATACTTGACATAGACAAACATAAGTCCAAAAGAGTCAGAAATTTACGATTCAAATTGGAACCAACGAGCATCATTATCTCGATGAAATACATAACAGAACGATCGAAATAAATAAATATTTGAAAGGACATAGTCAAAAGTGGTTTACCACAATACCTGAAATCCCTTAAATGTTCGATAGTATGGATCAAGCAGCAAACTTGCAAGTGAGACTAGTTGAGTTGTTCTATCCCATCCATCACTAGACAAGAAACAAGATTAGAATGGTTTAAGAACTATCTTTAGAAGTATACATAAATGTATACCCATATGCTTATTCTTTTATTAAAAAAACACAAAATTGAATAACATAAAATCAACAAGACCAAGGCATTTTCCTCAATCTACTAATATCCAAAAATGTAATGCCGTGAAAACCTTCAACAACACAATCACATCAATAGACTCCAAATTTAGAGATTTGTTGCACACTACTACTTTAGTTTGAGAAACGTTGTCAATTTCTTCCCCCAGCCCCCTCAAAATCACCATTAAACCAATGGAAGATCATTTTCCACAACCTTTTGCATCACTCGGAGCCAAAAGAGACCAACCATGAAAAAAATCAAATAGAAAAAAAAAAAAAAAGGAAGAAGAAATCAAATAATACTGAAGAAGAAGAACCATGAATATGTCAAAATTACTAAGTAGAAGGAAAAACCTAAGGAGTATCAAAAAAGTGCCAAAGACAACAATGCTGGGATTCATGATAATTTAGTTTCCCCTATGAAGGTGATCAATAGTAAGTGTGTGGATGATGCCTTTTTCGGTGTTCAAGCCTCTCTGTCTTCATCTTCTAGTGTAGAATACGTATGTAAATATGTAATTGTGCAAATATGGCAATGAGTATTGTGAAACCCAATTCGAGAACATTGACCAAGAATATTTCATTAGTTGTTATTAGATTAGAAATGGATTGTGATTGATGTAAATTGTGTTGTGGGACCCACTTCAAGACAATGGACAATGTTGGACCCACATCTGCGTATAGTTGACAAGAATCATCTTATTCTGGAAAGACAACTTAGTTTATTGTAATTGATTTGTAATTGATGTACTTGATCACTCTTCTATTTTCTTTCTACATTTAGCCATCGTAATTGGCTCCCTGTTCAATATATATTCTTGTAATCTCATACAGTAAATACACATAAAAATACATGGAGAATAATTCTTCTCCAATACTGTCTCTTCCTTCTCTCTTTTTTTCTAGTATTATTTTCTACAAATTGATTCTTTCCTTTTCAGCCACCTTGATTAACTCCACGTATTTTATTTATACAGCATTCTACTCTTCTTCAAACATATAGAAATACAATACAAAGAAAATTTTCTCTCAGCATTTGTCCCTGCTCTTCATTATTTTAAATCTCTTTTTACATTTTTACCTTCAACATGGTATCAGCTAGAATGATTTGGCTTTCTTGCCTCAAATTTGAGCCGAGGACTAGTTTTTCTCCACGAATCCACTACCACTACAATCGCTCTTTGCCTTCGGGTGGATTCTTCTACTGTTTCTAATTTGTACGGATCACTCTTTCACCAAATAGAGAGTCCATCTCATCTCATAAAAAGAACTCGCCTGAAGAATGGTCATCAACACCTAGCTTGGCAAAATAATCTGCCACTCCATTCGTTATTCTGGTCATCAACGCCTGTAGATTCAAACTACTACAAATTGGTTGGTAAACTCATTTATTTGACCATCACTCATCCAGGTTTGTCATATTTTGTTGGTCTTGTCAGTCAATTTATGTATGCTCCATGGAATGCTAATCTTAATGTTGACTTTTGGATTCTATGTTACCTTAAACTCTTCCTGATTGAGTTTGCCCAAATGTTGATAGGTCTTGTTTCCCAGATGACCGATATTCTACTTCTTGCTATTGCATATTACTTGGACATCATCGTGTCTCATGGTGTAGCAAAAAATAGAGTGTTGTTGCATGTTCCATTGCAAAAGACAATTATAGGACAATGGGTTAATGACACTTGTGAGCCTTTATGGTCGCAGCAATTTATCAAGGAGCTAGGGATTTATGAATCTAAAGGAGTGGCTTTGTTTTGTGACAATTAAGGTATGATTAATGTCGAATCAAATCCATTTTTTTATGAAAGAACCAAAAACATTGAAGTTGATTGTCATTTCATTTGAGATCATGTTACATCTACGACATTCTATGAAGCACAGATACTTCAAAATACTTGAAGTACGTGTCTGGTACGTATCCGACACAGATACGGCGCGGATACGTATCGGATACATATCCAATTAATTAAAAAATATTTTAATTATGGATACTCCCCGGATACGCGTATGTGGGTCGGGATACGGCCGGGAAAAAAAAAGAAGATCGAAGGAGAAGAAGATAGAGAGATAACCTTTCATACTGGTTTTTTTGTTCTTCTTCTCATGATCTCAGTTTTCCTTTACTTTTCTTCTTCTTCCTTGCTGCAAGTCCCGAACTCTTTTCTTCTTCCTTTCCTCCTCTGTTTTCCGCCGCCACCTATGTGTTTTTCCGTTGCCCCTTTTCGTTGGTTTTTTTCTAACCCTTTAAAACCATTCGTTTTAAACCTAAGTCCCTTATCTCAAACAGTAGCCTAGACACCCCTCCAACCTGTCCCACGTGCTTAAGTTAAAACGAGGAAACCCATACATATTTAACCTTTCGATTTTAGTATTGTTATTTAGAAAAAAACCTTCATTAATACTTTTAATGTTAAGGCTTAGTATTAATGTTATTTTTTAAAGAGAATCATATAATTATTATTAATAATTATAGTTATTATCCTATTAAAAATCTGTGAACTGTAATTTATTAAAAAATGTTTCAAAATTTATAAAATATATTTTTTATTTCTCCAAAAATTAAAATCTAGTTTTAATTAATAAATTTGTTGATATGTTGATGTTTCTATTGGTTAGATTTTTTCTGATTAGAAACTAATTAGTTGGTATTTGTTCAATTATTTTACAAACTAATTTACTAATTACTAGTTTGTTGTATATTTGACATATTAGTTTACAAACTAATTTATTATAATGAATTTTTTGTAAATGTTGGAATTTATTTTGTTAATATATATATATATATATATAAATAATTTTTTTAATTCGACATATCCCGCCGCACCCGTATCCTAGTTTTTCAAAATTTGCCGTGGCCCTTTATCGGATACGTGTCGTATCCGATACGCGTACCCATATCGGTGCTTCATTGACGACATTATTACTCCATGCATTAAATCCAAAGACCAATTAACTGATATGCTCAACAAAGCTATTTCCTGCTCTCTGCTACATGATCCACTAACCAAGCTAGGCTTGATTAACATTTATGCTCCAACTTGAGAGGAGTGTTGTAGGACCATATGTCATTCCTAGTGTTAGGATTGTGGTATGTATGAGAACATGTATATTTGTATAAGTTGTAGGTGCTCTATTCTATAGAGTTGACTTAGGTATTTTCTTCCCTATTTTACATTCCATAAATGGCATGTAATTCTCTATTATTCCCATTTTCTATGTATTATGATTTAGAGATATGCAATACATCTTTCTCCATTTCTCACATCTCTCCAATATTCTTCTTCTTTTCTCAATATTCTCCAATAATTCTCAGCATTCAACAAAATATATGCACATAGATACAGAAGTAAATTGAACGGAAACATTGCTCCCATTACATTCTTAATGCCTCTGAGGACCAAACTACAGCTTAAACAAATTTAATAAGGGTATTTGACGTCCCTCTGGTCAAATTTTGCGAAGCTATTTGATGTCCCTTGGGTCTTTGAAAGAACTTGTATAAGTGAAGTGGAATAGTGGTCTTTGTCGAGACTAAGACCTAGGATGAAGGTAGCTTTGAACAAGATTCCTGCAGCAGTTTTGTGAACCTTGTGGAAGGAGAGAAACTCTAGAATCTTTGAAGGAAAATCATGTGAAGTCGATGAACTCTTTCAGAGGGCTAAGTGGAGTTTATGCATATGGCTTCTTTCGAGGAAGGAACTCAATGGGCTCAAACCGCTGGACCTATTGTCGTCATGGGAGGTTTGTATGAGTGGAGCCAGTAAGGTATCGAAGCCAAGTGTTTCATGGGATCCTCCTCAGGGAGAAGTTAGGAATTCAGTGTTGTTGGTGCGTCTCGGGGAAAGTCAGGGCCAACAGGAATAGGTAGGGTTCTTGGGGACAATAGGGGTTCAGTGGTCTTTATGGAATCGGTAGAGTTGAGAGACTCAAATGAGGCGGAACTCCTCAGTATTAGGAAAGCATTGACTATCTAGAAAGTATCTGGACAAGGACTATTAGTGATATGGGGCACTCGACAAATGCAATCAAGTGGCCAATAGACTAAAGCGTCCCCCTGGAAACTGATTTCCATAGTCAGGAAAATTATGGATTTATCTTCAGTAATGGATGTATCTTTTGTATTAGGAGAGCTCTGACCATCTGGAAAACCCAGGGGCAACGACAACTTGTAATAGAGGGGGTTCGGCAAATGTGATCAAATGGGAAAATGGACAAATGCGCCCCCCTTGGAAATTGATCACTACGGTAAGGGAGATTAAAGACTTGGCTTCATGGCTTGAATTAACCTTTGTCCAGATCGGTCGAGCAGCGAATGGAATGGCAGATTATTTTGCCAAGCTAGTAGTTGATGACCATTCTTCAGGCAAGTCCTTTTTATGAGATGAGATGGACTCACTATTTGTAGTTTTTTTTCTGTTTTTCTTGACAGATTGTATTTCTTCTTTACCCTTTTTAGTTGTGGTCCAATCCTTTTAGACCCTTTACTGTGTATTTGTATTTTTCATTCTATTTATGAAATCTCTTTGTAACTGCTAAAAAAAATGGATGTCAAGTAGACTGTTCAGCAAATAGGGTTGCACATTTCTTCGCTAAAGAGTAAACAATCTACTGTCAAGGTGTTCTTCCTTTAAAAAAAGGCGATGCTTGAACATGGATTGATCATATCTTTTAGTGTTTTCTATTTTTGTAGCCGTTATGTTTTTTTCCCTTTTGGTCTAAGTCTCCCAGGCCATTACCATTTGACGTATTCATTCTTCTTATGCTTTATTTTCAATTAATGAAATTTACTTTGTTACCACTCAAAAGAAGAAAAAAAAACTAGTGATCCAGAGAAAACATAACCATAAATCGCAATGAGTTCAAAAGGAGAACCTACAAAACTGAAAATAACGAAATGACAGTGCCAGCAGTGACCGTCAAAAACACATTTCCAATGGATTTTGTATGAATTGTTAATTTGTCAATTTGGATAAAAATAAATTATTTTAATTGATGCTACAATTAATTGGTTGGATATGAAGACCCTTTTAGCATTGAGTTTTCCCTTCATGCATGATATAGAGATATACAGATTCAGCTTTTCTTGTATTCGTTCTTGTTTCTTCCCCTATTTCCTTGCCTTGACGCTATCATATGGAGATTGATTTGTGGTATGATCTCTTTCCCCGATGACATCCCCATTGCATCATCATGCACAAGAAATGGAATATTTAAAAAGAAAAGAAGAAAGGAGAAAAGGAGTTTGGAAAAAACAGAAATTCAATGGTATGACAGAATCTGAAACAGCACTTAATTAAACATGTTTCTACGACAAAGCCATGGAAATAGAATTCAAAATCAAACCCAAACAAGACATGTACAGAAGTTCATTGCATGTGGCAAGTGCTTGAAAAGAACCTTAAGAAAGATTAGGATGCAAGTAAGAAAGAGAAGATTAGACCTGCAGTGAACAAGAACTGAAGACGACTCCAGAGCTACACGTGCAGCAATCCAAGCAGAACCAGCTAGTACACTTTGAACATGGTTTAACCACCCACTATCTCCAAGGGTTGAAACAGAAGCAGACATACTGCTCAAATTCCCCCCTCCCCAGGTCCAGCCACCATTTCTCTGTCATCCAATTATTTAAGAGGGAAAAAAAAAAGAGTAATCAATATTATATTACCAAATAGTAAAATATTTTTGAAATGTAAAACCTGAAAATGAGAAATCAATACAAGCAATGCCAACTGCAAGTAATGTAACAAATACCTTTGATTTCTCTCTTTTTTTGGAAATAGAGACAATGGAAAGATATATTAAAAGAAAGAAAAACAACAAGACAAAGCTATTACTCTTATTGTTACTGCTCAAAAAGAAAAATGCAGAAAAATCAAACATGACCCTTGTTTTAATTGTAGAAGCAAGGGTCTTGTTACTTGTTACTTTATTCTTTTAATCGCAAAATAAGGGTTCTGGGAACAATCAGTTTTCAAGGGAAAAAAGAAAAAGAAATGGAAGAGGAGAAAGATAGTGGGTACCTGAACAGCGACATCGACGGTAGGCAAAACTGGCAAGGGGATGGGAGGTTAGCTGAGGATGGAGGATGGCATCAAGTCACAGGCAGGAAAAATTGACCAACAGAGGGGAAAGATTCAGTAACCTTGTTTTTGGCTAACCTTCCGGATCTTACCACCAGGAATTGGCTGCAGGAATTGGCTGCAGGGCTTCCTCAAACAATGGGGTATCGTCAAGGATGTTTTCATACCAAAGAAGAAGGATGCAAAGGGGAGTCTTTGGGTTTGCCCGGATGGCGAATGGCACTCAAGCAGAGAGAGCAATAAGGAGTGCTAACGGTCTTCCACTCAATGGAAGACACCTGCAAGTGAATCCTACTCACTTCACTCAAAAGGCAAGGCGAAAGTGGTCTCTAAAAGAAAGTGGGCTACTGTAGTGGGAGAGTCCTCAAAATCTGGGGAGAGAGGACCTTCTCAGGTCCCTCACACAAGCCGATGCTGGAGACAGAAGAACAAGGCGAAGAAAGGCTGTCCAGAAGAAAGGCTGTCCAGATCTATGGTGGTTTCCTTTGTGGGGGATCTCTCTATAGGTATTGTCACAAAGATACTGGCTGATGCAAGCTTTTCCCTAAAATTAAGCCTAATCAGCGACGGTTGCTTCTTGATCTCCTTCATATCAGAGGAAGAGATGATGAATCCAGAGAAGTGTCATGTGATTAACAGAAAACTCAGGGTTCTAGGAAGATGTCGTCCCAACTTGTACTCGCTTCAAGGTTGGTCAAAGAGGGCAATCCGGACCTTTGGAAGCAAACTGGGGACGATGAAGGAGATTGATGATCTAATTTGCAAAGGGAGAACTTGACGTAGCGGAAGAGGTTGGGGTTTAAAGGGAACCCGGTCAACTCGGGTCAAATCTGGTCAAAGAGGGATGGGTCCCACGGTTTATGATATTGGACTTTAGTGAAAGGTCGTGAAGAAATTGAGAATAGGGTGGGGTGGTTTGGTAAATAAGTGGAAAGATGAGGGCATTAAAAAATGTTGAAAAGGTGAGGGGACATGAAAAGACAAGGCATTGATGAGGTGGTGTTGTGGGACCCACGTCAGAGCACAAAAGGTGTTGTGGGACCCACGTTGGAGCACAGTTGACCAAAATCTTATCAATTGTGTAATTGATCGAAATTGATTGTAAATAACAATTGTGTGATTTTTTTCCTAATATAGATCCCTAGATTAGCTCTCTTTCTGTTATATATACATGTAACCATTCAATGTAAAAACACACGATCAATACATTCGAAGAGATAATTTTTCTCTCATTCAATATTTTATTCTTCTCTATTATTTTCTTTTTTTCCAATATCATTTCTACATGATATCAAAGCAAGGTTAATTTTGTACTCTGATTTCCCTCAGTTTTCAGCCCCTTTCTACAACCTTTCTCTTCTCCAGCGAAGATCACTCTTCCCGCGAAGGTTTTGCCAGCGGGGACTCATCCTTCCCTGTCGTTTTTGACAGAGCTATCCATTTGTCCAATTGGATCTCTGTTTTAGACTGGTTTATTGGAGTTTATCTCAGATCTCTCTCCTAGCGATTTTGCCGATCCGGTGACCCAGATCTAAGGTTTTGCTTAGATCCATTGGACTCGAGCTCTGTTTTCCACCAAACCTCTTCCACTGTTGTCGCCCCTGGCCCACTTCCTCTCCGGTGCGTTCTTGGAATTGAAGTTGATCGGTCCTCTCGTGGCCTTTTTATCTCTCTCAACGAAAGTATGCCCTGGATCTCCTCTAGGAACCTGGCTATTCTAGCTACAAACCCGCGAATAGTCCGTTGGATGTGAACACCAAGTTATCTACATCTGATGGAACTCTTCTTGACACACTAAATTTCTATCAGAAACTTGTCGGCAAGCTCATATATCTGACCATCACGAGACCGGACTATCTTATGTTGTTGGTGTCGTCAGTGAGTTCATGCATGAACCACAGGACACTCACCTCCATGCCGTGTTTTGAATCCTTCGATATATTAAGACTCATCCCGGCCGCAGTTTGTTCTATGGGCACCAGCCTACTTATCCAGTTCACAGTTATTCTGATATTGATTGAACCGGATCTCCGGATGATTACGCTCCACTTCTGCCTATTGTGTTTTCTTGGACTCCCATTTAGTTGTCTGGCGAAGCAAGAAGCAGTCAGTTGTTACTCGTTCTAATGTTGAGGCTGAATATTGTACCATGGCTAATACTGCTTCTAAATTCTTGTGATTCGCCAATTCCTTACTAAATTGGGCTTTACTCCTTTTGATCTACTCGTCATGTTCTGTGATAATCAGGCAACCATCCACATTGCCTCCAATCCGGTCTTTCATTACCGGACTAAAAACATTGAAGTTTATTGCCACTTTATTCATCAGCATATTTCAAAAAGGCGACTTTCTATGAAGCACGGATACTTCGAAACCCTTCAAGTGTCTGTGTTGGGTGCGTATCCGACACGGATACAGCCGGATACGGCCCGGATACGTGTCAGATACGCACCCAATTAATTAAATATTTCTTCAAATACAGATACGCCACCGATACGTGTAGGTGTGTGAGGATACGGCAGGCGACACGGCGGAACACGCACGCACATGCGACACGTGTTTTTTATTTTTTATTCCTTATTTTCTCCTTAAAACAACGTCGTTTTGCAGTTCTTGCGATGCAACGGCAATCAATCGTTACATCGTGTGATTGAGGAGAAGAAAGGAAAAATAAAAGGACAAAAGGCTAGAGAGGTCTGATTTCTCTAAAAGAGGTAAAAAAGAAAAAGAAAAAAAAAAGATAGAGAGGAGGAAGAAGGGAACATACCGTTCGCCGCAGTTTTTTTTTTTCTTCCTTTCATCTCTTTCTTCTCTTCCAGTTGCAGGTGCCGCCGCTCTCTTATGTTAGGATTTTCATGGTTTCCGTGGCTTTGTTTCCACGTGTGGCAACGAGTGTAGCTATTTTCGTCGTTTCCGTGGATTTTATTTCAATTTTCACGTGCGGCAGTGAGTCTAGCTATTTCCGTATTTCCGTGGCTTTTCGTTAGTTGTTTTTTTTTAACTTCTAAATATATTTATATATAATACTAAATTACTAGTAGTCCAATATTGTAAGTGTAAATGATATATAATTATATATTTCAGTTTTATATATATATTGTATTCATTATAAATAAAAAAATATAGTTTTCTAATAATCGAAAATCATTTAATCATTTATGCACTTATATTTAATTTATGTATGTTTAAATCTCATATGGATTTTTTTTTTGCGACTTTTTTTAGGATTATTTTCGACAGATGATGTGTGTAATCTGTTTATTAGGAAAAATTCGAAAAATTTAGTTTTTTATGTCATAGTAGAATTTATGATTTTTTTTGGAAATGTCTGAATTTAATATTTTTTTAATTCGGTGTATCCTGCCGCACTCGTATCCTAATTTTTAAAAAAAAAATTCTATCACCCGTATCTGTCATATCCGATAAGCACACCCATATCGGTGCTTCTTAGGCGACTTTTTACTCCTCATCTAAAGTCTACAGATCAGCTGCCAGATATCTTCACAAAGTCAGTTCTACGAACTCAGTTCGAGTCGGTTGTTAGCAAGTTGGGTCTACTCGACATCATCGAGCCAGCTTGAGGGGAAGTATTGTGGGACCCCCGTCAGAGCACATAAAGTGTTGTGGGACCCACGTTGGAGCACAGTTGACCAAAATCTTATCAATTGTGTAATTGATTGATATTGATTGTAAATAACCATAGTGTGGTTTTTTTCCTAATATAGATCCCTAGATTAGCTCTCTTTCTGTTTTATATACATGTAACCATTCAGTATAAAAACACACGATCAATGCATTCAAAGAGATAATTTTTCTCTCCTTCAACATTTTCTTCTTTTCACTATTAACAAGACTGGATCTCATCCAGCATTTGGTAAACGTCTGCAACTTAGGCAGAGAAAAGAAGAAGGCAGAGGAAATGGAAGATTAAAAAACAAATTCTAACCTTTTATTTCATTCAATATTTTCGAAAATATCAGTCATCCTCTGAATCAGTACATCTGTCTTTATATAAGAAAAGTAGAAATCTAGTCTACCACAATAAGGACTCACAACAGTTTAGCAATGGACCGACTATGGCCACCACATTCAACTAGGACTCTTGACACAACATCAAGTATGACTCTTGACTCAACTAGAATTGTAACAACCCTACCCTTAAAACGGACTTTCTATCTCATGAACACATCTTTCCATTTTAAGATGCATCATATGAGTCTACAATTGTGAAGCTTGAATCGCACGATTTGCAATTCCAGCCCAAAATCGTGCGATTACCTTCATTTATCGATTTTACCTACGGTTCATATCGTTTTACCGATGATTCGAGTCGACTCGTACGATTCGATCGCGAATCATTCGAGTTTGACAACATTGCCGAGGAGAACCCGAAGGTACTCTAGTACCACAAGGTAAGGGGTCTATGCACATTTTGGTTGGTTTGAATGACTAATTTCATGCAATTGGTAGAATTTCGGTGATTGTGATGAGTATGAAGCATGATAAAAATGTGCATGTAAACTATGCTTAGATGATGCATTGTAGTGTAAGCACACTGGATGGATTCTCATGGTTGAATGTTGTACCGTATAGCGTGTACATTCAATGAAATTCTTGTGTCTGTGTTGTAGGATGGTTATGAACTACGGTTGATCTGATCCACCATGTGGTGGTACATAGGCAAATGAAAACATTGTGCTTCAGTCCAATCAAATTGTATGAATTCTTAATCATGTTTAGATGTAGAAAATTAGATATGCAGCGTAGAACGTATAAATGGGTGAACTTGGGAATAATCATGCCTATGGGTGAAGTAACTAGGGTTACGACAACGAATGTGGAGTGGTGGAATGTGTGGGGGTTGATGCTTGATATGCGTATGGAGAAAGGGACAGTACCAAGTGTAGAAGAGCATATAGAGTTCATGTCATTTTTTTTCGGGTTCAAGTCTCATATACCCACTTTTTGTACTATATTTCTCTATTAATATATTCTTCTCCGTTAACGCTAAAACAAAAAAAGAGGTTTATATCGGAGCAAGCACAAACTAAAGAACATAGAAAAATGTCAACAAAAAACTAATACATCAAACAAAAACCAACCCCAAGCAAACCCACTACCCCATACACCTATTACAAAAAATCAACTGGCACAACTTATTTCCACTTCTGAGTTCACAAGAGAATCTGCAACCAAGAATTGTTAAAACCTAACCAAGAATGATGATTTTCCATCTGATGAAGTTGCACCATGTGTGTCTACATAGTCTCTAAGTCGAGCAAGACTATCTCTCATGGCATGAATATTATCAATTCCAAAGAAAACGACCTGCACAACGAGAAGAATCAAGCAGTAAATACTTCAAAAGATAACAATAAATTAGTTCAGTAGAAATTCAATAAGCTTTTGTACAACATACCTCAGATTGGAAATAATTAGATGATGACTCCGAACCTCCTCCCATTGCTCCATTTGCTAGTGCATTCTTTCTTGGCCTTGCATCAGCAATATATAGCTTCCTAATAAAACATCATGTGGTCAAATTGAGAAACATAACATAACAACAAGAACTCATGACATACCAAGCTCCATTTCAAAGAGAAGCATTTTATTAGAGACAGAGAGAGGATGAAGAAGGAGAAGAATCATGCATGAGTGACAGTTTACGCAAGTTGATGGTCAGCTCAAGTATGGATTGAACATTTGTTGTTCTGAGTACGAGTCGACCCAAGCCTAGATAAAGACAGCAAGACTAAACAATCAATCTAGAGCATAGCATGTCAATTTTTAATTAAACATTTGAACTCATATGTGCCTAGATGTCAAGCTAAGCAGTAACACACTTAATAATGCTCACAAGAATGAGGATTAGGATGTTTCAAAGGGGGACTAGGATGCTTGTTGGCAATGGCAAAAGGGTGTTGTTCTGGAGAGACATTTGGGTGGGGGAGAGTCCACTAATGGAATTATTTCCCCAACTTTTTAGAGTGGCCCAAAATCATGAAGCTTTGATCAGTGATTATTATAGAGAGGTCAATGGTACACCACAGTGGTCCATCTCTTTAGAAGGACCTTGCGGGACTTTGAAGAAGCTATCCGCCAAGCCTTGATAGGAATCCTAAGTGATACCAGATTGTGGATTGAGGATGAGGACAAGTGGATTTGGTCCATGGAGCCGTCGGGGCCCTTATCGGTAAAACCAATCCTGAGATCAGCATATGCAGCAAATTTGAACTCACCTCCTATATGCAATCTTGCTTGGAACAATAAGATCCCCCCTAAAATCCAATTCTTTATGTGAACGGCCTTGAAAAAGAGGATCCTTGTGAGACACAATCATTAGAGAAGGCGCGTTCTTCCGAAAGAGGCTCCAAGAGTATGTCCATTGTGTGAAGACGAAGAGGAGACAGTGGACCACTTGTTATGTAAGTGCCGATTCATATGGGTTGTGTGGTACTCATTCTTGAGGTTGTTTTGGGGCTCGTGGGTTATAGGAAGTGGAGCAGAGGATTTATTGGCGGCTTGGATGGGAGGACCCTTTAGAAGTAGACATAGAGTGGCATGGAAAATGGTTTCATTCGCAGTCTTGTGGGCAATTTGCAAAGAGCGCAACGGGAGGATTTTTTAGCGAAAGAGAGGGGCACCTAGAGATGTGTTTGAGAGGGCGAAATGGCAGGTGATAGGATGATTGTCTGTGTGTAAAGATTTTAGGGGTCTAACACCGAAGGATTTCTATTTGTCTTGGGAAGGTTGCATGAAAGGGGTCGGTAGAGTTAGAAAGTATTCGGTTGAGTGGGTAGCGTCTCCCCTAAGATCATGTAAATTCAATGTTGATGGGGCATCGAGGGGTAAACCCGGGCCGGCAGGAATAGGAGGAGGCGTTATATGATGATAGGGGTAGGATGTTTTTGATCCAATAACACTTCTCCTTTGCTGTTGTACCAAAGATCGAACCCGGCACCCGGTGGACAGAAGTAGAGTTCTATACCACCGGCCAAGTAAGATAATGGTTGATAGGGGTAGGATGTTAGTAGCTTTTTCTAAATCAGTAGGGTTAATGAAGTCAAACGAGACTGAACTGAGAACAATCAGGAGAGCACTTCAGGTTTGGTCTAGGTTTAGGAGCAGTAATCACATTATTGAAAGTGATTCGATAAATGTCATCTGTTGGGCTAGTAATAGGAAATTCTCTCTGCGGAGGTTGGTATGTATTGCTAGGGACATTTGGAGGCTGGTGCAGGCCGGGTGACATCACTTTCACTCATACACCTCGATCAACAAACTGTGTAACAGGCTTCTTGGTGAAAGTTAGTGTTCAAAAACAAAGACCAGCTTCAGAAATCTTTTCATCGCACTAGCCTTGATAGTTAGGGAAATAAAGATCTCCTTATTGGATCCTGTGAAACAAATTAAATTGAACCAAAGGATAAAGAAGGATATGATAGTTTTTGAGGCAATGGAGGAAATGGCTTTTGAACAGGTATAATAGAACAGAGAAGTCAAAGAAAAAAACCAACCCCAAATAGATAAAATTAGTGGCTATGATGATGATGTAAAGAAATATATCAATAATTTCATCGATTAGTAACAGCATTGATCTAATGGCAACATATAATGTAAGTCCAATAATGTGTAGACACAAAGAACGGTTATCTTACAAAACATAGCTATTCCAAATAAATTTCTACATATGCTTTGCATCACAAAGCACCTTACAACAGGAATCTACAATACCTCCTAGAAAAGACAACTTTATGAACAAGTCCCAATGAAAAAGTAGATAGACTTGCAAAAACAGATTGGGCACAAATCTCGTTTATTTGAAATTGAGATGTTTCTATGGTGTAGGCTTAGTTTGGGCCATGTGTCTTTATCCCATTGTATCTTCTTTTATTTCCTTCTTCAACATGATTTAAAATATCCGACAATTCATATCATACCGGCCGGTTCAAACTGTGATCCGGTGAATACTAAAATGATTTCTTAAAAATAACTAGTACAATGAAAAATCTCATAGAAACTGTACACATTGACAATATATTGGACAATTTTTCAACCGAAAAAACCAACCAATTTTTTCAATGTATCAGCCAATTTTTTGTTCGATACTCTGAAAATATGAACCAGTCTAATTAAAGGTGAAAAACAAGCCCAAGTGTAATGACCCTGTCAATCCAACACAATATTGTCTGCTCTGGGCTCATAGGCGGGACCCGCACAGCTTTGCATTGAGGACCCCATTGAAGGAGAACCTTCAAAACGCATTGTGCTTGAAGGAGGAGGCGCCAAGCTTATATACTAGCAGATCCCTCTCCCATCTCGCGGTGTGGGATTTCCACAAACACTCCGAGCGCCAACCTGGCTATTTTTTAGCCAGGTTGGGACGGTCCACCCTTTAAGGTCTCCCTCTGGGGCGAGGCATCACAATCTACCCCCCTTAAAGTCAGAGCCACCCCCGGCTCTATACATGACACATCCAAGCCCTCACACCAAAGTCCGAGAGTTGAATTGTGCTCTAATACCATTTGTAGCGACCTTGTCTCTCCAACACAATATTTTTCGCTCTGGCCCACAAGCGAGACATGAACGGCTTTGCATTGAGGACCCCACTGAAGGAGAGCCCTCAAAACGAGTTGTGCTTGAAGGAGGGGGTACCAAGCTTATATACTGGCAGATCCCTCTCCCATCACGCAATGTGGGATTTCCACAAACACTTCCAGCGCCAACCTGGCTATTTTTAAGTCAGGTTGGGACGGTCCACCCTTTAAGGTCCCCCTCTAGGGCGGGGCATCACAATGGTTGTAGTACCCTGCCCCAAGGGGGCCCAGTGCCTTGAGGTGGAATGCGCCTGGCACTGGGCTCATGTGGAAGTCTCACATCGCCCAGTAGGGGTGTATTCCCCCTGTATATAAGATTGGAAACCTCCATCTTTGGGAGCATTCCTCAGGTGTGCTCACCAGAAACAAAGTTGTACAGGTCCAACTACAGGCCCAAAGCGGACGATATTGTGTTGGGTAGACTGGGGTGTTACAATTTGTATCACAGCACGGTTCAACTCTCGGACTGAGGATGTGGGTGTGGGTTGATGCAATGTGTGGTCTGGTGAATGGAACCAAGACCTACAGATGAAACCGAGGGCGGCACTGGTCTCAAGGGGGGTAGGTTGTAGTACCCCACCCCAAGGGGGCCCAATGCCTTGAGAGACAGGCGTCCCACATGAGAGAAAATTGCCAAGTGGAATGCACCTGGCACCTAGCACTGGGCGCATGTGGAAGTCCCACTTCGCCCAGTAGAGGAGTATTCCCCTATATACAAGATTGGAATATTCCTCCATCAAGCACAAGGCCTTTTCGAATCATTCCTTGGGTGTGCCCGCCAGAAACAAAGCCATAAAAGCCCAACTACAGGCCTAAAGCAACAATATTGTGCTTGGTGGGCTGAGGCGTTACACGAAGAATGTTTTTGTGCCTCTTCTCCTATCTTTTCTCCCATTTTACTCTAGTGTTTTTGTTGCCTCTCATTCTTCCTCACCATATTTTCAAGTTTAAAGAATTAAAAAAAAAAAAAATGGAGAAAATTTTGAAGATTAAAAGGGCTATAGACATCTGAATTCGACTAGGAATATTTTGAGGTGAGTTTTATATTTTTTAGTTTTTCTTAAAAAAAAACGGGTATCATTTGCTTAGTAATGAAAGTGAAATATTATATAAACAAGATTTGGGACTAAAAAACTAGTATTTTTGCATTTTTTTCATTTATTCAACAGTTTTTCTGTTTTTCATTTTTTTGTTATTTTTTCTTTTTTCTTTCGAATGAAATAAGATAAAATAATTTAAGACAATAGTTTGCATGCATATCTAATTAGTTTGCCTTTAGTAACTTGTTATCGTTGTACTTGTATATGCTAACATAATTAGAGGAGAAATACCAAGATTTATAACATGCAAATGACGTTATAGTTCGAACTCAACAATTGACAAGGTATTAAACTAGTTATGATCTGTCATTTGTGACTTTGAGGTAATTGCAAAAACTACATCCCTTTTTGTATTGATTTTTAGTGAATAGTGTTTTTTTATTAGGTAGGCAGTGAGTAGTGACTACTTGTTTCTTTTATAAGTTATCATTTATTGTTTCTCATTTGGCATCACTTACTAAGTTACAAGTTACCCCTTACTAGTTTACCGTTTTCAGAGGTTACCAGTTACTAGTTACCTTTTTGAGAGGTTACCACTTACTAGTTACTACTTACTAAATAAATAGCTGCTTCAAAATAAAATTATAATGAATCATTGTGAATTTTTATCGATTCTTTTTGTGATTCTATCAACTCATTTTTAGATCGAAATGGATCTAAGAATGAATAGAACTCAAAATATCAAGGTCATCAACACAATATAGTTTATGATCATATAGTAACGCAGGGCATAATTACCCTAAAAGGGGCCAATATTTTCTCATATCTCAAGTTTGATTAAAAATACTTTATAATCCATGATTTTCCAAAATTCTACATTTTCTGGCTGTTTCTTTCAGAACTTTTATCGGGTTTTGAAATTTCAAACCAGTTCAACTGAAACTTGAAAATATTGTTTGGTTCGTACCGTGAACTAGTAGGGACCACTACAATCACTGGTTCTGCATTTTTAAACATGTTTTTTCAAATATAACAAACATCATTCAGGGTAAAAATAACCACAAAGAAAGCATACCTCCTTAATGTCATGCCACCAGTAGTTTGTGTGCACAAGGCAGCTACAAGTTTTTCATCAGCATTGCTACAATTTTGCATAAGATCCAACCAGCATTAGAGTGTTGCAAAATTATTGACGATTATCAGATACATTAGAAAACACACAATTCTCATACAATTATTTTCTGATTACAGTTTTTACTCTGTTAACCTTCAGAATTTTTCCAATTTTAAATTATACATACAAGCCACATGCACAAATTACCTCCGTGTATTCATCATAAGACCAACCAAAGGTTGGGATGAACGTGCAAGGACTGCTCCAGTGCCTGCATATACATTACATAATTTTACGTCAATAAGACAGTGATTGGCATCTCAAAATCGTATATTGCTACTGAATCGTTTTTTCCAAGTAATTCCTTTTTCTCACATCTAACAGTTTTGTCTCAAGTTTAATGTGATATGCAATAGTCAGCAAAGGTCATAGAGCACACTTTATAGAAGCAAAATGATAAGTGGCAACTGATCAGATAAAATGACATTTAGCACAAACCTGGATTACACCAGGAAATTACAGGCAACCGACACCTCGCACGGAAGGAAGAAGCCAGCAGTACTTCATCATCACTAATAACAATAAACATTTTACACAAAAATTTAATATTGACAGAAGACATTGACCAAAATTAAGGCTTATTGAATTTTCAAAAAAAAAAAAATTAGGGTTTATTGAAATCCTTAAAATCAAGTAAACTGCACATACAAGCAATTAGAATGAACAAAAAAAAAAACAACAATAATAATAATAATTTACCTGATAGAGTTAGGCACAATGAAGGAGAAGGGATAGGTTGGAGACATTGTATAGTTTGCGTTTACTGCGCTTATTCTCCACCACTTGTTTGAAACAGTATATGATCCATCTTCTATTGTACTACTTGAAGCATTACAGGAGCCTTTCCCAAGAAGCCGAAAATACTCATTTAGCAAACGCACCCTTGGACTGCTATTGCTGAACTCTGAAGGCCCACATGTAAATGTATAAAGATCCCATAAATGTATTGGCCTTGTGCACCTCCACAATGCATCAAACACAGCACGTCTCTGTAAAAAGTCACACACTGTAAAAAGTGAGAAGTAATGCTTACAAGCTCTATAAACATCAAACATATGTGAAACTGCTTCAGAAAAATGGACTACACTGTCCAATTGGTCAGGTTCTGGTCAAAGCTAAAAACACATAATTCCAACTCAATGGATTAAAAACCACCAATACTAGAAACCCAGTACAAAAGAACAATCAAATCTTCTGTTTTCTTTCTCTTCTGCCCCAAGAGAAAGAGATAACGAAACTTTTATCAAATTCAGAACCCAGCAGCATACAACGGCAAAAATGAAGTCCAGTGAGGGATTGGACTCTAGCCCAAAGATGGGAAAGACATACAAATTTCCACATAAGAAAACAGATCTAAGGTAGACAAATCCAGCTTCGTTGTAGAGTAAATCCACCGAGAAACCACTAAAGAAATTGGATGCCAAAACCCAATGGATGATGTTCGATTTGATCCTTTGAAGCACCACCAATGTTTTGTGAAGCTTTGTCATCAAAAATCCTTCTGCTGCATCCCAGCCAAACAAACCAAGTGATTGACCCAGATACCACTTTCTACATGATCTGGCATTTCTTTGAAAAGGGACCCGCACCCTAAACCAAAAATGAGATCACTAAATGAAGAAGGTAAAACCCAAAGAATTGAGAATTTTGGTGAAGAAAAAGGACCAAAAGGGAGTAACAAAGGGCAATGGAGAATCAAACTGATTCATTGAGGATGTTTCTGGCGTTATCCTGTCAATGTAGAAATTTTGTTCCAAAAAGCCAACCAACAAAAACGTCTGCATATTGATGGTCCAATAAGCCTCCAATTGGCTTTACAGCAGAAGGATGAGGAAGATTGATTTTAAGCAAGGAGCAAAAAGATTACAAGACAATACCCACTGGACTCTTTCTTCCACAACCTTCTGACTACCCCTTTATCAATAGAACGAACCCGATCTTCTAAATCCAGTATTTCATGATCCAATAGATGAAGTTAAAGCCCAAACCACCTCAACACCCCTCCCCCAATAGAATCCTTTTATGGGATGCAATCAAGAGAAATCCTAAGACATGGAACTCTTATATAAGTCACTATCAAATAAATTATATAATTCAAAGGAGATGTCCACTCCATCATCCAAATGGCACCTGGAGTTTCCTTGGGTGGAGAAGTCGTGTTCTGGATCAATCGTAAGGATTTTAGCTCTCTCTCACACACTTAAAGCAGCCAATTAATGTTCTTTCAACTAGGAGCGGAGTTGGGCAATTGCCATGGGAAATTGAGCTCTCTATATGCTTCCACTATATTTTCACTTGTAAGGGATGTATCTTCTTCCTATTAGTAGTATAAGAACCTTACAGAAATTTTCCCTAACATGGTTACTGCATGTAGCTTTCATGCAGCGACAACTATGTGGATCCCAGCTTCACTCCAATCACACACCATCCCCCTCACACCCACCTTCCCCTCATGAATTGGATCCTTACCCAATTTGACCACATGCTAAGTTAGATGGGTCGTAACCCCATGAACTTTACACTATTGAATAATACCAAAGTTTTGGGACCTCAGAAAACATGCCTGCATTTATCTAATCGAGCTAATGTCCGTTAGGCACCGTATAGAAGCAAAATACCTTTCAAACCAACCCATCCACATGGGTCCATGCAGGCCCCACATGAGACTACCACAAATAAGTCACTATGAGGGACCCAAGTAAATATATATACACATATATATACATATATGCATAATAAAATCTTTTGTACCTGTTTGTAGACTAAATGCATTATCTTTTCCTCATGATTAATATATTTGTTGCTTTGTTACTGTTGTAATGATCTAGAGAGAATGGTCTCTAATTCGCAAAATGAAATAGAGACCTTTTTTTAGCATAAGATCAACCTAGATGCATGCTAATCACAAGAAAGTAAAAGAATAGGAAGGTCAATAGATGAATTAGGAGTGTGCAAACATACAACCCCATCCCATCATGATGACCAAAAATATAGTTCAAAAGTTAATGGTTTTATAGGCCTTAGATAAATCCAATTTTTTGGCTTGAAAATCCAACAATATATAAAAGGTGGATGAATACCAATTTGGAATATATAACAATTAATGGAGGGTAGGTGAGTGTGAACGATTAGGTTTGATCATTAAGGGGCGCCACACAGGAGGTCTCTCCTAAATATTTTCATATATAGATAGATAGATACATACATACATAGATAGATAGATACATACATACATAGATAGATAGATAGATAGACACGCGCTGATCCCACCCACCTGCCTGACTGCACATGCACAAACACACATTTAGGATCACAGGAGCACTATGTGTTGTGGGACCCACTTCAAGCCACATAAGGTGTTGTGGGACACACTTTAGGACATAATTGACCAGAATCACCTTGTTTAGGAAAGAAATTTTAGTTTATTTTATCAGTTGTATGATTGATTGTAATTTGATCATTCTTTTATTGTTTTTCATATTAGCCACCTAGATTGGCTCCCTGCTTATTATATATAGATGTAACCCTTTACATTCAATACACAAAAAAGGGAATTTCTTCTCTGTTTACTTTTCTATAGTTTATGATTCTACACTATGCTCCAATTGTGATTTGGGAAATAGTGTATTATAGGGCCCATAGTGCACCCAACAGACCTTACTCCTCCCCTCACACCCACCTACTCCCCATGCATTGCATTTTACTCAATTTGACACCAATCCAAGTATTACAGCTTATTGATCTAACCCAATGAATTTCCACTATTAAATCAAGTTTAATTTTTGGGCCCTTAAAAGATAAGGCTTTATTTATCCGATTAATAGTATTTTTAAAGAGAGTTTCTCCCACATATCATGGCTGACAAGATTTTTCAACTTTTTCAAGCATTGTCAAGGTCAAGAATCAATTAGATGGCTCCTATTATGATATTTTTTATTCAACCAGCAAAAGTACACCTTGATTTGACACTTTGGATGTACAAGAAATTCCCATTTTAAAATGCACCATATATAAAGCCAAGAACTTTCAACCCACCTATCCATGTGGGTCCCACCAAGGAGTGATTGTACTCCTTTTTTGAGGTGGTCATTTCAAAAGGTAGGCACCACCATTTATATCGAGGATGTATATCAAATCCACTTGGATGTGTTGCGAATGATGTTTGGACCTCGTGATCATCCTAATCTTTGATCTTAAGATCCAAATTTTAAATTTCTAATTACAAATACAATGATCCAACAATGTTTTAAAGGGTCTTATAACAATTTATAGTGCAGTTAAGATGTATGGAATGTTGGGATTGGCCAAAGAGTGAGACCCACTCCTTATATAACACATTTCCCATGTCCACCCTTTCTTGGTCACTCCCCATATGGGGCCCACTAGGGCTATGTGGATGGATTGGTTAGAAATATCTTAGTTTGATTACTTTGTCCTCCCTCTTTTTTTTTTTGGTAAAAGTTCTTATTTCATTTTATTAATATTTTACTAATCATTTTAAAAGTACAAATATATGTGTGTGTGTGTGTGTATATATATGAAATAATATTTTCTTCTATGACCTAGAGCAACAAGCTGTCCCTGTATGCTAGTTTTGCCCTCCCTCCAAATCACAAATTAATATTTTACCATTGATTAAAAAATGAAAAGAGATGCATATATAATAATTTTATTGAAAAAGTAAACATCTTCTTGACTACGAAATAAGAAAAATCATATTACTATCTGCCGACAAAAATTAAGTGATTTTTATACGTGGTACAAAGAACTTGAGGAATAAGTAAAGCTCCTGTCAGGAAACATACTAAAAACCTTTAAGAGTACAAGAAACATAAAGCAAAGTTTTCAAAAATACATCATAAATAAAAGCCTTGTGAATGTATTCAAGTTCTTTGAGTTATCTTTGGTGGGTCTAAAAGAGTGAATCCACTTGTGGAGATGGGTTTCCCTCGAGGATCAATGACAGGATTGATTCTCAAAGAAGAAGAGCCCCAAAAGTTCTTAGTTGGGGAACCATCAGAACTTTGAAAGAGAAACTCAAATAGTTTAAAGAATTAAATCCTCAAATTGAGAAAACAATTCAAAATATTTTAGATAAAGAGGCTCCCAAAGCGTTGGAATACTCTCCAAAAACGTCAAAGAAAAATTCCAAAAGAATTTGTTTATAAATCTATGTTAGTCTTATTGAAGTGCCCAAAAAAGGGGTAATGTTTGCTGTCCAAAGAGAGTTATTTTTCTCTCCAAAACATGCCCTCTAAAATCCCCAAAAAAACCATATTTATAGCCTTCAGGAGTCCTACCAAGACGAACAAAAGAAAAATAAACTGGCTCACAAAACCATAAATGCAGTTCCATAGAAATACACGTGCACTTATGTGGAACCCCACATGAATTTTTCATTTTTTTTCTTTACTTCCTTTTTTGCAGTGTTTCAATGTCTCATCTAGTTTTTCTTCATTTGGACTTCAATTTGAGCCCTGTTATATGCATTAGAAAGCTCACTCGACGAACTTCCTAATGGTATATAATTAGAGGCATTTTTAGATCCTCAAGTGAGCCCCACATGATTGTAAAGTGGATGCACATGCATTTGAACAACTTATGGTATTTTAAACATAACTTTTCCATCCGATCTCAGCTTATAGACCTGTAAATTGTACTGAGAAGTTTAGGTATCTCTCAGATGGAATCAAAGCAATCATCATAGTTGGGCCACAAACTGTACTTATATCCATATATTTGATTAGTGATCTATCAGCTGCATTTGGAAGGACATCAAAGGAACCTTAGTATTGTGTTATTGTCATAGGTGGACCCCACATTGTATCTTTAGATGCCAACAAACTGTAGCATCCCGTACTAGTACATTATCGATCATTTCCGTAGGCATCTTTGCATTATTGATCAAACTTTATTGTCAGTTTTCTATGTACATTTGGGTTATGTTCTGGAACTTCTCACGGGTTGTGAGTGGGTGTTTAATGGGGACATGGAATCTAATCTTTGAGTGGTAGGGAGCTCCGTCTACATGGAGTGTTGCATGGAGTTTGATTCCAGCTACGATTTTTTTGTCAATGGGGAAGAGACGAACAATAGAATATTTGAAAGCAAGACACAACATGCTAGGGAGGTGTTCGAGAAGTCTAGGTGAGTTGTAGGGTGGTTACCATTGTGTAAGAAATTTACCAGATGCTCTTTAGAGGACTTTTATCTTTCATGGTCAGGGTGATTCAGGGGAGAAAGGAATAGAGAGAGGGCGAAAGTAAGCTAGTCAAAACCTGAATTTGGGTTTTATAAATCAATGTAGACGGGGTAAACCCGGGCTGGCTGGCTCGAAAGGGGGATAGTACACGATGATAGGGTGAGGATGATAATATCATTTTCCGAATCCACAGGAGTAATGGAATCTAATGAAGTGGAGTTACTAGCAATTAGAAAAGCGATCTATCTTTGGTCCAGGTTTGGGAATGGCAATCTAATTGTTGAAGGTTACTCTGTCAATCTTATCGCTTGGGCTAGCGATAGGAAAAAAAAAAAAATCCTTGTGGAGGATGGTTAACATTGTGAGAGAGATTAGAAATTTGACAAAGAATAGAGTTATCCAATTCAGACATGTGAGACAGACCGCTAATAGTGTGGCCGACCTTTTAGTGAAGGTTGGAGTACAAAAGATGGTGTCGACGATGGGATTGTTGTATTCTAGTACATAGGGTGAGGGTCTTGTATGATCTTTCTTTTATTGTTTTTGTTAAGGGTACTCTTGTATGATCTTTCTTTTTGTTGTTGTTATGGCCCTGTATAAACCTCTTATACAAACCATAGGCTACACTTTTGTACTTACCTTTTCATTTTAATGGAAAACTCAATGTCTTTGTTCAAAAAAAAGATAAATAAATAAATAAAAGCCTTGGCAAGGATGTCTTGGAAGATACATAATAAGAAAATGATACAAAAGTATATTCATAAATGAACCAATAGACTAACCTGCTTAGTTTTAGGGCGAAACCCAAAAACAATGATCCGCATGTCTTTTCCTGCATAACATAAGAGAAATTTATGCACCTGTTGAGACTTATTTAATTGGCTAATATAATAATGACACTCGGCTTCTACCTAAATATGATATGAAGGCATAGAAAAAAAAAAGCCATATTTTTAAATGTTACATGTCAGAATTTACCAATCACTAATTAATTCTTTTTGCCTATTTAGCTCTTTTTTTTTAAATGGTTAATATATTAAAAGAGAAAGGCACCAAAGGTGTGAATACAAAGACAAAGGAAACAAAAACAACAACAATAAAGTCCGCTACCCTTGAACCCCAAAAAAAAAAAACTATATAGCTGGGAACAACATAAAAGAAAACTAAGCTAAGTCAACACATTCTTTCCATATACACAATTTGTCGTTCATAAGTATATTCTTGATTCAGTACAATCTTTAAAGATTCTATTGTTATGTTTCCCCCATAAGCTTCATACTATGGCAAAGCAAGCCAAGCGCCACAAATATGAGCATTTTGGGGAGACCAAACAAATGACCCAACCGTAAGATAAATCTGCCACCGTAGAAGGCATAACACACACCAACTTGTTCAGCACAGAATTCCACACTGCATAGGAGAAAGGGTAATGGATAAGAAGGTGATTCGTCTCTTCCGATGTTTGGAAGCAAAAAAGGCAAGCACTAAAAATAATCATTCCTCATTTGCGTAAGTTGTCTTGGGTCAGAATTTTGTCCATGACAGCGGTCCAAAGAAAAAAAAATTGCACAAAGCAGAGCTTTGGAAGTTCAAATATCTGGGTTGACAATAGCGAGAGAAGTCGCCCTATTATTCCATTTGAAGAAAAACTTGACAAAGAAACACCCAGTCGAATCAAGCCACCAAACAAGGCAATCATCGATATAGATCCGAATCCGGTAGGAAGAAAGGATATGCATGAGTGCAGAGTAGTCATCAAACTCAAAATCAGAAAGGTTACACCAGATGAAAAGATTCCACACAACCTGATCACTACAAATGGAATAAAAATCTGAAATGTCCCTGCCAGAGACAGAGACAGATGATAAATGGATGGAAACTAGGTTGCCAAAGTGGTACTGTCACACCAAGGCTCTGTCCAAAACTAAACTCAATTACCACGCCCCACCTTAAATCTGATGCCTTCTTTAAATTTGCCAACACATACAGCAATAGCTCTCCACATACCGGAAGCTCTTCGAGGACAAGGATTGATTTCCCAACCCTGGTTTCCCACTCTGTATTTCTGAGTTAGGATCGATTTCCAAGGAAAATCACCCTCAGTGCCAAGTCTCCAAATCCACTTAGAGAGGAAGCAGTATCAACTTCTATGATAGGCCGAACTCCGAGACCACCGTCACGAATGGGAAGGCAAACTTGCTCCCATCTGACCAGGTGGTATTTTCTTTTATCCTCTTGGTCACCCCACAGAAAATTCTTCATGATTCTCTCCAAAGACTGAACAACTTTACTTGGGCATCTGAAAGCATATAAGTAGTAGATTGGGAGAGCAGTAAGGACTGCCTTAAGGAGAGTGAGTCTGCCAACGAAGGACAAATACTTTCCTATTAAACTATATCAAAGATTTATCATTAAAAATGAAAATAAAATAAAGAAAAGATTAAAAAAATTATAACAAAGATCATCATCATCATATGGCACAATCTGATCTATCTGGGGTCAGCTTTAAAAGTTCTATTTCTCCAATTGACCCTATCATAAACTATTTCAGCCACTCCACAATCCAACATTTCTTTTTTTATTCCTACCCTAAACGTTTTTAATAGTCAACATGTTCTGCTTGTGCTTACAATTTGTGGCCTCTAAACTCTACACACTAGAGACATGTGTACTTGCATGACCAAACCATCTCAAATAAGTTTATTGGGGTATTTTTAAAATATTCTAATACGTTCATTTTTAACTCTATCCGCTTTTTAAGCGGTAGCAATGGCTTATTATATTAATAAAGTGATAGTACAAGTACAAAAAAGTGGGTCTAAAAGACAAACCTACAACAAAGAAATACATCCATGGAAGTAATGGATGATAAATCCGGATGGCAACAAATAAGACATAAGTTGAAGACCCTAGCTCTCCTGATCGTCCAATTGTTGTCTCAAATAAGGAAAATGCATGTGTTTAAGGAGTTTATCCCACTCTTAGCGAAGAAGTTTGCCAATCCATTGGCAGATCTTCTAACTACATCAGAGAAAATCTCGTGAGATGAACATAGAGCTCTTATCTCCCTCACCACAATAATCAGTCTCCAAGGAGGCCGCTTCAACCTCTTAGCCCATCTAATTGCATTTGCCGATCCCCTTTCTATGACTAGTTTCACATGCCCAACTGAGTTCTATATGGTCAAATCTCTCCTAAGCAATTATGCCTTGTTTGTCTCTCTTTGCCCTATGAGACGAGTAAAGAAGTTTTATTGTTATGATCCGGTAGAACACCACCTATCCTGTCGGTCCCCGTTTTCCTTTCGCTACCCCGTCAACATTAAATTTATGGATGCTTAACTGTGGGGGAGACCAGACAACTAGGTTTCGTCTTCTTGGATTTCCGCTCAAACAACCCTCCCAATGGCTAAAGAAATCAATTAATTTGAATCCTTTATAATATTTTCTGGATATGAGCCAAACGCAAAGCCTCCACTTGGCTTTTTGAAATATCTCACTTTCCTCAAATACCTTGGCCTCGAAGATCCTGGAGTTGCTCTCCTTCTAGATGGACCAAAAGATTACTGCTGAAATCGTATTCCAAGTGGCCTCCATCTTAGGACAAGGCGAGAGAGACACCATGACCCCACTATTGCCCACAAGTTCTATCAAAAACCCATGGTACTCCCTTTAGACTAGCGAAGTGTGTCCACAGATTCCCAGTCAGTGGGCACCTTGAAAATAAGTGATCTACATCTTCTTCCACCAAGACACAAAGTGCACAGCATAGATCCTCCTCCGATCTAAGCAAGCCTCTCCTATTGAGGTCCATTCTGGTTAGTACATTTCCTTTCAAAGTGCACCACACAAAAGATTGGGACCCTTGGTGCTGCTAAGCTTTTCCAAGCTAGGGAGGGAAAAGGGTCTTCATCGTTTTGTTGATGAAGAGCCAACTCAACCATCGTCATGGCCGAAAACATAGCCGTGGAATCTCCTTCCAGATTAGCTCATCCTCCTCTCTCCCAGGACAAAGGAAATTCGCCTAACTAGGTGAACAACTCTTCAAGATTCTTTTCAAAAGTCTTCAACTCTTTTCTACAATCGAATTACCAAAATGTGTGTCCCCCCTCAATTTGTAGCAATCCCGGGCTAGGGCATGTTTGCTCCTAGCTATCCTATAGAACCTAGGATACACATCTTTTATGAGCCTTTCTCCAAGCCATAGGTCCTTCCAAAAGAGAGTTTGTCTCCTCCTCCAACAAGGAGTCTCAGCGCTTGCTCCTTCCCTTCCTCTTCCCCAATGAACCTACAACCCCTCTTCCAAATTTCTATACACCATTACTCCCAATGTTTGCCACACCATTCCACCTATCCTTCCTCATGACCCTCCACTACCAAACCTCGCCCTTTGAACTCCTACAACTTTACCCCCATATACAATCTCGTTCAATGCACATAGTACCCTCGTCAGCACAAAGATCCACCCAAACCTATGAAAACAAATACTTCCCTTTTGCATCTTTCTTCCAAGAAATATGTGCACCACCTTTTTGTCACACCAACAAAGAGATCTTTAATGAACAAAGTGGTTGAGAGACCAGCACTGTCAAAGATCTACTTATCCTATTTACTCTCTCCCTCATTCATTGCAAGATGCCTGGTCTAATATTCTAGGTGAGAGCTCAAGTCCTAACTTTTTTAGTTTGATAAGTCCAACAACTCGTTATGCCCTATTCGACGCTTGAATTTGTACCCCTGCAGTTAGGATGCCATTGATAAGTATGATTCCTTCGTGTGCTTTATATAAACTAATGTTTTTAGTAGTATAAAATGATTTTTGTAGGTTAATGGTATTTGTCGATTATACTAGAAATGCACATTATACATAATGAAAGTTTGTCAATATTTCAAAAAATAATTAAGATGACTCTTCAATGTGGGCAAATGACATGTAAAAGAGTCCCAAGGAACACACCAACTACATGGAGAGATGTGTATCATGTACCCATACATGGCAACATAATATGGCTAAAAGTCTATCGAATTTCCTTGGTCAGATGGCTGAGATGCCCATTAAGGCTAACTTAGGGCAGATTCTCAATTCAATAGCTTTTCATACATGTAGACATTGGGGCATCTATTCTAGGGTTACAATAGCGCAATATCACCATTTTGCATCAAGTTCAAAAGAGCCAAAAGTAACAAAACTACCAAGATATAATTTTCATAAAAAACATACCAATAACCTGGAGATACCGGCGACATGGAGTCTTGTCAGGCAAGCGAGGAGTCGACATTTGCTTTGCAACCTACATATCAAGTCAAAGATAAGTTACAAAATATGTCAAATGGAGAAAATTTTCTAGGTAATATAACAAGATTGAACGCTATATGCATGTAACATGCATCTAGCAATTATATCATAAAATTCTACTAATTTTTTTAATGAACATGAGAACAGCAAAAAAGGGTATCTGTTTCTAGAACAGCCATCAATATTCACAAAGGTATGAGTTTGAAAGATTTGAACTGGATAAAAGTATAGCCTGCTTTTTGTTTAAATAAAAATTTGTTCAATTGCATGGGCTTAACGATTTCAATGCACGTTTTGTAACTTATATATATCATATGTGAGATCCATGTTGGTCACATGTGATAGATTTGTTATAGAGGTCTATATTTAATGAGGGCTTCTCCCATACCTCATGTCCCCTTTTTTAAGGCATTAACAATATTTCATTAATAAGATAGAATAGAAGAGTACAAAGATGATATCAATAGGTATAAGAGGCTTATACCAACAAACTCCAAAAACCCAATACAAGTCCATCAGTCCTATCCACTCCCATCTTGGCCAAAAAGTCAGCAAATCAGTTGGTGGATTTGCTGACAAAATAGAAGACCACATCCATCGATGAATAAAAGTCTTGAATCTCTCTAACTACTGGTATCCACTTCCAACAAGGTTTCTTTCACCCAGTAATCCATTTGATTGCATTTACAGAATCCCCCTTAATAATTAACTCTTCGACCCCCTTGCACGGGGTAGTTCAACTGGCAGGCGCTCTAGCTTTGGAATCAAATATCCTAAGTTCGAGTCCTATAAGAACTCTATGCCCATGGCTTGCGGGAGGTAGCATGCATCTAGAGTTTTTTAACCAATGCCCTCATACTCAGAGAGAGGTAGGAGTCTTGGGGTTCTTCGTCATATTAAAAAAAACTCTCCGAACCCATGTCTCTCCCATATTAAGAGCACTCTTTTATTTAAAACAATTTAGCCTCATTAGAATCTCTAATGCTAATAGGTTCAGAGAAATAGAGAATCATCTCCCTCGAAAAATTATGAACCACACCCTCGAAGGCATGGGACTAGACTTCCTTAGAGTGCCTCTCTTTATGAGTGTTTCTCAAACAACCCTACATAGTGCCAACAAATTCGACATCGAATTGTTCAATACCAAGGACAACCAAACAACCCTATACATCTGCCCCACAGCTCCTTAGCTACCTCGCCCTCGCAAAACAGAGGATCCACGCTTTCCTCACAATTCCCATGGAGGAAGCATGAAATATCCCTCCAAAAGAATGCACGTCCTTTTAAGCTGCATCCTAGTGAGTGCCCCTACAACAAACACCACACAAAAATTGTAATGGCTTGCACCAGAGGAGGATGCTTGAGAGAGTTCGGCCATGAGAGATTTGCGCCAGACAAAGAGGAGCGCCCAAAAAGTTCCACATTGCTTACGACAAGGAATGGAGAGCAAGATATAAGTTAACGCTCTCCTCCCTTCTAGCACAACGCTTTTGGGGCCCAAGGGTGACACTTGAACCCAACACAAAGTTGTGAGGCTATGTGGGCCCCAAAGTGGACAATATTGTGCAAGCGGGATGGGTCGTTACAAATGGTATCAAAGCCCAGTTCAACTCTCAGACCAAGGTGGGGGAAGATGAGAGTGGCAGAGCTAGGAACGGCTCTTGTCGAAAGGGAGTGGGATTGTAATGGCCCGCACCAGAGCAGGGTGCTTGAGAGAGAGAGTTCGGCCATGAGAGATTTGCACCAAAGAGAGAGGAGAGCCGAAAAAGTCTCACATTGCATAAGACAAGGAGTGGACAGGAGGATATAAGCTAACGCTCTCTTTCCTTCTAGCACAACGTACTTTGGGACTAAGGGTGACACTTGGGCCCAACGCAAAGTCGTGAAGGTGTATAGGCCCGAAAGCAGACAATATTGTGCTAGCGGAACAAATCGTTACAAAAACCTGGACCCTAGGCGGAGCCGAGCCCTTTCAAGATAGAAAACCTAGAGCACCTACCCTTTTTCTAACCAAAAGACTAGTTTTGACACCAGCCTTGACTATATACACCCCAAAAGGATCACCCATCCAAAAACACTCATCCTCATCATTGGGGAAAATAGGGAACTCATGCAGGATTACTAATAACTCTTCCAATTGATTTTGCTCAAAGGATCTAAGTCCTCTTTTGAAGGTAAATTCCCATTTTACCCTCTACCTTCCAACACTAGGCAATTTGAAATGAACACCACCTTATTTTCCATTGCTTTAAATAATCCAAGATACATGTTTGAATTTACCATCTCCATCCATACTATAAATCCTCCCATAAACAAATTTAATCTCCCTTCCCTGTCAACAACCTAATATTATTCCTATAAGCTAAACCCATCCACCCCTCACCTACACAATTTTTGTAAATCAAGCAAATGATGACCCGAACCTTCCCTGCCACCTTAGGGCATACTTGCGCTAAAATAAAGTGAGGTCCTGAGATGAAAGAACAACTTCAATCCCAAGAAAGTAACGCAATGGTCCCAGATCTTTGATAGCAAACTTGCGGTGAAAATATGCTTTGAAGGTAGAGATGGCGGTCGCATCATTGTTAGTGAGAACTATATCGTCCACATAAACAACTAAAATCATAACCACAGCAGAACGTCGATAAATGAAGACTGAGTGATCCATCTGGCATCTAGAGAAACCATAAGGCAATACAGCATTGTTGAACTTCTCAAACCAAGCCCGAGGAGATTGCTTGAGGCCATACAAAGCTTTGTGGAGACGCCAGACAGAATGAGACCCCCCCTGCTTGACAAACCCCGGAGGGGGTAGCATATAAACTTCATCCTGTAAATCACCATGGAGGAAGATATTCTTCACATCTAACTGATGAAGCGGCCAAGCATTGGTGGTGGCAAGAGAGATCAAAATTCGAACAGAAGTGATCTTGGCCACTAGTAAAAAGGTCTCATGATAGTTCACCCATAGGTTTGTGTGAATCCTTTAGCAACAAGACGAGCCTTATAGTTAGCAATGGGCCCATCGGGATTATGTTTCAAGGCAAATATCTATTTGCAGCCAACCGAAGTCTTGCTTGGAGAAAGAGGCATCATATCCCAAGTATGATTCTATTATAGAGCTTCTAATTCTTTAGCCATGGCTGCCTTCCAAGAGGGGTCTCAAAGTGTAGTTTCAACTCTCTTGGGAATCTTAACACTGTCCAGGGCTGTAAGGAAGTTGTGATAAGAAGGAGAAAGAGCATGATAGGAAACAAATTGAGCAAGTGGATGAAGAGTGCATGTACGCTTACCTTTTCGAAGGGCAATAGGAAGGTCAGACTAAGCAGTGTTGGGTGGATCTAGTCCAGAAGCAGATGTGATAGGGGCTTGTGCTAGAGGCGGATGCTGGGGTGGCCTGCGTCACTAGACCAAGGGAGGCTTGGAAGTGCTAGCTGGAGTGAAGTGAGGAGCAGTATTAGGAGGAAGAAGAGGTAAAACAGAGTAAGAAGGTGACATCTATAGACACAGGTTTTTCCAGTGGTAGGATCAAAACACTTGTAACCTTTGTGAAAGGGTGAATAACCTAAAAAAATGCAGCGCACAGCACGAGGGGAAAGCTCATTGCCAGAGAAATGGTGAACAAAGCATGCACAGCCAAAAATATATAATGGCAAAATGGGAATGTGTTTATGAAGTGAGAGTAGTTGAATGGGTGACTGGTTTGACAGCACACGGGAGGGCATGCGATTAATGAGGTAACAGGTGGTACAAGACTGCCTCAGTCCAATAAGACTGTGGTACATGCACGGTAAAGAGGAGAGATCGAGCAACCACCAGTAGGTGTCTGTTTTTACGTTCCGCTACACCATTCTGCTATGGGGTCGAGGGGCAGGACAATTGTAATTCAATACCATGCTCGTGCAAAAACGTAAGAAAGTTATGAGACAAATATTCCCCCCCCCCCCCCCATTATCACTGCGTAAGGTTTTAATTTTCAAATCAAAATGAGTGGCAACCCAATTATAAAATGTGTGAAAATGATCAAACACGTCAGACTTAGTTTTCATATGATAAAGCCAAGTCATTTGTGAAAAATCATCAATAAATGACACAAAATATTGGAAACCAGTGCGAGAAAGAGAAGGTGATTGCCAAACATCAGAATGAATAACAGAAAATAAAGAAGAAGCTCGTTTATTCATAGATGAAGAAAAACAAATTCTAATATGTTTGCCAAATTGGCAAGGTTCACACGCAAAATGCTGAAATGATAAAGAGGGAACAAGCTGTCGTAAAATAGAATCACTAGGATGTCCAAGTCGGCAATGCCACAGCCACACATCAGACGAGGATGAGGTTGAACAGGCTTCAGAAGCAGCAGGAGGATGATCAAATAGATATAAGCCCCCAACTTCACGCCTACCACCAATTACCTGTCTCGTGGTCAGATCCTGAAAAACACAATGAGAAGGGGAAAAAGTCGTTGAGCAATTAAATTGTTTAGTAAGTGCACTAACAGACAGCAAATTGCTAGACAAATGGGGAACATTTAACACAGATGGAAGATGCATGGTGGAAGAAAGAGGAACGGTCCCTTGACCAGCAATAGTAGTAGAGGAACCATTAGCTAAGCAAACATTACCATATATAACAGGAGTAAGGGACGAGAAAATAGAAAACATACTAGCCATATGATCGGTGGCACCGGAATCGATGACCCAAGAATTAGAGGAGGTATGATTGACTATTGGCCCAGTACCTGAAGAGGAGGAGACAACATTGAAAACCTCGGGATGTTGGAGCCGATCCATGCATTGTAACAGCGTGTTGAAGTCCTGACGAGTGACAGGAGCATCATCACTAACCATATCAGGGGAGGAGGTGACAGGAGCAGCAGCAGAGATATTGGCTTGCTTGGGACGTCCATGTAGTTTGTAGCAGGAATCCACAAAGTGATTTGTCTCTTACAATAGGTGCAAAAGCGAGACCCCTTCTTCCGGGTACTCTTGACAGGTGGACCAGGAGGCCCCCGTGCTGAAGAAGGCATGGGAGGATGAGAGGTCACTAATGCAGAGCGTTCAGCAAGCACAGGAGTCATGATAGTGCGGCACCGATCATCACGGATTAAGGCAAAATAAACTGCATCCAGTGAAGGAAGAAGGCGTTGTCCCAACAACTGGGCCCGAATGGGTTCAAACTCCTGGTTGAGGCCAGCGAGTAACTTAAAAACTCATCGTCGAGAAAGAAGTTGCTGATAGAGAACAGTTCCTTCACTCATATTTTCATTGACACTCTATGCTTACTTTTGTGTTTCTTAGATTCATTTATATATTTGTTTCTCGGTTCTGTATCCCTGTTGTCGCACACTGCTATTTTTTTGCTTTGTGTTCATCTTCCTTTTATTACACTGTTCATACTTCTTGTCCGAGACTTTAATCGCTATAGTATATACTATTACATTTTTCTCTAATTTTGAGTGTTCCATGCTGCTATTCTTTTCCAATTTTCTCTTTTCTTTTCTTTTTTTGGCAATCAGTTCCCTCTACATTTTGTTATTCATACTTCTTGTATATTATTGCTACAATACTTTGCTTTTCATTCTGATACATCCTTGGACTAGTAGATATTGTTTCTTTCATGAGTCTGAAATGGTTGACTCTCATAACTCCTTTAGCCCATTCATAATCTCGTTTCTAAAAATCTATCCCTAAAAATTACCAATGTCCCATTAAATGAGGGAAACTATTTGCAATATTTTCATGCCGTGCAAACGTTTCTTGGAGGCAACATGAAGTTTAAAAGTTTGAATACATTAATGGAACTGCTGTTGAACCTGACGTTAATGATCCCAAACACAAAGAACGGAAAGTAGATACTCTTTTATTTGAGTCTTGTCTGGTGAATTGCATGGAACCTCACATTAGGAAAGTTGTTTACCTCCTACCTACTACCAAGGCTTTTCTTTTTTTAAACATTGACGACTTAATTCAATAAAAACGAAGAGTGAATACATAGGAGATATATACCAGGTTCCAAGAAAGAGGAAAAGGATAGAAACAGAAAAAAAAAAAAAAAAAAGGGCAAAAGAAAAGGATCAGACAACACTTAGGAACAGAACGCCCCTCCCAACAAAAGATACAATAAGGAATCCGCTACTCCTCAAGCTCCCAAAGATGGTATGATGAAAACAGTTTCATAGCCGGTCTTTGTTTGTGTACACCCACTTTCGCTAAGAAGTTCGCTACACTATTCGCTAATCGAGGTATTTGTATGAAAGTGATACCTCTCGTCCTACACAGCCTCCTAATGTCCCTAGTAATACTTACCAACCTCCAAGGGGGGGGGGGATTTCCTATTACTAGCCTAAGAGATGACATTAGTCGAGTCACATTCGATAATAAGGTTATCACCCCTAGTCCTAGAGCAAACCTAGAGTGCTCTCCTGATTGCTCTCAGTTCTGCCTCGTTTGACTCCAATAGCTCGGAAAATGCTAATAACATCCTAACCCTATCATCATGCAACACCTCTCCTATTCCTGTTGGCCCAAGTTTACTCCTTGTTGCCCCATCCACATTAAATTTAAATGATCCTATGCGCCTCGTTCTCTGATGCTATAAATCCACCTTTTTCTCTGATATCTCTAGCCTCTTCCCATTTCACTAGGTGGGTTTTCCTAGATTTCCCCTTCCCCTACCAAGGCTATTTGAGACACTGTTAAAGAATTGTATTCTAGACAAGATAATCCTCCTGTGCAACCACGAGATAATAAATCTGTCATTCATTATTTTACCCAACAGTGGAGTTACTGGCAGGAATTATTACACACACCCATACAAGAGAGAGAGAGAGAGAGAGAGAGAGAGAGAATTGTTACGGTTCATATGTAAGATAACAGTTTGTAACAAATATATAGATATTTAGTTAATATGTACAAATATATATGCTTCTGGATCCATTCATAAGAAATGTATTCAACTTCTCTCCAGCATTTCTTAAATAGTGACATTTCTATCTCCAGGAACCAGATTCAGTTTAGCTATAGATGGTAACATCGTCTAAGATGTTATATTCCACAATCAGAATTACACATAGAAAACAAAAAACAAATCATATTAAGCATTTAGCAGCACTTACATGTTTGCTGAACTTCTCGATTGTCGCCAAGGGGATAGTACCGAGTGCAATGATATTCATAGTTCCTTCACTCTGCAAAGAAAAGGAATGCAATTAAGGTATGTCTGTTACAAATCAATCACAAAATTATGTAGAAAACATCTTCTTGTCATCATCATTATAGCCACAATCCCATTTATCTGGGTAGAAAACATCCTGTTGTCCAAATCTGTCTATTAAGTTAGTGAAAACTGTAGAAGATAAAAACTTTGAAGTCATATAACAGTTTGAGATATTAAAAAAATTAAGAGTTATTCGCCCATATCAAACAGTTCTCCATGGGCAAATTCTTCATGAATTCTTCTAGTATTATCTTAAGTCTTAACATTGTTTCAAGAATGACAAAACTAATCACACTTTTTCAATCAAACAATATAAAGAGTGTGTCATCATCATAGCCATTTATCCCATCTTATCGAATTTAAGCATATATTTCTAGCCAATGTCAGGTTAAGGCCAGGCTCCCCTAACCGTTGCCATCCCTACCCCTGATCTGGTCTCATCCTAATGAGCCCCTAGAGATAGACCCTATCACTTTGGACAAGCAAATCAAAATATATCATGAAATGTTCTTGTTTTGTAAAGACTCTTAGTACAGGCTATGGTGGCCTCGACATCTGACCAATTGATGATGTTAATGTAGCATTTTCTGCTAACACTTATGGTGCCTAGAGAATGAGAAGGTCCATGAAAATCCTTACTAATAGAGAGATCATATTGGAAATCAGGTATGTACAATCAACCCTAACCCACAAAAACCTCCGGGAATATTGGAAGGGAATTTATACATGCATATGAAAACTTGCTCAAGGCATCAAATTCCAAGGTCATTCCAACAATTGAGTTGTATTCTGACTTGATACCTGATCTGACAAAAGCTTCTTAAAAAATTGGTTCCTCTTGGTTTTCAATGTTGTGATCAACCAAAAATATTAGACAATGATGAGCTCCTCAGGTAACAAAACGTTAGAGCCCTTAATTCCAAACATAGATGATAGTAACATGAACGAATATTTAGCTTTGCTCCAACTTCAAATAGCTGACATTTCGCCTAATGAGGATGATAGTAGAATTTGTGGTCAGACCCCTTCACTTCCTTCTTGGTGAGTTGTTGTGACACTAATTTGGGAAAGTTGACCAGAATATATCGTTAATTGTAAATAGATTTGTGATTGATGTAATTGCTCAAGGCATCAAATTCCAAGGTCATTCCAACAATTGAGTTGTATTCTGACTTGATACCTGATCTGACAAAAGCTTCTTAAAAAATTGGTTCCTCTTGGTTTTCAATGTTGTGATCAACCAAAAATATTAGACAATGATGAGCTCCTCAGGTAACAAAACGTTAGAGCCCTTAATTCCAAACATAGATGATAGTAACATGAACGAATATTTAGCTTTGCTCCAACTTCAAATAGCTGACATTTCGCCTAATGAGGATGATAGTAGAATTTGTGGTCAGACCCCTTCACTTCCTTCTTGGTGAGTTGTTGTGACACTAATTTGGGAAAGTTGACCAGAATATATCGTTAATTGTAAATAGATTTGTGATTGATGTAATTGATTGTTCTTTTGATTCTTTCCGTTTTAGACACCTTGAATGGCTCTTGGTAATCTATTTATACAGTGTGTATTCTCCTTCTAAGATAGAAAATACAATAGAGGGAATTAAACTCTCTCCACTTTCATCTCTTCTTCTTTCTCCTGTTTCTTTTTCTTCATCATTATTTTCTACATGATATCAGTCAGAAATGATCTTTGCAATTTCTAAGGAGTACTGTTCATTGTCCGTTTTACTATTCCTCTCGCCAGAGTTACCATTCATCATTGGAACCCGGCGGCATTTGGTCATCAGATTTGTGAGGTTTTCTGCAGCGGACATTTTCCTCCCTCTCCATCTAGTTGAGGTTGGGTTCTGGTCACCACTGCTGCCCTCTTTGTTGCTCTCAGATTCGTTTCCAGCAAGCGACACATCACCGAGTCTTCTTCAAAGTTTAGCTTTGATCCATGTCACTTGTTCTCAGATCGTGCTCCAACTTTGTTGCGGTATTTATCCCTGGCCCACCTACCTTCACCTAAGGTTGACTTAGGGTTTCGGTCCAAGTTGGGGCCCCTTTTGTTGGTTTTCCAGCACTGCTGCAGAGACACCCAAAACCCCAGTTTTTGGGATTTTTCCTCGTATCTGCGTGGATACAGCCCTTTTGCACCCTAGTTCTACACCACCATAGTTGCCCCTGGCCCACCTAGTTCTCCATCAGGTTGCCCTACACTTTTGGTCGACTGTGGGCCCATTTTCTTCCTTCCCTTGATCGCCCCTGTCACGCCCAAAAACGGTGTTTTCCGATTTTCTTCCTTCCGATCTACAACAAGGGCTTGTAGTTCTCCTTGGTACATGCATTACCAGTGTCGCCTAGGGCCATCATATCTTTTCCCTTGGCTACTTCTTCTCGTGACCTGTGGCCCCCACCATTGGCTCTAGTATTGCTGGTCTCTGATTGTGGGGCCTCTTTTTTGCTTATGGACAGTTACTGTAGCAAAACCTTCACTTCTACAGTCGTTTCTTTCTGTTCTATCAATCCCACTGGCTTGAGCTTGTTTTCGGATTTCATGAGGCCCACTTATCTCTGTCTTTTGCAGTTGTTGTCCCAGGTTTTTTTTATTTCATATTTATTTACTGCAAAATGGCATCTTCCAATTCTTCTCCTCTCATGGATATGACCACTTCCACTAAGGGCAATGACACGATTCATATGTCCAAACAGTAGAATGCTTCCTTACAGCAACAGTTGCAAAGTCTTCAATCCTCTGAGGTCTCTCCTATTGTCACGAAACAATCAGGTATTGTACCCCTAGCTCACTATGCTTCTACTTATTCTTGGATTACCGATTCTGGAACTACTGATCATATAGCTGGTACGTCTCATCTTTTCTCCACTCTTTCACCAAATTCTTTTGGTAAGGTCAAGTTAGCTAATGAGTTTTTTACTGATATTGCGGGTAAAGGGTCAATCCATGTATCCTCTTCTCTTGATTATCCTTTGTCTTACATGTCCCTCATGATGCAGAGCACACCTTCATCCTCTTCTTGTTTCCGTGTGTTTGTTTTTTTAGTAGGTGTTTTAGTGTATTTTTAGAACAGAGTAGTTTAGTAATTATTTTGTTGTTCGTTTTTTTTTAATAAGATGAAAGTTTATATAAAGCCTTGTAGCCTTTGAGGCATAATACGATGATATGAAATAAAATTTTGAGACTTTTCGCAAATCTTGTGCAATTGATCTTTGGAGTAAATCCATTGGGCGAGAGGCCTTAGCGTGAGGCCATCTTCTTCTTTAGGTATTCTACTCTCTCTTTTCTTCTTCCTCTCTCTTCTCTTTGTGTTTTTCTCCCCCACGACCTCCATCCCCTTTACCGCTGCCAAAGGAACCCCATCCCTGACCTTCCGCCCCTTCCTAACTACTTCCTCACCTTCGCCCATCCCTAAAACCTCTCCCATCAGTTTCGCCCCTCTACAATCCATCCTAAACCCCTCTCCCTCTAACCGAGACTTCCTAAGCCCCACCACTGTCGCCACAGCCCCTCTTTGGGCTTCTCCAATTTTCGTCACCATCTGCTACATCCCACGAAGCCATCGCCGTAGCCTTTACCCTTGCTGCCGCAACCCTTGTAGCCCTTCATATTCCATCGCCAGCCTCTGTTTTCCCTTTCCCATTGAACCGTGACCCATATGACGTGCCACAAGCCTTTCTCCCTATCTTCCTTCTTTTCGCTGGTATCCCTCTTAGTTATTATCGTGTTTACCCTCTCATCCATTAATCCTTCGTGACCCCTTTCTTGACTTACTCCATTCGTCCTTCAAATACCAGTTAAGTCGTGACCTTTTTTTTTCCTTGTTCCATTTGCCCAATAAATATCCAGGTAACGAAATTAGTTTATTATTTAAACCCATTCTATTAATTAGCCTATTAGATTCCATGGTTATTTGACATAATTATTTGTGATAAATTTATATTAATTAATTGCAAGCATTAATTGGAATTTTATTTCAGCACATTTAGATTTAGAGTGCATTATTTTCTCCCCCTTTTAATTTTTTAGGGAACCAAACTCGTGCATCACCTCATCTCACGTAATATATTATCGGTTAGTGCCCTTACTAAATCTTTGAATTGTTTGGTAACTTTTTATCATTCTCATTGTGTCTTCCAGGATATAGCCATGAAGTAAACGATTGGCGGTGGTTGTGAAGTCAATGGCTTATACTTCTTTGATCCTCGAACCAACAATCAATCTGAAACTTGTTCAACCTCCTCTTCTCAGGACGTGTGGCTTTGGCACTACTGTTTAGGGCAACCATCTAATATTGTTTTAAAGAACCTAGTTCTTTTTTTGTTTTTTAACAAGTTTAAGTGTGAAAGTCGCCAATATGGCAAACATATTTGGATCCCTCCTTGTGTTTCACGTACTGATTTTAGGCATTTTGTTACATTCATTGATAATTATTCTCATAGGACATGGGTTTACATGATGAAAGATAAATGTGATGTTTTTTTATCACTTTTGCACATTTTATCAATGGGTCAAAACCCAATCTGATTGCAGTATTCAAATTTTGCGTAATTATAAACAAAATGATATAGTCAAAGGGAAAAACCGCCATCTTCTTGAGGTAGCCCATTCACTTCTATTTATCATGCACGTCCCCAAGTCCTATTGGCTAGAAGTTATTAACTTCATGTTATCTTGTTAACCGCATGCAATCTCGAGTATTACACAACAAATCACCTGTTGATATTGTGACCATGCATAAACAGGTCCCCATCCTTCCATTGCATGTCTTTGGGTCTGTTTGTCTTGTTCATTTGTTTTCTTGTGATAAACTCTCTCCCAGATCTGTGAAATCTTTATTTTTGGGATATTCCCCATTCCATAAAGGGTATAAGTGTCTTGATCTCATTACTAGTAAGACATATGTCTCCATGGACATCACCCTTTTTTTAACGCGTTCCCTATTTTGGTCATCACACATTTGATTCTCCACCTTCATCCGTTCTTCCACTTCTCACACCAGATGTTGATATTTCTGTTAATTCCAAGAACACTATTGTGTATCAACAAAGGAACCAGATCCATCTCCTACTAAACCTGAACCTCCCATTGCACTTCGCAAAGGTAAGCATGCATATACTGACCATCTCATTGATTGTTTTGTGTCCTATCACTCTGTTTCTTCCATCTTACCACAATTTCCTTATTGCTCTTGACAACACTACGATTCCAAAGAGGATTGATACAGATGTTTGCAATCCCTCCTGGAAAGCAGCAATGGAAGAAGAATTGGCAACACTTGGAGAAAAACCATACATGGGAGATGGTTTCAGTTGGTTGCAAATGAGTCCTTACTCTCAAGCACAATCTCGATGGCTCAATTGAGCGATATAAAGCCCGATTAGTTGTCAAAGGCTTCACACAGACATATGAGATTGATTATCAGAAAACCTTCTCTCTTGTGGCCAAAATTACATATGTTCAGGTCTTGATCTCCATTGCTACCACTCCTCAATGGCCTCTTCATCAGTTGGAGTGAAAAAATCCTTTCTTCATGGTGATTTATAGGAATAGGTTTACATGCTTCCACCTCCCAGATTTGGGAAACAGAGGAGCAACAATCTGTCTACAAACTCAAGAAGGTTATAGATGGCCTGAAACAATCTCTACGGGCATGATTTGACAATTTCAATAATGCTTTATTTCAGTACGGTTTTCTCAGTGTCAGACAGATAATTCCGTATTTATCTATCGTATCAACTTCATTGTGATGATTCTTGTTGTTTATGTTGATGATATTTTTCTTACTGGCAATGATGATACATCTATTACTGAATCCAAAGTTTATTTACAGTGCTCCTTTGATATTAAAGATTTGGAGCCACTCCGATGCTTTCTAAGGAATGAAGTTACTTGTTCCTCTAAAGGGCTCTCTTTCTCAAAGAAAATATGCTTTAGATCTCTTACAATATGCAGGATATTCTGGATACAAGCCCGCATAAACTCCTTTGGATGTTAACACTAAGTTGTCAACTTCAAATGGGATTCTCCTAGATGATCCTACATTTTATTAGAGATTAGTTGGGAAACTTAGTCATCTCACTATCACTTGAGTAGATTTATCATATGTTTTTGGCGTTGTTAGTCAATTTATGCATGCCCCACGTGATGCCCATCTTCACGCTATCTTTCGGATCCTTCGTTATCTTAAGGCTCATCCTAGACGAGGATTATTATATCCATAGCAGTCTTAATTGACTGTTCATGGTTACTCAGATTTTGATTGGGTTGGGTCTCCTGACAACCGACGCTCTACCACAGGATACTGTGTTTTCTTGGGATCCCATCTAGTTCTTAGCGGAGCAAGAAACAGAATGTTGTAACTCTAGTGTTGAGGCAGAATAGCGTGCCATGGCCAATATGCCTCTGAGTTACTTTGGTTTCGGCAACTTCTCAACGAGTTAGGATTTGCCTCCTTTGAACCGCTATTGATGTTCTGTGATAGTCAAGCAGCCATCAATATTGTTTCCAATCCTGTGTTTCATGAAAAGACAAAGCATATTGTGGTTGACTGTCGCTTTCTTTATCATCATATTTCCGCAGGCTAGCTCTTTACCCCTTATCTACAATCCAAGGATCAACTTGCTGACATACTTACCAAAGCAATTTCTCGATCACAGCTCGATCATGTTTTAGGCAAGCTGGGTTCAATCGATATCTTCGCACCAGCTTGAGGCAGTGTTGTGACACTAATTTGGAAAAGTTGACCAGAATATATCGTTAATTGAAAATAGATTTGTGATTGATGTATTGATTATTCTTTTGATTCCTTCCATTTTAGCCACCTTGAATGGCTCCCTATAATCTATTTATACTGGTGCGTATTCTCCTTCTAAGATATAGAAAATACAATAGAGAGAATTAAACTCTCTCCACTTGCATCTCTTCTTCATTTTCTTGTTTCTTTTTCTTCATCATTATTTTCTACATGAGTCCCATCTTCATATCTCTACTACTATAAAAGTGGGAAGCATGTTTTTTTGTCCTTGCATAAACTAAAGAATTGGTGCATGCACTTACATATAGAGATAAATGATTAGGTCACACCTAGTCCATTTCCCTTCATTTTGATTTACATAGAGTTTGGATTTTGAAAGAGAAATGCTAATATGTGGTGGTGCAAAAAGGAGATACAAAATGCGGATAATGACTGTATATAACAACTTTCCACCAAGGCCAGTTCTCATGAGCCATTCATGCAACTTTGTGTGACCCATAATGGACCCAATGTATGCTTGCAAAAGGTACTCATGCTTTTTTCCCATTGGATAGTGTAGAGCGGCACTATGGACATGCTCGATCGGTTCAAATTTGTTTGCTCCACCATTTGGAATCAAAAAAATTATGTGGGCTATACTAGCAAAGAACATGCATTATACTAGTGAATAAAACATGTCAATCAATTGTATGTCCCAATGTTTAGAACATCAAAGCCCCTTAAATGATTTTGCCCATTATGGACTACAAGCATAAATGGCATCCTCATTTATGACAATCTTCCACGTCATCACTGAATCTTTGCAAGTAACTCCCCTTTGTCTTCAAGTAGCTAAATGTGTGGATCACCTCCTCCATTGTAACCTCTCATTCTGGGTTTGGGGAACCTTCCCATCCCTCTTTAATGCAGAGTGGATTACGTTGGCTTTAGTATCCAAGTTAATTTTTTTTGGCATTCTTTCGAGGGACATCCAGGTTCTGAATGCACCTCATGTACATCATTTGTAGCATTTGAAAAGGAGTTCAAGATCTCCATCCATGGCAGACTCCTCATAAGGCTAAATGCATTTCTTGGGCAGATCTCTCTGTCCATGGAAGCACTCCTCACAAAAGGCTAAATGCATTTCTTGGACAGTCATCCTAAAAGAACTCAGTGGCATCTCCAAAATTTGGACCTTTGTTGGACTGTTTTGACATTGTTTGATAAGCATGAACTTGGCCAGGTAAATGTTCTGTTCATCCCACGTTTACAATGCTTTTTGGCCCTCTGGTACTTACCTCTCTTTGTTCTTAGCACTCCCTGTGTTTTTTCCACTTTCAAAAATGTTCAATTACAGTTACCCGCCCTTACCCACCCCACCCCCACCAAAAGAAAAAGAATAAAAAAAAAAAACCTTTAGTTGTAAGTGGCAATGAAGAGTTATAGTAGGCAACACAAGAAGATAGGAAAAATAATTTTTTTTTCTTCACAATTGTGTTGAACCTAGCTCGACTACAAAACCACAAGATTTTAGACCTCAAAAGAAAACTAAACTGCCAATTCAACCAGGAGAAGATCAGGACCTCATGGAAAACATGTTTGTTTGCTTACCAATTCCATTAACAGCCATCAACCAATTAAAAGATTTCGAAGAACCTTAATATATGGACATCTATGGTGGCTGGTGGCTGGTGGCTGGTGGCTGGTGAGAGGCTTCAGGCAAAAGCATGCCAGGAGCATTCCCTACTTGGACCTTCCATTAGTGAGGGTCATGAAGTTTAATTGTTATGGCTTTTCATATGGTCATCCAAGACCAATCCGAGGAAGTGTTGTTAGGCACATTGAAGGCTGAATTCTGATTTCTCTAGAAAGAACTCATTATAGTTCAGAAACTCCATAGTCCATACATTAAGGTCATCGCTAAGAGCATTCCAAGAATACCGAGGAATAGACCAGATATAAGAATCTCTGATATTTTGGAAATGGTTGCTGCAATTTCATCAAAAAGGATGAGAAATACATAGAAAACTTTGCTCGTTGTTATTAACCCCAAAGGTTTATCAAATAAGGGATATTCTCACAACATCCACCATTTTACCCTTAAATATTTTCCTCTTTTAAGCAACAAGGCAGCTGATACACTTGCAAGACAAGGGGTGAGTCAAAAATTACTTGTAGCTGGTGGCCACTGGGAACATGTAAGGAATATTCTCAAAACATCTAATATTCTTCCCCTTAATATTTTCCTCTTTTAAGAAGTGAGGCAGATGACACAATTAGAAGACAAGGAGCAAGTCAAAAATTGCTTGCCATCAGTGAAAAAAATTTATTGCATAAGAACATTTTATCACAACTTCTTTTGAAGAAAGAGACAAAAAAAACAAAAAACACACTAACCACTTAAGATGACATTCCAATTAAAACATGCTACGCAACAATTTGATTAAGTGCTCAAAGAATTTCATGAAGATGTGAATGATTTACAATCTCAAAAGAACAGAACTGAGATGTACTGGTTGGCAAGCTTGCAACTCCATACAGTACAATAACTGCCATTACAATATAAATATCTACCGCTTACCACAAAAAGAATGCGGAAATTAGTAACCAACAAGGTACCCGCTTCATCTGTGTTAACAAGCACAACACCATGACCCTGAAAACGAATGTCATAGAGCAAAATTAGGTTCAAAAGTTAAACTATCAAAAGAGGTTTCTCAGAATAGAAATGTGGTTTTCACCCTAAAGAGAAATTCAGTTCCCAAAGGCAAAGCTTGATTTCATATTGTTTAGAACTTCAGAAAAGAACCAATTTTTCTGTGGGAAGAAAGAAAGATGTGAAATTAACATCAAACACATTTTGTAATAAATTTAGATACTTAGGTGCGACTTTTGAACCAAATGGAGGAATAGATTTGGATATAGTGAATAGAATGTGAGAGGGGTGGAATTAAGTATAGGTAAGCTCTTAGAGACCATTATGAAAAAGAGTGCCAAGCAAATTAAAGGGAAGATTCTACAAAACAACCATACGGGAGCAATGCTTTACAGAGCTAAGAGTGGACAACTAAGAAAAACAAGTAGACAAGGATGATTTTGCAGACGATATAGCATTATGGACAACTTAGCATCAAGAATTCAAGATGAAGTGCCATGGTGTATACCTTTTTTAGATAATATGGTATTAATTAGTGAAACGAAAAAAAAAACTCTACACAAGGTTAGAATCATGGAGGAGAAAGTTGGAGTCAAATAGTTTAAAAATCAGTGGAACTAAAATTGAATACACAAAATGTAACTTTAGTAGGTGAGAAAATAGTGAGAGCAACCCGAGAAAAATTGGAAATGGCTTAGTTGCACATTGTGAAAAGTTTAGATATAACTAATAAAAAAATGTAAATAAGCTAGTGGATTTTTGTGTGACAAAAGAGTCCCTGGCGATTTTATAAGACAGTTATTAGATCTGCATTGTTCCAAGGAACTAAGTATTGGGCAATGAAGAAAAGACAGAGACAAAGTAGAACTATAGAGATGCATATGCTACATTGGATGAGTAGATCAATCCTAAAAGATAAAGAGTTAAAAATTAATGCACTAGGACTAGTTTATAAAATAGCTCCCATAGATGACAAATTGAAAGAAAACTAGTTTGAGGTGGTTTGATCATGTTAGTAAAAGACTAGACTCACCCGCAATGAATAGAGTTGAGAGGCTATAGATTGTAAGCACTAGGAAGAAAGCTAACCATTGAAAATATGGATGGAAGGGATGAAGAATAACAAGTTAGATTGTACAGAAACTGATGGTTTAGATATGGTCAATTGGAGAAGAACTCGTAAAGTCGACCCCAAATAGATGGGATTCTAATTTATGATGATTATGATGAAGACGACAAGGCAATGGTAACAAAAGTATGCAATTTAACATGGATGAGTAAAGCAACAATAAAATATATTATTAAGAATGAACGTATTAGAGAAACATTTGTAACTACCCTAACATATGAGAAAATGAGGGAAAACCGCTTATGGTGGTTTAAGCACATGGTAGGAGACCAAAAAACAACCCCTATACAAAAAAATAGGAACACCTTTAAACGACATTGATGAAGTGTAAATAAGGATATGATGGATTGCAAGGTAATGGAGAAAATTGTTTTTAAAGCATAGAATGGAAAAAGGAACTCAAAAAACCGCTTCCAGATAGAGGGATTAGTGGCTTCTATGATGATGCTAATGATAAAATCAGCCACATAAGTATCTTATTACAGTTACTATTTCTCAAAAGAAAAAACACCCATACGTTATATTCCTCTGATAGTGCTCTTCAAAGCGAAGTTATTTAAACCCAAGTTACATGGTAACTCAATTTACATAAAAGTTCAAACCTAGACAGCATATGAACTTGAGAAACGCACATTCAAACACAATTGCCAATGTTGTAGATGGAAAGGTGTACATGAAATAGTCTAATCGTGAGGACTATTGCATTCCCCAGATATGACCCTTCTGTTTTGATGTATACCATTGTCTATATAATCCTGGTTCTGTAACCTATTGATGCGTGAATGAGAAACCAGATTTCTTCCACAAAATATAATTCTCTCATCTTCAACCTTTTTTTTTCTCTCCCCCTTTATTTTCTCCATTTTCAAAACAACATGGTATCAACCGGGAATCATAGTTTCTGAATTTTTGTTGCAACGTCAATCTTTGGAGATTGTGCATGGAGATTTATCACTAATCTTTTGTTATTCTTTCCTTTTTTTCTTTAGCGTTTTGTATTCTTTCCTCAAAGAAAGGTTAAGCTTCAATTTACTGTTTTCTATCCTTAGATCTAGTGAGTTCTTGCAAATGTGGAACTACAACCCCTCTAACCTACTACCATTTTGACCCTAGAATCCACCCGAATGATGTGATTTAGGGTTCCATGGCTTGTGGGGACCATCTGGCCTGGTTTTGAGTTTTGTCACTATAGCGGTAAAATAACCTATTTTAGCACAAGTTTTGCTAGATTTGTGATTATAGCCATCATATATCTTTTAAGATCTTGGCCACTTAGTCGCCACTAACCCTAGAGTTTTTTTTTCATATTGTTGACCTAAAGGTTTCTGTCAAAGGCAGGGCCTATTGTGTCCCTTTTTTATACATGCAATAGGGATACCCTATGAAGCACGGATACTTCGAAACCCTTCGAGTATCCATGTCGGGTGTGTATCAGACACGGATACGGCTTAGATACGTGTCAGATATGCACCCAATTAATTAAAATATTTTTTAAATGCGGATACGCCCAGGACACGCCACCGACACGCCCCCAATACGCCCGGACACGCGACACGCGTATGTGTTTTATTTTAGTCACTTAATTTTTTCTAAGTGACTTTTGTTTGTTTAAAGTGGTGTTTTCTTATCATGTACTTAGTATTTGTTGACTCTTTTTATCTCATAGTAGAATTTATGACTTTTTTGTAAATGTCTGAATTTATTTGTTGATATATATAAGTTTTTTAATTTGGCGTATCCCGCCGCACCCGTATCTTAGTTTTTCAAAATTTACCGTATCCCCGTATCGGATACGTGTCGTATCCGATATGCGCACCCGTATCGGTGCTTCTTAGGGGACACCCAAACCCCATTTTTTTTCCTTTAGTGCTTTAAATCTACACTTCCAACAACATGCTAGACTTGGGACTTCTACATATTGTTTGCCCCTTACCCTAAAATCTATCCACAAGGTAGATCCCAGTTTTTGTTGATTGGTAGGGCCATTTTAGGCAATTTTTCATATCTGGCATGGGACGTCAAACCCTATAGTATTTTGGGTCTTTCTTCTCATTTTGGGGACTTTGTTTGTGACTGCACTCATCTTTCTTGCTGTCACCCCTTGCCTTAGACTCCATTTATTCAAGTGGATTTGTTGTTTACATCTTGTGAGACCCACATTTACATCATTTTGTGAATTATTGTATGCAACAATGACAGAATGTTTTTACATTGTTTGTGGATTAACCACATGGTTTCTTCTATGCTTTTTGGACACAATGTTGGTTTTATGCTTGATTCTATCCATCTGGGAGAAACCATTCCTTCTATTGATCCTTCTACTTCTTTATCGGATTACGTTATTCAAAATATTTTGACAAGAATTGGATCCCTTGTAGCAAGATAGGATTCAACTTAAATGCCTCCAATCCTCCAGCCATCCTCAAGCTTCTATTGCTCAATCAGGTAATATCTTGTTTGCTTTCCAGGCCGGACAGTTCCTAGATTATTGATTCTAGGCCTACAAATCACATGTCAGTTATATCTCATTTTTTTCTTAATCCTCTCTATTAATCTATCTTCAATTTTATATGTTTTAACAATCTCTTATTTGTTGCTTGCTTTCTAAGGCCTTAAATTGTTTTGACTTTCTTCCTATCTCATCATGTTCTTCAGGATTTGGTCAGGAAAAAGACGATTGACGGTATTTATGAAGATAAAGGTTTATACTTCTTTAATCCACAAATTGGCTCCAAACATATTGCTTGTTCCACTAGTCAACAGAACTCTTGACTTTCATGGAAGGCTCTTCCCAGTAGCACTATTCATGTGTTAGATTGGTCCAATGCACTCCTTTAGTTGGGAGTGCTTTGGAGCCGGCTATACAAAACTGGCATTCTGTTGTCTTCCTTTTTTTCTCTAAAATGTGAGCTAGCAGCTTACGGTACACTTCAACAATGGGAACATGCCTGAGGGGTTGTCTTTTCAATAGGTGGTATTGCAGGTTTCGTCATCCTTCAAATACAGTGTTGAAGCATTGGAATCCTTTTCTGAAAGTTGATAATTTTGTTTGAAAGTTGCCAATACGGCAAAAAGCAACGACCCATTTTTTCTTCTTCTTCCTCTTCTGATTGTACTTCTTCCACCTTTCTTTCTTTACACATTCTAATGTTTGGATGTAACAAATTGTTTCTTCAACAGGATTCCATAATTTTTTTTTTTGGATTTACGTGTAGGAAACTCAGAACAATCCTACTAAAACCCCCACGGGTGAGCTCACTACCCCTAGAGCACACCAAAGTTAGGCCATTGGGGGCTCGAACTCACAACCTCCCGCTTCTTGAGGCAGGAGGCAACCAGTTGAGCTACACCCATGTGGGTAGGATTCCAAATTTTGTTACATTTATAGATGATTAATCTCAAATGACTTGGATTTATTTGATGAAACATAAATCTGAGATCTTTGATCATTTTTGCACTTTTCATAAATGGATTACTACTCAGGTTGATTGACTTCTTAGAATCTAGCATTGTCATAACAAGGATAATACTTGTCTCACTGTTTCTGACATTATCTTCAAGAACATGGGATTCAATCTTAAACAACTTGCCCCCATACACCTTAGCAGAATAGAGTTGCCAAAAGCAAAAAATCATCATCTTCTTAAGGTATCTCGATCTTTATTATTTCCATTGAATGTTCCCAAGTCATAGTGGCCAAATCATGTTCCTATTGCTTGTTATTTAATCAATCACATGTCCACATGAGTTTTAAATAAGAAAACACCTTTAGGTTCCTCATCATCTAGCATTTTTTAGTCAAATCCCTCTTTGAATGGATTTCCCATAATCCCATGAATCTCACAGTGAATCCAACCATTTGTGACTCCAAAGTCTGCCTACTTTGCTTGCTTTCACTTGTGATGTTGATCTAAGTAAGATTCTTACATGTGACAACCTTAGAAAAAGGTGTTGCATCATGATCCTTACCCTGTCTTTGTATTGTTGAGGACATTAACCACTTACTCCTTCATTGCTTTTTTCTCTTATGAGATTTGGAACCTCATCCTCCAACTTTTTAATTGGAAGTGGATGCCTGAGTCTATTCCAAGCTTATCCTACTCATGGATGTTCTTCCATAGCAACTCCACTATTGATATCCTCTAGAGCTTGCCTTCTCTCAAAAATTTGGACTCTTTTATGTGGAAGTAACAATCATATATTTAGGGACAAGTCTGAAGGTTCCATCTACATGGCTCACCTTGTGCAAGCCAAGTGCATCTTCTGAACTTCTAAATTTAAAGAGTTTCTTGGTGTCTGTAAACCGCATATGTTCTGAGTTTGGAAACAAGGAATTGGCATTGGCTGATATGGGTTTGGTTGTTTCTTTCCTATTTCTTGCACTTCTTATTATAGGTCCCTTGTTTCTTGTTGTGCAGTTTCCCTTGGAGCCTTTTTATTCTGTCCCCCAACAGGAGGAATTTTTTAGCTCCTTCCTACTCCAGTTGCTTATTTGAGAAGTCTTAATGCACATCTCCTCTATTGGCAATATTTAAAAAAAAAATTGCATCTAAGACGTTCCATTCATCTGCAACTCATTGACCAATATTATATACATATTACACTGACTCTTTAATTTTCATCGGGAGAAGTAACTAATCACACAGAAAATAAATTAAATTTCGACGAGAACTTAAACCCAGAAGATTGTACTTCAAAAATTAGGGCAAAACGGGGTCAAATTCCAAGAAAAGAAAAAATCCATGAAAATTCCTCAAAAAAAAGAGTAAAACGTACCTTGACGATAACTTCTTCTGCTTCCAAGAGAAGCTCGGACATGCCGTGAGAGACGGTTCTTCGAATGGGCTACCAATTGCAAGAAAACCGAGCAAACGTGAAAAAGATGAAAACAGATCAAAGACGATAGCAGAAAGAAAGGGAAGAAGAAGGAGATAAAAAAAAAAAGGGGGGGGCGGGGGGCGGGGGGGCAAGAAACGACCCTGGATAACAGAAATTATGGGATGATACCTCGATCTTAGTCCATTCGATGGCGTCCCAGCTGCCCGCGCCCTCCATTTGTTTGAGGGTTTGCGTCTGAGAAATCCGATTTTGCAAGAAGAGAAGGTTAGTTTGTTAGGTATGGGCGCTTTTCACCTGTGTTGAACGGTTGGGTGTGGAATTGAATTGTATATTCTTTTGTCATGTGACCACTGTCCTATATTATGAGAGGGGAAACAACGAGAGCAATTGTGGATCGCGCACCGCCCAGTTCCCTTGAGCGTCTAAATATGGGAAATTCCAACTCAAAACTTGTTATTCGAACCGAACTTAGAACCAGTTTAGGTGATATTAGTCTACATTAGGTGATATTAGTCTACATCAGAACTATCCAAATGACGAGGCCATCCATGAGCATGAGGGTGATGAAATTCTAGCTATTGTCTTGGATTTTATGATGCCAATGATGGATCAAAGCGGGGCCAATGAGAACTACTCAGACAGCAGGTTTGATGCTTATGGGCCCTACCCTTGATGTTGGGATCCAAATGGACCCACCATTCGGCCAACTCATCTCTCCAATGTGGCCTAAGGAAGTCTCACTAAGCGTCCAACTCGACAATTCAACTTGGCAACCAACTCCAAGTGCAATGTGTGTTCAAGGCGTGTCTAAACTGAGTGGACTCACCAATTCCACTCAAATTTAGACTCACTCTCCTTGTTGGACTCGTGTGGCCGACTCATCCACTTCTCAGAAGAATGGACTCATCAAGTCCCACAAGGACTTGGCTAATGGAGGCATGTCTGACTCAAGGGACACAACTCACCACCTATTTTTTATTAGTGGTTGTTTTTGTTGCTTCTTTTTTCATTGACTAATTAGGTGATAATTAGGGTTAGTCTTTGAGCAAGGTGCGTGGTACTCGCGTTTCGCCTTGCTCAGGCCATTTGCTGCCCCTTATTACCCTCCATATTAATAAGACAATAACTATTGCCCCTTCATTTCCTATTCAATGCCTTTCTCTCTCGCTGGAGCAATAGTCAACCCTAGTCCCAATGGGATCCATAATGTAGATCCCAATGTATAAAATGGGTAGGTTTAGAAATTATTTTTAGAATAATATTTTTTATAAAAATTAAATCCATTAAATTTAAAAAGTATGATTTATAAATATTCAAAATTCAACAGTGAAAATAAAGTTATTTTTGGTGAATTTTAATCCAATACTGAGATTAACTCAACATAAATATGAATATGTATCTAATTCATAGGAGTAAGTTTGTGTGAAAAAAGAAAGATGTCAATTTGAACTCTAACGACCCTCTAGGTTGATTGTTGCTTAAATTAATTTTTTTTTTTTTGTTATAGAGCCTTTGGCTGAATAAATAAATAAATATATACTTTAATTATATTATTAATTGAACGCACATTTAATATATTTATGTTATATAAATTATAATTATTTTAAAATTTAATATATATATATATATATAAAAATTTAACTAATCATATAAAAAGTTAACAAAAAATAAAAATTAGATAAAATGAATAATAAATATTATGGTCGAATTGTATAGAAGTTGTTGTTCAAATAATTACCCAAGAGGGGGGTGAATTGGATATTTCGACAATTTTTTCCTCTTGTGTATGATTAACACAAATTTAAAGCAAGAAAGAAATCAATGATAAATAAATCAATAAATGCAAATAAATAAAGAGGATGGAGAATTGAACCTGTCGATTTAGCGAGATTCGGAAAATGACCTACGTCCTCGACTCAAGAAAGCCCTTTATGATTTTCAACACATACTATCTGTCCTTCTTAACGGTGAAGCATGAACCGATACAAAAGCTCTTTATGGGTAGAGAGAGACACACGTTAATGATCTAAAGTTGAATGTACTTTTCTTCTTCAAGATTGAACTAACCCTTTACAAATTGATGGCAAGTGCAATGATGATTCTTCAATGACTCGTAAGGATATGAATGTGATCAAGCCTAAGGGTTAATCAAATAAAAGAATCACAATAGTTCGAGTAGAGATATGAAAGTGATTTGGGACTTGTGAGCAATGTGAGTAGGAGGACACTAAGGTTCACGATTGGAAGTAGTTGGAGTCTGATAAAAGTTGTTCTCTTCATCATAATGGTCATAAATATAAGATTTTTCAAATTCACGACCGTTGGAACCTCATTAAATGCAAATATGACTGTTGGAGGCTTATTTTAATGCTCCATAATCTGACCTTTTTCTACAGATTCGATCGACCGATTTATCATTCGGTCGTCCAAGTTTCCAAAGATAAGTAAAACATTTCTATGCATTCGATTCGGTCGTAAGGATAAAAACTGTGGTTGCCTGGATTTATCAAAGAGCACATCTCTGTTTCGATCGAGCACTTCAGTCGGCCTGATAAATATTTTCGGGCGTCTGGATTTATCAGAGAAGACTTGATCATTTTGGCACTTAACTTAAATCGACCAAACTATATGCAATCGTCTAGATTTTTCTGAGACAAAGGTATAACATTTTAGCACACTCGGTAGACCGGAAAATTTTGGTTTGTCTGAGTTTTAGCAAATTTGATATATCTCAGTGAAATCCACTTTTCCAAGTCCATAATGATTTTAAATGAGTCATGGGACTTGGGTAATGTCCAATAAGCTATCAAGGAATGATTTATTGGTTTCTTAAGCTCTTAGAGGTATCACTTGATCCATGGCCACTGAATAACTTTAATTAAATCTAGAACACACACGCCCTAAGGATAAAGACATAGACTTATGATCTTCAATGCTTCAGTCTTCATGTCTTTACCATGTAATCTTTAATATCATTATTTGTCATAAATAGCTTGTGTAGGACTTGTTTGATATCTAATACATGTTTTTTTCACAGCTAATCATGTTTTTATTTTTATTTTTGAGCTGCAACTTATGCACATAATGCTTAAATATAGTGAAAGTTCCCTTGTGCTAGATCCTGATTTTCCCTAGAGGGGAGTGAATAGGATAATTTCTCAATTTGTCACGCCCCGACCCAACAGGCACAACTCATAGTCCAAAAACGTGACACCCACATGTGTAACGAGATTTCTACAGATCTTAGGACTTATTAGACCATTGGTTTGACCGAACTGAATTATCAGTTGCCTACATACTCCAATGGATATCAGATTTGCGTAGTTCTCAATTCATTTATTTCATGGCACTAACCCCGTACTATTCATGATGTCATACCAGGACATTCTAATGCCCAACTGTAGACCTTATCAATAGAGTAGGTCTCATCCATCACGAGTCTAGCCAATCCCAGATCTATACCAATCATGTGAACAATGTCAACCATGGGATCATTGTCACTCATGGGATAAACATCAACCTGGGACCTATATCCGAACATAAGTATTATATCTCTCTTTGGGGACAATACTCTAAATATGGGTCCAATCATCTACGGAAACTACGCCCTTCGTGAGAATGACCATCCACGATAATAATATCAATTTATGAACACAATGCTCTCTAAAGGAATAACCATCCATGAGAAATACCCTAAATGGGTATAATTCATCCATTCATAGAACCAATATGTTTATTATGGGGCCAACAAGTCTACCATAAGACCAATATGTCTACCATGGGATCAACATGTCCACCATAAAACAAATACGTCCACCATGGGACCAACACATCCACCAAAAGACCAATACGTCTACCATGGGACCAACATCTGGGCATGAATCCAAACCACCATGGGAACCATCATCCATGGATATAATCATCCATCCCTGGTAACACTCCATCAGTGAGTATCATTTACCCATGGGTATAAACCCAACATGAATATAATTCCTCCATAAGAATGACTCTTCCAAGGACACATCATCTACCATTTTATCTGTAGGAACAACACTCGTATGAACTGTGGCAATAATATCAAATCATCATATCATATCATAAACATACCACGACCCCTAGTAAGAGTTAGGGCCCATGACTTACGAAGTGGGAGACTCACGACTGGCGTGATCAAATCTACCTTTCTCTGCATCCCTTCACCTCATGGGTGATTCAGTCAAGCTTTAAGACGGTCGGACCACGCCTTACAAAGCTAGGACCATCCCCATGGAGTAAACGAGTATCTAGCCTTGCACATCAACGCATATCAAATGTTCTATATAGTAGTGAAAGTGCCCTACAATACGTAGCATGTGAGGGACTCACTTCTTGACGGCAACCCTATGAGACCAAGTCTCCGTAGCCGGCCCCACCGTCCAGAATACCTCTCTGGAACAGGCAGTCAAACATCATAATCGCTTGAGGGACGTACCCATACCACGTCTCAATATCAATATCACGTGAGCAACACACCCACATAATAATAATATATGAAATGGAATATAAATCATGTCATGCAACACTATGCTACTATCAACCTCATCAATGTGAACACAATGTCCACTCAATGACACCTCTATGGAATGGGCTGTCAAATACATCATGATCCCTTGAGGAACATATGCCGCGACTTACAAAGTGGGAGATCTCCATAAAACATAGATAATCTACCTCACCCCACGTCCGTTCACCACTATGGTGATTAAGTCAGCTCTAAGGTGATCGATATACGACTTACCAAGTTAGTACCGCCCTAGTAGGGCTCACAAGTATCTAACCCTGCGCAACACGTCTTACTAAGTTAGTATCGCCCAAGTAGGGCTCACAAGTAACTAAGTCTGCGCAATACGTCTTACTAATTTATTACCGCCCAAGTAGGACTCACAACTAGCTAACCCTACGTAATACGTCTTACTAAGTTAGTATCGCCCAATTAGGGCTCACAAGTAGCTAACCCTGCGCAATACGTCTTACTAAGTTAGTATCGCCCAAGTAGGACTTACAAGTACCTAACCTGCACAATACTACACACCAAGTGTACAAAATAATCGTGAGAGCGACTTACAACGCGAAGCATGTGAGGGGTTATACTCCTCAATGACAACCACAACAGCCGTGAGAGTGATCTACAACGCGAAGCATGTGAGGGGCTATACTCCCCAATGGCAACCCTACAGGACCAACTTCCAAAGCCGACGCCACAGTTCCAATAGGATTCCTTGATCTAATCATCACCCTGTCACACCAATCTCTTCTAGGGAGTGGGACCACTACTTGTAGGGCCTAAACAAGGGAAAGACAGATCACCAAGTAGTATATACCCTTTGGGTCTAATCTCAACACTAGTGATTCTCAATCTCATCATGCCCATTAATTCAACATGTCATACTCACACCATAGATAACCTCCTAGGCATACATCAGTGAGTAATGCAAAAAGGGATCATAATCACAGCTATAAGGGCAACATATATGGCATAATCACATCATGACCATAATTTCACAATGATAGCAACATAACACATTCCATTACGTTTAAAAAATTCAACATATTCATCATATTGGGTTGTTTTAGGGAAATGGACTCCACACCAACCCTGAGATACACATGTCGGGTTTATTTAACATATTCTTAGTCCTTGCAATTCATTCAACCCATCTCATAATGGTTTATCATCCTAAGTCCAATCACTCATTTTTTCACAACATTAACCCAATTAAATTCATCAATAATTCATCTCAACCCTTTATGAGGGTCTCCAACAATTAACACAAATTATCCATCATCCTTAATATAAATGGATGAGACTAAATGCATCTTTTGATCGAGCTGAGGCACAGTGTTCTTAGCTGCCTACGTACCACATAGTGGATCAGATCAACCGTAGTTCATTATTTTCACGTTTGGGTTGACATTGGGGAGTGGTCATACTTTTACTTTGGGGAAATCAAATAAGACTTTCTTAGCATTTACATTGCGTTCTATGCATTTTCAATCATTCTAGACCATCCTCATTGTAGCACAAGTTGACCCCCTAGGGTTATAAGATAATTGACCTTAACTCATTATTTCATTTAGTCTAATCTTTCATCAAGTTCCTCTTTAAATCATGGAAATTTATTCTACACATGGTTAGGTTGATCCACCACAACCATTATCAAAATAGGTACGTACTAGTGATGTATATATCATCACAAAATCCAAGCATGGCATTAAAAGACATTCATCATGCTATTATATGAATTACCCATCTAAGAATTTCAATCACAATCATAGAATTCATTTGATGATATATTACTCATAAATATAGACAAGTATGAGAAGTTATCAAGGCCCTACATTTCACATCAATCAGACATAAGCATAGGGAGGTCAAATCATAATTTTATCCAACTATGCATTAGAACGCGCACAAAGCAATATTCACTCAAACATATTATCAAACACTTTTTGAGTATGGAATTTTACAAATATTCCCAATGCTCAAAGTCTATGGTATTCCCCAATTTGGGTTTTCAATGGGTTTTCTTATTCAACTCGTGTTTACCGAGTCTGGAATTTGGATAATTAGTCATTAATCGTCCAAAACTCTTGAATTAGACCATCCAAGGCTCAAATAGTCAAAACCCCCAATTTTATCCAATATTGTTAAACTTGAATCGTATCGAAAATTGATCTAGGGGTATGAATCGTGAATAAAAAATTGTAGAATCGTAAGATTCATACTATTTATTATAATCCCCTCATTCTCACTACCCGTTTATTGACATGGGCCATTACACAATTAGTGACCTTTTCAAATTTTCTTGATTAATATCTTATGGGTTCATCACGTGTCCAAAATTCACCAGATTCCACTACTAAGAAAACATGTTCACCTATAGCTCTATACCCTCATAGGTTGTCAGCAAACAAAAGACACTTTATGGTGACATACTAGAGGTGTTCAAATATGTCACTATCAATATCCCTCTATTGGATTCCATTAATCAGGTACCTTCATACGCCAAACTTCTCAAAGACCTATCTACGATAAAATGGAGAACTAATGTCCCTACAAAAGAATTTATAGCAGAGAATGCCAGCGCACTCCTCCAACAACCATTTCCCATCAAACATAAGGATCTTGAGTGCCCAACCATTGCATGCACCATTGGTACATATGAAATTGATAGGGCCTTATTAGATCTTGGAGCTGGTGTCAGCCTACTGTTATACTCCCTTTATGAGCAGTTAGATTTGGGATAAGTAAAACTCATTTCTATCGGCCTACAGTTAGCTGACCATTCTGTAAAAATTCCAAGAGGTGTGATAAAAGACGTTTTAGTTAAGGTTGATGTTTTCTTATTTCTTGTAGATTTTGTGGTATTGGATACACAACCAACTCAGAACGACAATGGGCACATGTTAGTCATTCTTGGACGACCATTCTTGGCCACTGCAAAAGTTGTGATCAATTGCCAGAATATTATCCTTAGATTATCATTCGGAGACTTGACAACTGAATTCAATGTTTTTTGTTTATGTCGACAACCTCTCTGCATGGATGATCCATGCGAGTTTAACATGATTCAGTGTTTTGTTGATGAGTTTTTCCTTCACTCATTTGTGATGATCATGTTTTGTTGATGAGTTTTTCCTTCACTCATTTGTGATGATCATGTTTTGTTGATGAGTTTTTCCTTCACTCATTTGTGATTATCAATTCGAAAAGTCATTGTCTACTTCAGATAAGGATTTTAATAAAAATGAAGTGAATGTTATCACCATGTTTGAACCTCTCTCCATCTATCAATCTGTTTCAGTCCCATCTGTTGAGAAGCCATCAGAATTATAGCTTAAAACTCCTTGAGACTCAAATGTTCTTATCTTGGACCTTCAAACACATTGCCAATTATTATAGCTTCAGATTGAACTTCTGAGCAGGAGTTTAGACTCTTTTCTATTTTACGAGATCATCGTGAAGCTATAGGATGGTCCATCGCCGATCTCAAAGGAATTATCCCTTTTATGGTAATGCACAAAATTCATTTAGAAGAAAATTCCAAGACATCTAGAGAACCACATAGATGGTTAAATTTTGCGATGCAAGAAGTAGTGAGAGTCAAGATTTTGAAACTTCTCGAGACGGGTATCATTTTCCCGATCTCTAACAGTGCATGGGCAAGTCCAATTCAAGTTTTCCCGAAAAAGTCTGGTGTCACAATAATAAAAAATGAGGAAAATGAGTTAGTTCCAACACGCGTTCAAATGGGTTGGAGAGTTTGTATTGATTACCGCAAGCTGCACACTGCCATTCGCAAGGATCACTTCCCTCTTCTATTCATCGATCATATGTTTGAGCGTTTAACCGGTCATGCATTCTATTGTTTTCTTAATGATTATTTTGGCTATAACCAAATCTATGTTGCTCCTGAGGATCTTGAGAAAACAACATTCACCTGTCCTTTCGATACGTTCTCCTATCGTCGTATGCCTTTTCGGATTGTGTAATGCACCCACCACCTTTCAGCAGTGCATGATCAACATTTTGTTTAACATGGTAGAACGTTTTCTGGAAGTCATCATGGATGACTTCTCAGTTTTTGGATCAACTTTTGACCAGTGCCTACACCATCTGACCCTTGTGTCAGTCAGATGCAAAGAAAAAAATTGCTACTCAATTGAAAAAAATGTCATTTTATAGTGAAATCAGGCATAGTGCTAGGGCACATTATCTCAAAAAAAGGAATTGAAGTAGATAAATCCAAAGTTAACATAATATCTAATTTGCTAAGACCTCAAACTGTTAAAGAGATCAAGTCATTCTTAGGTTATGCTGGATTTTGCAGAAGGTTTATCAAAGGATTCAGTGATATATTGCAAACTCTCTATAGACTCTTGACCAAGGATGTCGTTTTCAATTTTGATGAAAAATGTGTCATAGCCTTTGAAAATTGAAAACTGCTTTGACTTTGCTCCAATCATACATCCACTTGATTGGTCTGTACCCTTAGAAATCATGTTTGATGCCTCTGACTATGCAGCATGAGCCATGTTAGGATAAAGAATGAACAAATTGCCTCATGTTATCTATTATGCTAGCAAAACGTTGAATGATGCTTAATTTATTATTCCACCACAGAGAAAGAGTTGTTAGCTGTCGTATTTGCACTAGACAAATTTCGATCTTACCTTTTGGGTTCGAAGGTTATAGTCTATTTAGATCACGCTACACTTAAGTATCTTTTTTCCAAGAAAGATGCTAAGTCCCGCTTGATCCGATGGATACTTTTGGTACAAGAATTTGATAATGAAATCCAGGACAAGAATGGTTCTGAAAATGTGGTAGCTGACCATTTGTCTAGATTGGCAACTGAGTTCACTGATGACACCCGCCCTATCACTGAGGCCTTTCCTGATGAGCAACTCATGTCCATATCTCAAGTACCATGATTTGTTGATATTGTCAATTATCTTGTAACTAGTCAAATGCCTCCGCATTGGACTAACCAATATAGAGTTAAGTTTCTAGCACAAATCAAAAGTTTTGTGTGGGACGATCCATATTTGTTTGAGAATTGTGCAGACCAAATCATTTGTCATTGTGTCCCTAAAGAAGAACAACGAAGTGTCATAAGTTTTTGTCATGATCAAGCCTGTGGAGGCCACTTTAGTGTTAAAAAGACTGCTGTAAAAATCTTGCAGTGTGGATTTTACTGGCCCTCCACGTTTCGTGATACCCATACCTTTTCATGTGATAGATGTTAAAAATTAGGAAGTATATCCCGTCAAAATATGATGCCTTGAAACCCCATCTTAATCATTGAACTCTTTGATGTTAGGGCATCGATTTCATGGGCCCTTCCTTAATTATTTCGGCAATCTATATATCTTCATAGGTGTTAGTACGAATCAAAGTGGGTTGAAGCGGTGGCATGCGAAACCAATGATCACAAGGTTGTCACCCGTTTCTTGAAAGAAAATATTTTCTCTAGAATTGATATTCCACGAACAATCATTAGTGATGGAGGGAAACACTTTTGTAATCGCCCATTCGAAAAATTCATGAAATCATATGGGGTAATTCACAAAGTAGCTACTCCCTATCACCCACATACAAACGGACAAGTGGAAATATCAAATAGAGAGATTAAGCATATCCTGGAGAAGACAGTCAATCCATCCCGGAAGGACTGGTCTTCCAGACTCACTGATGCATTATGGGCTTACCGAACAACATTCAAGACACCCATAGGAATGTCACCCTATTGTTTAGAGTATGGTAAGGCTTGTCATCTTCCAGTCGAGTTAGAACACAAAGCTTATAGGGCTATCAAACGTTTCAATATTGCTCTAGAGTCGACACGACAATTCAGAAATATCCAATTGACTGAGTTGGAAAATATACGAAATGAAGCTTATGGTACAACCAGGAAGTACAAAGACAGAACGATAGTTTTTTATAACAAGAACATTCTCCGGAAAGTCTTCATTATTGGTCAGAAGGTCTTATTGTGCAATTCACGATTACATATTTTTTCTGGAAAATTGAAATCAAAATGGTTCGGTCCTTTCTTTGTCATAGTTGTATTCCCACATGGAGGCGTTCAAACCAAGCATCCTACGAATGGTCATGATTTAAAAGTCAATGGTCATCGATTGAAATTATTCTTAGAGTTTCACAATCCAGAAGGAGAATCAAAATTGATGTTCATTGATCCAATTTACCAAGACTGATCCATTTTCCATCCACCCATCCACCCACACCCACTCATCCATATTCACCCATTCATCCATTTATCCCCATTTACCCAGACCCACCTAGCCATCTATCTTTGTCTGAGTAGGTTTGAGGCGTTAGAGCCTAGTTTTGAGTCTAGTTTAGGTTTTTCATAGAGTCGGTCTAGCCTAAGAGTCAGTCATACATCATTTCATACTAAGGTACATCCAAACGCCGATTGTTTATTTTCTAAAATATTTTTTCTTTTGTACCTGGCTAGTGTAGATTATGGAACATTAAGGACAAATTTAAATTCGAGTTTGGGGGTATCCATAAAATCTTTAGGAGAGAGTAAATGAAAAACAGAGACCCCTTAATTTTATTTTTTTCAGCATCCATCATCTATCTTTGTCTTTGTGACCAACAGACGTTAAAGAACTGGATAAAAGTCGTGCACGTAGATGGTGGAGTTGTCATTTTCACAATATGTCTGTCTAGAACACAAGTTTCCCCAAACTTGTGTAGGAAAATCATTTCCTTAGCTATGAGGGTGAGGAAACTAGAAATCCACGAGGAGCAACTCAGACCTCTTTGTGGTCGAAGCACTGTGGCTGCGAAAAGGAAAGCTAAGAGGCTAGGTGTTTGTCACAAACATGGACGGTGGAACTATAATGAAATAAGATCAGATTATGGGTCCGCTGTCAGATAGAAGTAAATAGACTCATAGGAAATAGACAGATCTATGTTGATATATGCAAGAGCAGGGTAAGTCCTGAAAAACTGAGACGCCTTAAACTCCAGAGAACTGTTTATTTCCGACTGAGTGCCTACAAACGTCTTGACAATCTAATGTTAAATGAGTCATAATCTTGTTTAAACAAAAATAGGCAGAATCATTTTCAGAGAAGAGTAAGTGATGACTGAGACTTCTTGGGACGTAAACAATACCAATTTTAGTTTGAAAGAGATTACATTCGTCTTGACGATCTAACGTAAAAAGAGTCACATTTTTAGCATTAATACTAAGATAAAGATCTTTATATCATATTTTTCTGGAAAAAATATATTATTTATACTTGGAAAATTTTATACACAGCCATATTAAGTTTAGTCTGAAAAAGAAAAATATTCACGAGTCGAGTAATCACTAGAGGAATACCAGTGGCGACTTAACCTAGTGAGCTTTAGAGTTATTCTTTTCTTCTGAGAGATATAAGTCAATTCCATTTTCTTTGGTAGCCCAAATAAGTCATTATTGATCTCATTATTTTTCATCTTGGTCATATTACTGAGAACGATATCAAAATTGAGTTAGTATGCCTGAAATTTTTCCAAATTTATTTGAAACACCGAAATCATCTTATGAATCTTAAGATATGTTATAGGCCATTTTTTTATCGTTTGAGCCTAAAAGCCCACATATATTTGGTCATTTATCTTGATCATTTTCCAGTTGAGCCTTTAAAGTAGCATGTTTTCTTAACCAAACATGTTTACCATACCCAACTCCAGTTCAAGAGTATGAGCCAATTGAAGATATCATGATCTATTTTCAGAAAAAGTTAGAGATAACAATTTAGGATGGTACTCTAAAAACAAGGGCACAAGAAAAGAAAAGAAGAAAATAACATCTAAAGAAGGGAACATCCAAATACCAAAGAAGGATCCCGTGAAAAAGAATACTTTGAAAAGTGCTAAAAAAAATAGAGGAAAAATATCCAATTCATCATCTTGAAGACCTCTAACCTTTTTTCTATTCAAAGTATTTATTTTTAGGGCCTTCTATCCTTCTTTGATTTAACTCTATCCTAAGCGACGTTTCTTTTTAATAGAAAGTCCTATTGATGTTAGGTCTAAATAGGACATTTCATGTGGAGAGTAGAGGAGGAAAAATGATGGTGTTTGACTCAATGTTCTTAGGAAAATGACTTCTATTCATGAGATCATTTATTTTTATGAACCGACTTTGCCTAATACACATGTGAGATATTTTGAGAGAAAATGAACCAAACCTCTGAGTGTTAATTTTTTTGAGAGGATATATCCAGTGAGGTTTGCAGTAAAAGCGCATTTTTCAATGGTGTGAACAAAACTTGTGTCTATTCGGAATAAGAAGTCTATCTTAATATTGGCTAAGCACACACTACACTCCGGGTATAAGCCTTGTAAAATGAATTTTAGAGTTGTATGATATTTAGACCCTTTATCTATGTGTTCTTATTAAAGATGTTGATATTTGTGTGTATTATCACTGAAAGTCCTCACGAGACTATAACTTGTCCACTAATGTTGAGCTAGAGGTTTAAAGGCTTGTTGCATACACTAAAGGCAATTGAGAATACCAGTGAAAGTGGTGTAGTGTAGGTTTAGATTAGGTTTAGTTTAGGACTTGTATGCTTTTAGTTTTTGTCTTTTTAGGTATTTTTGCACGAAGACTAGCAAAATCTGAATTTGGGGTATTTGTTGAGCACTGAAATATTACATTTTTACCCTAATTATTAGACTAGTTAGCCTTGATTTTGTATATATGACATGCATTTAATGTCATTTTCTAGCTTTGTAGAGAAAAATGGATAAGTCGGGAATATAATCTCAAATCAGTGGATAATTAAAAGTTTAAAGCTTAATAAAGAAGTCCTAGTTTTTTTTTGATTAATTTCAATCTAGTTTTCGAGTATTTATGTAAATTGGTTAGTCTGGATCTATCTATGAAAGTCTAGATTAAATCAATATTTTAGATTTTAAGGTAGTGAAGTTAATTATTAAATTTTGAAAGAGAGAACATGTAATTTAAAAGGCAAAGGTTGAAATTCAAGATCCATGGGCCAGAGATCCACTTCAATTGAGCCAAGCTAAGCTTCACAATCCCTCACTAGGCCAGGCCACAAGCAGTCCATGGGCATATTACAGATGGGCCAGGCCAATGTGCACCTCAAAGTCCAATAGAGGCCCAAGTCGTCAAGCTCAAAGTCCGAGGACCATTGGAGGCCCATGTGCTCATTTATAGGTCCAAAACCAAAGCCCATAACCCATTCACACGCCCAAAGCCTTTCCATCTCCTTGTCATCCACACCATCCATTCTCCATCTTCAATCTTAACCTGCATCTTATACATCAAAATTAGGTAAATCCTAAGAGCCTCCATTCCATATCCATTGCATACATTTATCATCTTAGATCTAGGCCATTCAATTCACCCATCATCATGATCAACCTTTCGATCTTAAATCTCCCTTAGGAAACTTACCCTTTATAAAATTTATTTTAACCAAATTATCGTAGAGCCATTATATTTAGATTCCATTCAATCATAGCCATTCATTCATAAAACCCTATGAAAGTTCCCTTGAGTGCTTAGAACCGGATTAAGCGTAGAGCGGGGTGAATAGGTTAATCATACCTTTTAATGCCTTTTCAAATTTTACTTGATTAATGTGAAATCGTGTGGAATTAATGACAATTAATCAAGTGACTGTGATATGTAATGTGTACAAGAAAATCAAACAATCACACACAAAGCATCAATACACAACTTTTATAGTGGTTTAGTTAGCGAACCTACATCCACTGTAAAGACTCGCTCAATCTTGACCTATCCCCAATTCACTAAGCTTCGGAATTACGCCAACACAATAGAATATAACTTCCACCTATCCAATTGATTGGGACTCTCACCCAATTCCTATCCCACTATTTTTTATAGTGGTTTAAGACAAAACTATCTCTTTAAATCACTTCACAATATAATGATTTTTAAAGAAAAATCAAACAAAGGAAGCACTTGCCTTTGAAAGTCTTTGCACATGTAGATGTATGCTTCCAAATGATCCACCCAATGTGTGCTCGTACAATCCCGACTTTGAAGAAGACCCGACGTGTAAAGCAATCACAATCCTTGGGTATACAGTCTAAAAGATTGGGTACTCAATCTCTATCCTAGAGCTTTGGCTTAATCCTTCCCTCTTAATCTCAATCACAAGGGATTGGATACTTGAATAATGTACTTTTTGATTTTCCAAGAGAGAATAAGCCTAAAGGTTTTTGTCTTTGATTCTTGGGAGGTTTCCTCACTGGTAGATGGCTCAATTAATTTTCATTCACTACTCTACCAACTCCAAATGAAGTTTGTATTTATAGGCAACACAAAAATTTATGTCACCCCGATACACACGATAGATCGTATACTGGCTATCGATCGTCCGTGTTTGAAATCCAGTCGGCCAATCCGAACTTTGTTCATTAAATGCACAATAACAGTAATAAAACGGTAACCACGCGCTGGGTCGTTGTTGAGCACTATAAAATTACATTTTTACCCCTGATATTTATGTCAGTTAGCCTTGATTTCATGTATATAAGATGAATTTAATGGTTCATTTTAGTTTTGTAGAAAAATTCAGTGAAATATAGGAAAGCATCTTAAAATAGTGGATAATTGCCGGAGAAGAGCTTAAAATGGAAGATTTGAAATTTTATAATTAACTTAGGCCACTTTTAGGTTTATAAATGTAAATTGATTAATTTGAATCCGTTTATGAGAGTATGGATTAAGTCAATATTTTAGATTTTAAGTGGTTGATTAATTATTTAATTCCAATACAAGAGAGTCTGCAATAAAGAGGCTAAGAGTTTGAAATCATGTTCCATGGGCCAGAAATCCACTGCAGTTGGGCCAAGCTTTGCTCCAAATGCCAGACACTGGGCTAGGCCAAACACTCTATGCGCATTCTCCAATGTGGGCCAGGCCTAAGTGAATCCAAGTTCAGCAAGCCCAAGTCTACATGCTCCAGTCCAAGAAGTCCAAACCCAATTCAAGATTCAATGCTCTAGGTTCACACTTGAATTTTGCAAACCTAAGTCCAAATCCACATAACCCAATAATCCAAGTCCATGACCCAATTCCCTAAGTCCATATACCCTAGCCTATCCCATTTAGAATTCATTTTTAGCCATTCATTTTATCATGCACAAATATCCATCATCCATTTAATCATACATCAATCTCCACCACTCATTTCATGCATTTCATCTAATTCATCCATTTGCATTCACCAATTTAGGTAAACCCTAGAGCCTCCCATCCAATCTCAACCATTCATTCATCATGTTTAGATCTAGGTTATCTAATTCATCCATCATATAGAAAAACCTTAGAATATCATTCATTCATGCATCATCTAACCATTCATCCATTTAGATCATGCATTCATCATCAAAGCCATTAGATCTAGGCCAATCAATCATAGCCATCCATTCATAAACCCTAAATCCAGTGCACAAACCCTAGAATTTAGGCATTCATGCCCATATGTCATTCATCACACGATGGTCAGACAATTTTGGAAGCCTCCATGCGCATAACACAATGGAACATCCCTAAAATTTCTATCCACTGCACTCCACTTCATCTCCACATCACCTATATCTTATCTTGTCTCCCAATCCAATCCAAAATAGCCATACACGATCTTTGTCTATCTCCTCTCCACTCCATTAAAAAATCACATGTAATCCTCTCCACGTCATCTCATCATCTCATCCATCCATCCATCTTAGCTTTCAATCCTAGCCATTCATATCATTGCATGCATTGAAACCCTAAATTGCACAACTAAATTCGACCATGCTCAATTTCTAATTCAAATCCTAATTTTCTCTCCAATTCCTTTTATTTCTCACAAATCTACCTTGTATCCCAAGTCACCCATTGCCCAAGCAATCCCAATTCGTGTATAGCATAGTAAAGCCCTAGGTTTTCAATCTTTTAATCTCCATCACCATATTCCATTAGATTTAATCCCATCCTTTCATTCATTAACTAAAACTTAGATTTAATCTCAGCCATCCATCATTTCCTTAAACCTATAAATACCCCTTTCAACCATAGCCAAAATCGAATTTAATCTCGAGCTCAAGAGGGCCAAAGGTTGAGGAAAAAAGATCAAGAGACAAGAAGACAGGAGGTCCCACACGATTTTACAAGTGAGAGTTGTAAATTTATGTGTCCAATTTGTTTTCTTATTCTCAATTTTTATGTATGCCTGTACTTGAATTCTTCCATGAAATAAATAAGTGATGTGCCATTAGAATTCTGAAATGTCCGATTATTCAAACATCTTTTTATGTTCTCCTTTTAATTTAATTTTGTATTCTTTGTTTATTTAAAGTACTTAAGTTATATGTGTTAAATCTAGGAACTAGACTTTAATTATATTAAAGATTATGAATTTTAATTAAATGGTGTAAATTGATATTTGAATTCTAAGCATGAATTTCAAATCTAGATCTCATATTTATTTATTTATTTTGGGCGATGAGAGAAAAATTCCATAACCACTTTTAAATTATGTATTTTTATATTCTATCATTTATTTTATTTGCAAATTTATTTCCTATCTTTAGTTATGTTAGATCTTTAGTTTGTATGTTGCATTTTAATTTCTTTAATTTGTTTATCATGTATTTTAATATTCTTGTATTTTATTTCATGTATTCAAACCACTCCTTCAAGATGTATTAACTAGTTTGAAATTTAATTTAATTTAATTTTGATTTTTCTTTCTTAAACTTTGGGGTGAGATTATCCATAAAATCTACATTAATCCATTAACTTAATCAGATTTAATTAGTATTCTAACTTTTGGATTTGAATCTTAAATTAGATATTTTTTAACTTAAAATTAATTTTATGAAAATAGGATTAATTTTTATGATTTGTTTTATTTTAAATCTTTATTTTCTAGAAAACATAATATTCAAGCACTAGATTCCAAATATATATATACTTTGGAGCATATATTTTGCTTGTTCTCTGTGGGATCGACCTTGTACTCATAACGTTGTACTATGAATGGTTTGTGCGCTTGCGAGATTATAAATTTAAAATTTGCACATAAAGAATCATGTACACTACTGATTGTCCGTGTTACGGATAACATATCGTGGGTTGGCGATCATATCGGCCTGAAGTTATCCTGTCATGACAAATCTTTGTCAAGACAAACTTCACCCAAACACAAGTCAATGTGTCATGCACCCGATGTGTTATTGCCCTGTACTGGCGATGGGTCGTGTGACCGACTGATCGTTCTATACCACACAAAAGGTCGCCGTCAGACGAAAGTATTATTTCTTCTTGTATTTTTCTTTATTAGGTTCATGTTTTTTAGAGAACTTTTTCATTTGTTTCTCCTTTCTTAAATTTCCTCATTTTGTTTAATATTTTAAATTCTTCAAATATTTCTTAGCAAGAAGGGTCATTTCTTCACTTGGGTCTTCTTCCAATTTCGGTTCTTTTTCTTTAATTTTTGAAAGTTTATTGGAAGATTTCAAGTCAATGGGCTTGTTTGGTGGTTTAAGGTTTAACTCAAAGGTTTGAAGAGAGGCAACCAAATCATCAACCTTTATTTGGACAACATTCCGATATTCTTCAATTGCGACCTTTTTGGATTCAAACCTCTTGGAAAGATTTCTCAAAATCTCTGTGCACACTTTTTATCAGGAATTGTACCACCGAGAATCCACATAGAGTTGACAATATCACTAACTCTAAACTAGAAATCCATAAAGGTTTATTCTTCTTGCATTTTTAGGCTATCAAACTTAGCCTCTAACAATTGAAGCTTTGACTTCTTCACAACGGAGGTACCTTCGTGGGTTCTCTCAAGAATTTCCCATGCTTCTTGTGTGGTCTCACATCATGATTCTCTTGTATTCATTGGGTGATAGTGCACAATTCATTGCATTAAGAGCTCTACCATTAGCAGTGTACACGACTTTTTCATTTGGAGTCCATTTGGAGTATTTATTAAGTTCAATGGTTTTGGAACTAGTAGTCGTGTTCACTTTCTCTTCCATAGGTTTTTTCCAACCTTGTTTAACCAATTCCCATATGGAACCAGGAAACTTTTAATTCTTACTTTCCAATAAGATTAAATGGATCCATCGAAGTATGGGGGTCTAGAGATGGCTTGGCTTTCTCCATGATCCTAGCCTTTGGATCACTCGGATGATTAAATCCTTAAAATGAGCACGAGACTCTGATACCAATTGAGAGTTCCCTAGTGCTTAGAATCCGATTATCCCTTGAGGCGGGGTGAATAAAATAATCTCCAAATATGTGTTTGTAACGGCCCGTCCCCATCGGGCGTGTTATCTCCGAACACCTTAAAAAATCTACAAAAACGGATATCAGGTCTTTTTTCTTTTTTGGCCAAACTACAACAGGATAATAACTGAAGCATGAATTCATTAATAACTCAAACCAACACAACAGTGTTATAACAGTTGTTACAGTTATCCATAAAATCAAATGACAACTGAATCAAACATATAATGCTCTCTCAAAATAACTGAAAGAAAAAAAAAGCAAAGAAGTCAGCAATCATCATCTCCTAAGCCTGATCTTAGGACTCACTGTATCCCGCCATCGAAACACTTGAAAGGCAAGGGATTAGTTCTACATGGCCAGTGAGGGTAACACATGCATCATATGTCATCAATCATACACTGCATATAATCATATGGACACATCAAAGTCTAGGATGTCTACGTGCATGACTATGCAAGCGTGTGTCCTACCCCTAGCGCACAGGTCCACATCTACCGGGCCTCTAGCACATATTCTAACCAACCCATTGCAACTCTAGAGCAACTTCCTCATATGGCCATCCGCTACGGTCCACCCACCCACTGGTACACAGATCGATCCCCATTCAGATCAGGGTTTCTGGCCCTCAACTAGTCCTATGACTCTCTTAGGACAACCCGCACACATACCACAACCAACCCATGAGTTGGGCTCACTAGATTCCCAAATAGACTATTACACGGGAGTAACCACCGCACTAGTCCTCAATGGACTGCCTATCAAACTCATTTGTGGTCTCCTCGACCAAGCACCAGACTCATGGTAATCACACTTGTAACCTCGGGCCCCATCTACTGGTCCCAACACTATTGGCACAAACACTCGTCTTGGAATTCTATAGGCCTTCAACCGAGTGAGCCGGCCGAACTCACTTGTTAAGTGCCCATAAACTCCCAGTGAGTCAACACCCATAGCACAAGTCACAACAATGAATCCCAAGTTCATATCCACTAATAATAACACTACCACACCCCTCAGCCAAAATGTGGGCGAGCGGACACTCAACCCACCTAACTCCCAGGGCGACCCAGTATGTACTCAACGTATTCTATGACCACTCTACCTCTAGGGCCACATCCACAAAAATCCACATACACCATAGACCGGTACTTCAATTGTACACTGAACCACGGGGACAACCTCAAATAATATCAGTAAATAGTCAACCGACAACTCAGCCGTACACCGGACCATGGGGCAGACCTCAAATCATGTCGATAAATAGTCAACCGGCACTCCAGCCGTACCGGACCATGGGGGCGAACCCCGAATTATGTCGGTGAATAGTCAACCGACACCTCAACCGTACACCGGACCATGGGGGTGGACCCCAAATCATGTCTGTAAATAGTCAATTGGCACCTCAATCGTACACAGGACCATGGGGACGGACCCCGAATCATATCCGTAAATAGTGAATTGGCACCTCGGCCGTACTTGGGACCCTCGCCCTTCAATCTGGACCATGTCTCTCCCATAGGTACGTCCGAAGACCACTAAGGGGAGTTTCTAAATCCTAATGTAGCCTAGTACCCATGCCGCACCGGCATTCCATACATGCTAGTTACATGCATGCACAATTATCTCTACGCATGTTATCAACTAAAACATGTAAAATGTTATTATCTAAAGCATATCATTTATAGCCACCGGTTGTACATTTCATGATACTACACACTCCATCCAGCATGTTAACACATTGTCAAGCTCAGCATGTTATAACATTTGACAACTCAGCATATCATTACAAAATCAAATAGACATGTTATCACACAGCGCACATCAACATGTTACTCAACCAAAATGTTATCAAGATACTAACGAATATATCATCACAAGCAGTCCAAAACGAGTACACCCGAATAAGCCCCTTGCCACATATTTGTCAGAACGGTTCCTTTGCGGAGTGGCTTGTAATCCATGAGGGTCTCATTCTTCATACCCCATGTCCAAGTAGTCATAGGAAAGATATGTACAAATCATGTATGCTAAAACAAGTGTGATGAGTCTCATCACTTATGTGTGCTTCAAAATCCAAGCCAAAAAAAAAATAGGCTCCAAGATTGAAGGGAGCGATGCACGAGTCACTGAGCCTGCAAAACTGGGATAGGCCTGCAAAACTGGGAGGATCCCACAAATCTGGATGGAAATGGGCTTGCATACGGTCTAGAAAGCGGTTCAGAAATGCTCCAGAAATGTCTCCAAAGCATGCCAAGAATGGGCCCAAGTGGGCCTGAAACGGGCCTAGAACTGGGCCTGGGCCGTGCTTGTAATTCCCTGACCCAGATTAGGCATAGTTTAGCTTAATAAATCTTTCTTAGACCGGTTAATATCGGAGTTTACGGTTAGGGGCTTTATGAAAAAGCCCAGGTGTGGCCCAATCTGAGATCGAAAACTCAGTGATCCAGCTCGTCCAGCTGGAGGGGCAAAATGGTAATTAACCGCTTATTGTAACTCTCATATTAATTGTGTTATTATATGATTATTATTGGATGATATTATTCTCCTTAGTCAAGGATTCCTATTTCTGATTTTTAAATAATTTTATTTTCAGAAAATCGTATTTAAAACCGCCCGTCAAAACCTCGAAAGGGAGAAATAAATATTTTTAAATGGTTTTGGAAATGAGATAAATTTTGAAATAAGTATATTATGTTAGACCATTTTTGTATGGTCTACGTTATTCTTTCAAACCCCAAAAATGAGGACTTTAAATCATTTTATTTAACGCAAGTAAAAACACGTAATTAGTGTTAAATTGTGATTTTTATTTAAATCTATGGTTTTTGGTGAGTTTTAAGTTTCCAAATTTTTATGGTAATTAGAGTTTTTAAAACCTAACTTATCTATCAGGTTGGATTAAATTTCTTGAGCTTTCAAAATCATGTTTTTAGTTAAAAAAAACCAAGTTTTTTTTATCAAAAGAGGACCTTTTTGCAAAAATTGAAATTTGGAGGGGCTGATCTACAACCAACGCCCAAACAGTACTGTTACTGTTCGGGACATAGGCAACCATTGCATGCAGTGGCCATCCGGCTACCTTCGATTGATCGGTTTTGCTATATATTGGCCCTCCATCAGCTGATCAAACTCCCACTAAAAAATTCTATCTCACTCCCTCTCAACTGCTTTGAGTTTTTCCCAGCCAGTCTCTCCCTTAGCCTCTATTTTCCTAATCATTTCAGTTACTGTAAGCTTAGAAGAGAAGATTTTCAAAAGTCGGATTTTCAACCCAGGAACTCAAGTGAAGGTAACTACTGTGTTCCTCTTTCAATTTCAGTCGGTTTAGAATCAACAAAAACCAAATTTGGCCAAGTTTTGAGTCTGTAAAACCGGTTTGAAGTTTAAGAAAAATCATGGGATTTCTTTTACCAGTGTGGGTTTTGATTTAAAATCGGATAGCCTGTTAAGTTTTAAAACTCTAAACCACTTCCTATGGAAAGAGGAAACCCTAAACCCTAAACCCAGGGATCATACCCTATTTGACCTGTGGAGTGTTCGGGCACAAGTCGGCGACTTGTCCTGACAACTTCTATTATTTTGGTGATGATGCAGGTCTTCTTCGGGAGATTAGATTAGAAAGTTCGGGGAATCGGGGCGATTATTTTGTAAGGGTTGAGTCTTGTTGTTTTGAAGGGTTTTCTAACCCTACTAACCCTTATAATTGTAATGCAATTTGAATGATTTCTAATGAATTGTGCAACTTATGTGTGTTGCCTTAAGAAGTTTCTTAAAATGATTAAGTGATATTTACAAGTGTAAATAACAGATGTCAGGACCTAAATCTAACGGAAACAACTGTCGTAGGAGAAGGACTGGTCTTCCACCTCATGATTTACCCAATGAGGCCATTCGCGCAGCGATGGAAGCATTTCAGCAGATAACTGAAAATATATGACCCCCTCCTATCCGAACGCCAGAGGAGAGAGCCACCTAGGCTCTAAAATAGTTCAAGCGACTGAACCCGACAAGTTTTTCGGGACAGAGGACCCTAGTGCAGCGAGGAACTGGCTGACCAGTTTAGCCAGATCCTGAACACGTTAGCCATTACCGATGACCTAAGAGTAACTTTGGCGGCGTACAAGTTGGAAGGAAATATTTACGAGTGGTGGGAAGGGAAGAATTTGGTTCGTAACCACGAGCCAATGTCATGGGAAGAGTTTTCTGCAGCCTTTCAGGACCGTCATTTTCCGAAGACCATCCAAGAAACAAGGAAGAAAGAATTCCTCAACATCCAGCAGGGTTCTGACTCAGTGGCACAGTATGCCATGAGGTTCATCTACCTGATGCAGTTCGTGCCTTGGATAGAGGCAAACGAAGAAGAGAAGATCCAGCATTTTGAGAATGGACTTCGACCGTTCCTACAGAGGTAAGTGACCGGCCTAACTTTCGACACCTTAGAGGAGATCATCAATCGGGCTTCGAAGGTGGAGGAGGTGGATACCATCAATCGGAGCGCCAACAACTTCCAAAAACCTTCTTCCAACAAGAAGGCCAAGCTCAACCAGATGAGGCCTTTCTTCAAGAAGAGCCAGCCTAGCACAGGACAGTCGAGTCTGATAGACACACGAAAGTTCGTGTGCTATACTTGCAACCAGCCTGGGCATACTTCCAAGTTCTGCCCATCAGGATGAGAGAAGGCATGCTACCATTGCAAGCAGACCAGACACCTGTTTAAGGACTGCCCCTATCTCTGTAAAGTTGCACCTTAGCAAGGCGCATGAGCTTCTTTCTCAATGGCGCAACCATCTGTTGGTCGAGGTTCTCAGCAAACCTCTAGAGACTCGGTGGTACCAAGGAATGGACCGCCTCGGAACAGTCAGGGGAGAGGACACGGACGTCCTCAAACCACTCAGGGGAGAGTCTACACGATTGGGACTCAGAAGGAAGAGCCGATGGAGAATATGTTGATGGAAGGTACCCTTAATCTTTTCAGTCTTTTGGCACGAGTGCTTTTTGATACCGGTGCTTCGCATTCCTTTATTTCTAGAGCTTGTTGTGATAGATTGGGTTTGAAACCGGCAGAAGTAGCTAACCCGCTAATGGTAGTATCATCCTTGGGTAAGAGAGCTTTGGTAACCCAGAGGTATAGATCTTGTGTTTTGAGGATTAGCAGTGTAAAGTTGTCCTATGATTTTCTCGTTTCAGTTTTTGAGGTTTTGATTGACTGTTCTCAGAGGAGAATTCGTGGGGTCTCCTCAACTGATGAAAGATTTATGGAGAAGTTGGTACCCTATGAGAAGATGAGTCAATTTCTCTGGCCTTAGGGCATATCCTGGTAGTGTGGTGGCGAGCATGGGTTGGGAAGATGTACGTGGTGTAGAGTCCGTTGCTCCTCGGGTGGTGTGTGAGTTTACGGATGTGTTTCCTGACCAGTTAGTTAGGCTACTTCCACGCCGAGAGATAGAGTTTGTTATATACCTACGGCCAGGAACATCTCCAATTTTCGTGGCACCTTATCGGATGGCGCCGGCAGAACAGAAAGAGCTAGCTACGCAGGTAGATGAGCTTCTTAGACTTGGTTTTATCCGTCAGAGCAACTCGCCGTGGAGTGCACCTGCCCTTTTTGTGAAAAAAAAGGACGGATCAATGAGGATGTGTATAGATTACCAGCGACTCAATGAGGTAACTGTTAAGAATAAGTATCATTTACCTAGAATAAACGACCTCTTTGATCTTTTGAGAGGATCGAGATGTTTTTCGAAAATTGATCTAAGGTCGGGTTACCATCAGTTGCGGATTCCAGGGGAAGACATTCCTAAGACTGCTTTCCGGACGCAGTATGGTTTGTACGAGTTTGTGGTAATGTCTTTCGGTTTGACTAACGCGCCAGCCATATTTATAGATTTGATGAATCGCGGTTTCCAACCGTACTTGCTAGAGTTTGTGATAGTCTTCATAGACGACATCTTGATCTTTTCGTCGTCAGAGGACGAACACGAGCGTCATCTGCGCATTGTTCTTCAGACTCTTCGAGATCATCAGCTGTTCGCTAAGCTGAGCAAGTGCGAGTTTTGATTGACTCAAGTGTAGTTTCTTGGAAATGTGGTCTCTCCATGAGGGATATCGGTAGATCCAGCGAATGTAGAAACAACGAAGACTTAGGAAAGTCCCAAGAACGTGTTCGAGATCAGAAGCTTTCTAGGATTAACAGGATATTACCGAAAGTTTATACCACACTTCTCCTAGATCACGGTGCCAATGACTCGGCTAACGAGGAAGAACGTTAAGTTCGAGTGGAGCGAAGCTTGTGAGAAAGCATTCCAGCAGCTGAAAGAGAAGTTGACTACGTCTCCAGTTTTGATAATACCCGAAAAAGGACGAGGTTATGATGTGTATTGCGATGTGTCCAAGTTTGGTCTGGATGTGTACTGATACAAAAAGGGAAGGTAGTAGCCTATGGTTCCAAGCAATTGAAGGGACATGAGCAGAACTACCCGACTCACGATTTGGAGTTGGTAGCCGTTGTATTCTCGTTAAAATTGTGGAGACATTACTTGTATGGTGAGAAGTTCAATGTGTTTTCTGATCAGCTGAGTCTCAAGTATAACTTCACTCAGAAAAACCTGAATATGAGGCAGCGAAGATGGATGGAGTACCTGGAAAATTACGACTTCAGCCTCTTTTAACACCCAGGAAAGGCCAACGTAGTGGCCGATGCCTGAGCAGGAAGTCTCATAGCAACGTGGCGAGAATGGTGTCCTTGCAGTGGAAGATGTTGGAAGTTCTATCTGAGTATAATCTGGAGCTGATCGAAGGGAATGGTTCAGCAAGAATCCATAGTCTAGTTCTGCAGCCCGAGGTGATTAGATTGGTGTTGGAAGGACATCAGAGCGATCCAGAAGCAAAAGAGTTGGCGACTCAGCTTTCAGGAGGAGAGACTCTGGAAGATTGGAAGATCAAGGCAGACAGAGGTCTGACTTTCAAAGACAAACTTTTTGTACCGAAGTCGGACGAGTACAAGAGAAAAGTGCTTGATCACTTTCATCGTTCTCGCTATGCGTTGCATCCTGGTGGTACAAAGATGTATCACGACTTGAGGCGATTGTTCTGGTGGAAAGGTATGAAGCGAGATGTAGCAAATTTTGTATCAAAGTGCCTAACTTGTCAACAAGTGAAAGCGGAACATCAACGACCTGGCGGAAAGAAGCAACCTTTAGAGTGGCTGAATGAAAATGAGAGCACATCAAGATGGACTTTATAACCGGATTCCCAAAGTCTTCTAAAAAGAACGACGCTATTTGGGAAATTGTCGATCGATTGACGAAATCAGCTCACTTTTTGCCAATCAAGAAAACTGATTATTTGGCTACTCTAAGTAGATTATATTTGAAGGAGGTAGTCAGATTGCATGGAGTATCTGTATCTATTGTAATCTGATAGAGACCCTAGGTTTGTATCAAGATTTTTGCAAGGATTGAAAGAGGAGTTGGGGACTAAGCTGTGCTTCAGCACTGCTTTTCACCCTCAGACGGATGGTTAATAAGAGAGAACCATTCAAACCTTAGAGGATATACTAAGAGCTTGTGTTATGGATATGCAGGAAAGTTGGAAAGATCACTTGGCTTTGATCGAGTTTGTCTACAACAACAGTTATCACTCCTGTGTACAGATGGCACCCTACGAGGCTCTGTATGGTAGACCTTGCAGATCACCTCTTTGTTGGACAGAGGTAGGAGAAAAAGCGCTGCAAGGACCAGACTTAGTGCGTGAGACGTCAGAACAAGTTGAAGTAATCAGACAACGTCTCAAGACAGCCCAGAGTAGACAAAAGAGTTATGCTGACAAAAAAGAAGACGTTTGGAGTTTGCCGTTGGCGACCGAGTTTTCTTGCCTGTGGCACCACGTCATAGAGTGTAAAGGTTTGGGCGTAAGGGAAAACTATCACCTCGATATGTTAGACCCTTTGAAATATTGAAAATGATAGGGGAAGTGGCTTATCAGTTGGACCTTCCTCAAGCTTTGGAGAGAGTGCATAGTACATTTCACTTGTCTATGTTAAGGAAGTACGAGCCTGATCCGCGCATGTGATAAACTTTGAAGATATTGAAGTCTTGGAGGACCTAACTTTTGAAGAAGTGCCAATAAAGATCGAAGGACACCGGACTCAAGAGCTCAGGAGGAAGTCTATCCCTCTAGTGCGGGTGTTGTGGTAACATCGCGACGTACAACACGAGATGTGGGAACCTGAATCGTCGATGCACAAGCTGTACCCTGGCCTGTTCGCTGGCAAAAAAGGTATAAGTTTGTTTTAAATTTCGGGACGAAATTTCTTTTAGCGGGTAGGATGTAATACCCTGATTCAGATTAGGCGTAGTTTAGCTTAATAAATCTTGATTAGACCGGTTAATCTTGGAGTTTACGGTTATGGATTTGTGAAAAAGCCCAGGTGTGGCCCAATCTGAGCTCGAAAGTTCAGTGATCCAACTTGTCCACTTGGAGGGGCAAAATGGTAATTAATCGCTTATTGTAATTATTATATAAATTGTGTGATTATGTGATTATTATTGGATGATATTATTCCCCTTAGTCAAGGATTCCTATTTCTGATTTTTAAGTAATTTTATTTTCAGAAAATTGTATTTAAAACCGCCCGTCAAAACCCCTAAAGGGAGAAATAAATATTTTTAAATGATTTTGGAAATGAGATAAATTTTGAAACAAGTATATTATGTTAGACCATTTTAGTATGGTCTAGTTTATTTTTTCAAACCCCAAAAATGAGGATTTTAAATCATTTTATTTAATGCAAGTTAAAACACGTAATTAATGTTAAATTGTGATTTTTATTTAAATCTATGGTTTTTGGCGAGTTTTTAGTCTCCAAATTTTTATGGTAATTAGAGTTTTTAAGACCTAACTTATCTATCAGGTTGGATTAAATTTCTTGAGCTTTTAAAATCATGTTTTTAGTTATAAAAAATCAAGTTTTTATCAAAAGAGGAGTTTTTGTAGAATTGAAAATTTGGAGGGGCTAATTTACAACCAACGCCCAAACAGTACGGTTACTGTTCGGGACGTAGGCAACCATTGGATGCAGTGGCCATCCGGCCATCTTCGATTGATCGGTTTTGCTATATATTGGCCCTCTCTCAGCTGATCAAACTGCCACTAAAAATTTCTATCTCACTCCCTCTCAACTGCTCTGAGTTTTTCCCAGCCAGTCTCTCCCCTAGCCTCTATTTTCTGAATCATTTCAATTACTGTAAGCTTAGAAGAGAAGATTTGCAAAAGTCAGATTTTCAACCGAGGAACTCAAGTGAAGGTAACCACTGTGTTCCTCTTTCAATTTCAGTCGGTTTAGAATCAACAAAAAACCAAATTTGGCCAAGTTTTGAGTGTGTAAAACCAGTTTGAAGTTTAAGAAAAATCATGGGATTTCTTGTACCAGTGTGAGTTTCGTTTTAAAATCGGATGGCCTGTTAAGTTTTAAAATCCAAACCACTCCCTATGGAAAGAGGACTTACTGAGGAGTCCATCTAACCGGTTGGATGTGAAAACCGAATCCAGAAAACCCCATGTTTCTGGATTCGTATTTCATGTAGTGTCTGACCGTCACTGACTGCTGTTGCAGACAGTGGAGGAAGACGACTCTCAGATGGTCCGAGAGTTGAGTTTCGAACGGTCTGAGGGTCACACCATTCGGACGGTCCGACCTTCATACCGAAGCCCAGAACCGTTCGAGGCTCGCCAGTCTCACCCGAATGTTCCGAGCCCTATTGGAAAGGACCAAACCCCACTCAGGCGATCCGAGCCTCACTCGGCATGATCTGATACACACAAACCCATCGAGACCTATTTTTTTCGAATTTTTGGTTCGGAAAGACCTTCGGACGATCCGATGCCTGATCTTCGGACGGTCTGAAGCCAGGCCCACGGTCTGAAGTCAGTAACTAGTTAGGCAGTGGTTCTGATGATCCGAAGCCATAGTACCTCGTTCCGAGGCTTGTTTCGAGGGACCCAGTTTTTTAATGTAAAGTCTTGATTGTTTAATGATGCATGTGATGTTGGTACCCATTTAAAATTAAAATTGTACTAACCCTCTTCTGTTATTACTATAGTGTATATACTGATGTATTCACTTCCAGGCCGACTCTATTGGTCGGGCACTGAGTGATTTCAATTCCATGCCGACGCTATATTTGTCGGGCACTGAGTGACCTCGAGGCCTTACTCAACATGTCAACTTTGTCTAATCCAGAAGACAACCGAGAAGTAACCTGAGTATCTAGACATAACTCAATAAGTCAATCTGGTCATGCCTAGAAGACAATATGAGTTTTGGACTGAACACTTTATTATTTCTATATTATGGATTATTGTAACTTAAAATGGTTAGAAACCAAGTAAGGGACTCAATTCCATTTACCTTCAAGATTTTTGAAAAAACAAGTATAGTTTTGAAATACTACTTGTGTGTATGCAATTGATGCTATGTATATTGACCCGTTAATGATTGTGCACTTGTTTGCTTGTTGAACAGTGACCGCGAACCACACATTTTCGGTGAGAGAACTTAACTTTGCAGTAGGTGTAATCAGGTTTTTAATAAGTTGGATCTTGAGTAATGAGTGGTTTCAAGTTGATGAACCCACCCATGTGCCTAGAGATGATGCATAGTTGTAGGAAGTGCTTATGATGACTATGAAAGCTATGATGTTAATCATATGAGATATGTAATACTGCTTCCACGTGCCCTTAACTATTGAACCAGTATCGGCCATGTGTGTTAGATGGTTTACATCTACTGGACCATGGGTGTCGACAGTTGCTGACTTGAAGAGTGTCAGTATCGGCCATGTGAGGGCCGGAGATGTACTTCTAAAGATGTATTTTGACCGTGTCGGTTCTTAATATGATGGTCTCAGCGTAGTATATAGGCGTTACTTTGGATGACAGCAGAATGGAAAGGATGATGAGATTATACTTGATATTGTGAATTTATTATCAAACATGAGATATTATATTTTAACTGTTGATTATGTACTAACCTGATGTGTTTATTAAACGGCACTGTTATATTTCCTTCATTGGGCTAGTTAGCTCATCCCCCTCATCATTCAGGAGATGAATCGAGGAGGAGAACCCTCTGTTTGAAGCTTAGGGTGGATGAGCTGCGACGTTGCTTTGGGATTCCCACTGAGGGGAATTCCCATATCTTTGTTTTTTGGTTCTTGGAACCGTTTGTCTTTGTAAATACCGAGTGTGGTACTTAGTTTGCTTAAATGTGATGTATTAAACTACCATATATCCGTAGTTACTCTGATATTGAAATAATAAATCGTTGTTGGAATAATGTATTGATGTTGCGTTTCTATGGGTTAGACTTATGGTATATGTTTGAGTCCACATGTTGAGATCATGTGTGACCTTTGGGCCTAACTGTTGATCCGGCCCAGTTAGACTGCTTGAGTTAGTTTAGTTTCAAAAAAAAACTGTCGCGTTCCGGGCCCACCTTTCAGGTCGGGGCGTGACAGTGCTACTAGGTCGGGCCTAACTGCTGGGCAAAGAGGCTAGCCTGGTCGGACTGGATCTACTAAGCTGGGTTGGGCTTACACGAGTTGAGCCTGCACGTGTTGGGCTTGGGGTCGAGTTGGGTCTAAAGGATCGGGCTTGAGCTGGATTGGGCCTGGGGCGAGCTAGACCATTGCATTGGGTTAGGTTTCTGGGTGGAGGTGAGGAATAGAACGAAAGAATAAGAATAAGAGGTGGAGGGACAGCAGCGGCACTCAACTGGGTTTAGGGTTTTGAGGTCGCACTATTAAGAGAAGAAGAAGAGAAGAGGAAGGTGGGGCGGCAGCAACAACTAGGATTTTACAGATTTGAAGATGGAAGAAGGAAGGGGGTTTTTGAGTTGTAGGAAAGGGGGAGAGAGAAAGAAAAACCACCAAGAGAAAAGGAAAGGAAAAGGCAAAGGCAAAGGGCGGCGGCGACCACCCTCTTGGGTCCAGCAAAGGAGAAAGAGAAGAGGGGGATGAGAAGAATAGAGTGAAGAAGAGAAAAAGAGAGGTAGAGGTTGCAAGAGACAGAATCGGCCCACAAGGAGGTGGGCGGCGGCTGAAATAAGGAAAGAAGGTGAAGAAGATGAAAGTTCCCCTTAACAAGGGTGCTAGAACTACATGATTGACCCTAGAGAGGGGAGGAGGAGAGAGGGGGGAGGGGGGGGAGGGTGAATAGGTCAATCCAAATATCGTCGGTCCCTTTTAAATTTAGTTGAATGATTAGTGCAGTGGATGCAACAATCAAGAATGTGTGTGTTAGTAAATATGATTAAACAATCAACACAAGAAATTGACTCTAACTTCACAAACACAAGGACACAAGATATATAGTGGGTCAGTTCGCCAACCTACATCCACTGTTAGGACTTGATCAACCTTGAGCTATTTCCAAATTCACTATGTGGGTACTTACACCCTTACAATTAGAGTAGGAATTCCAACTCACTCAATTGCCCTGGAATTCTACCCACCTCTGTGCCAGAGACGTCGCTGTAGAATTTTTTATAGTGGTTCCGGAGTACCTCTCCTTAATCCACTTTCGGGTTACATGTTTTAAAAAGAAAATTAAAACCATGAAGCACTTGCCTTAAAGCTCTTTCTCGCTGATGTGTGATTCTTTAAGATCCCACCCAAGTTTGTCGACGCTCCTTCTTGCAGTCGTCGTGTAGCAATCACAATCTTGTGAGCTATAAGGAAACTTGGCATAACCAAAACTTTCCTAGTTTATAACTATCTCACTTGCAAACTCAATCCAAAGATTGGTTGTTTATGATTTTTTTCTCCTCCTCTCTTTCTCACTTGCAATCACAATCCAAAGATTGCTTCTTTATGATATTTTTCTCAAGAGTGTTGATCGTTCTTTAGAGTGTTTAACTCTTTTAAGCTCAAAGAAGATAGTAAAACGATCACCCAACACTCATATTTATAGAGGAGTTTTAATGGTCATATTGACTGTCCAGGACCGACAGGTCGGTGGCATCGTTGGATCGGTGTTCATATTTATTACCATTCAACCACCCACCGTTGCTCATTAAATGCACCCCCAATGACATAATTACCTCCTGGTCGACATGTCGGTGTCGCCGATGGGTCGATAGTCATGGCACCGATGGATCGGTCCATATTAGAGGCTCATTCTGGTGCAAAGCATGCTTGACAATAGTTTCCACTTAGGAAACCTGTTACCCAGAAAGACCTGTTGCCCTTTGCCGAGGGGTCGGTCCTGTTACTCTCGATTGATCTTGATATACAGAGATGTCTGTTTTATCGAGATCCCTTATAAGTTCCCAGTCTAGAACTTATAAGTTTTATACCGACGAATCGTTGACCACGAGGTGTCATTCAAGTTCATCATCGAAGGGTCGATGCATACGAGACTCTCGGTCATAGGCATATCCAAAATGACTGTTTGAGCTTCTAGAACCAAGGTCAATCTTGCCGACCAGTCTTTGACCACGATGGGTCGATCCTGACTACCCGAGGGGTTGGTGAGATAGACTGGTCATGCTGATAGTGAACATAATTCATGTTTCCAAGTTCACAGTTCAACTTCCTCTCTAAGCATTTTATGTTTATTACCAACATATGCAACTAAGCCTACTAGTCCTCTCTCAGGTGTGGGTTCCACCTAAGGACATCTATGGCCATATACATGTTCTTGTGATTGCCATGATGATGAGCTCTAAGCTTGGTGGAGCATGATCTTCTTCCTCGATTATCTTGAGTATTCAAGCTTCTTGCAAGTGCTTCTACCTGAGTCATGTAATTGATAAACAGGGAATCGGTCAAGCCGGGGCACTAACAAAAGGCGAGAAAGAAAGGCCAAGAGAAAGAGAGAGAGAGAGAAGCGGCAACAGTGGCTTGAGGGCGGGGGAGTAGAAGGCTTAGGTTTTGGGTTAGAAAGAGAGGAAGGGAGGAAGATGAGTGGAGGGGGGCTAGGGTTTGAGAGGAAAGAAAAAGACATTATATAGTGGGAAAGTGTTGGAGTTGGAAGCTAGGTTTTTTTTTAAAAAAAGAGAGGAAAATCATCACTTTTGTAAAATAGTCTCCAAATGATAACAAAAATGCTTGATTTTCAATTAATTTTCATGATAAAAACACTTAAAATGGTCAAATTTACTAAAATGGCATTCGAGTTTCCGAACTAAAAAACTGGGCAAACCGGGGCCTACCACAAAGCCCACACTCTCCTCACTGCCTCTAAGACCCTAAAATCCCGAGAAATTGGGTTGGGTCGTTAGAACACTACCCCTTTTAAGGAATGTCGTCCTCGAAATTGAAACTGAACTCATATCTCTAGTCTCAAATCTTGCAAGTAAAACCCAGGTAGAAATTGTCTTTATACAACTGAAACTTACTCTCAAGCCGATCTTGTCACCATAAGATGATGCCACCACACCCGATCCAATGAAACAACCCTACCACGAAGCAACACGAACGGTTGAGCAACCTTGAAAATAGTTTGTACCACTCTCGAAACAAATGATCTCTACATGACCAATCTCATCTGCTCAGTAGTCCCTTTGACCACATCCGGTCCCAGCAGAACTTTGTCAAGGTTTCCTCCCAATACAAGGGAAATCTGCACTGCTGGCCACATGGAGCCTCGCGCAGAACTGTTAAAGTGTCAGTCTGTAGTTGTCGTTGTACTCAAGTCTTCCAGGAATTAGCAATCCTCTTAACTCACCTCATAACTAAGAGCAAAGCATAATACATGTCCTTTAAATCGGTATGATCTATCCTGACCTGTTGTTTATCCACAGATGGTCCGTTGAGCTGAAACACGATTGAGTATACAACTCTTTCTGTAACACTGTCTGATCCGATGGATTGGGCTTAAACCTCGATCTGACACTGCTGACCCAGGTATCTTGCACAGACTAACTTTATGCTCAATCAAAACCGGTCCAAAAGGCTCCATGTGGTCAGACATCCTCACTCTAAAGTGATGGATTAGTTATATTTGTCTATCGACTACCACCCACACTACTAATCAGTGGTGAAGAAGGAGTCGGGTATCTCCACACGCCACCACTCAAGTCTAGCCGCCACTAATCAGCTCTGCAGAGTCAAGTCACAATCCAATCTCACTGTATAGTTATCTGGCCCACTGCCACACATCATAGAATCCCATAGTTTGATTGTCCCTGTACTTGAACAATGAATCTCCAAGGCTCTTCCACTAAACATTGGTTGAACTATCATGCCGTATAAACTAGCTGCCCTAGTCCTGCACCTAATCAACAATCACTCAATGAAACTTCATCCATCCTGTCTGCTTCATGCTTGATCCTTCATGAACAAAAAAGTACTCAAAACCACGGCGATGGGGGGATACTCATAACCTCCCTCAACAAGTGGATATCTCCAACCCGGCACAACATCATCGCCATCCATCTCGAGCTACAAGTGAAAAAGTTCGGCTCATCAATCTTAAGTTGTGTCGAACCAGAAGCCACCAATTATCCATCATGTATCAGCATGTGACCCTTACCATCCCTAGAAACATCACAATAAACTGCACACCCACAACTTTTCTCCACCTTCGGTACGACCATCATTGCAGTGGTTGTCTGCCTCCCCTCAAGAAAAGCGGCATCACCGCCATCGTACCAAGAACTGATCGCTCTCTCTGGCCAATCTAACTGTAAGCACGGCCACATGGAGTAATGTGAATAAACTGCAAGACACGACCTCAGCCTCATCATACGAATCTGCTGCACTACCTGTAGAAACCACATGGCCAGGCATCTCAGTGCCCTCTCAGCTTAAACTAATTGACAAGCCACACCGCTCCATATAGTAACCAAATCCCTTAGGATCCTGCCTGAAGACAAATCCATGTCCTCTCAATAAAACACATCCAACAGGTAAGAGATTTGCTATTAGTTATAATGTGATACCAGTAACCCTGCACAATATCTGTCAATCGCTCCATCGGAGACATGAGAAAAAAGGCGTCTCAACCACCTCTACTCCTAAACTCAAACAACTGTAACGCTCCGGGTCATCGAAGGAGGGACGTATCTGAATCAGGTCAAATCTCATAACCAAAAACCAAGGAGCACCATCACATCACTCACATCCATATGCTGTATCAACCCATACAAGGGTGTTGATGCCACACTCTGATCACTGCATTGTATTCACACTCTGGTTGAATACCCTGACCTCCCGCCAAGAAGATACCTCGGGTCTTGAGTATACACACACTGACTGTGGGGATAAACAATCTGCTCACCAACACTTAGTTCCCCAAAGTCTCTATCACAGGCCAGGGAATCTCTAAGGTCTCCGGGTTACTCTCCCCGGTACGGTTTCCCCTACTCAAACAAGTGTTCATTCTGGCCACCGCTCAATCCACAAACCGAAATTCTGACCAAGCTTAAGACTAGACAAGAACCCAAGGCAAAAATACAACTCTGGCGCTCAAGATCAAGGGCAGCTCTATTAGGTTCACCACAACACCCTAGGAAATTCAGACAGTACTCATGGAATTCACTTTCTAACTACCCTATCACACAGGGGATAAACATAATCTCTAGTCATCATCAAGCATAACTCTGACCCATGCACAATCCGAGAGTTGAACCGTGTTCTAATACAATTATAACGCCTCATCCCGCTCTGGGCTTGTTAATTTGAAACGCCTCAAGAAATCTCCAAGAATGGATATCAGGTATTTTTTATTTTTTTGGGGCCAAACTACAACAGGATAATAACTGAAACAAGTAATTTATTAATAACTCAAACCAACACAATAGTGTTATAACTGTTGTTACAGCTATCCATAAAATCAAATGACAAATGAATCAAACATACAATGCTCTCTCAAAATAGCAGAAAGAAAATAAAGCAAAAAAGTTAGCAATCATCACCGCCTAAGCCTGATCTTAGGACTCACTGGATCCTGCCATCGAAACACCTGAAAGGCAAGGGGTGAACTCTACATGCCCAGTGAGGGTAACACATGCATCATTTATCATCAAGCATATACTACATATAATTATATGGACACATCAAATACTAGGATGTCTACGTGCATGACCATGCAACAGTGTGCCCTACCCTTGTCACACACATCCACATATACCGGGCCTCCAACACATACTTTAACAAACCCAATGCAACTCTAGGGAAACTCCTTCATATGCCCATCCGCTACGGTCCATCCATCCACGGGTACACAGATCGATCACCATTCAGATCAGGGCAACTAGTCCTATGATTCTCCTAGGACAACCCGCACACATACCACAACCAACCAATGAGTCGGGCTCACTAGAGTCCCAAACAGACAATCACACGGGAGTAACCACGGCACCAGTCCTCAATGGTCTTCCTATCAAACTCATTTGTGGTCTCCTCGACCAAGCACCAGACTCCTGGTAATAACAGTTGTAATCTCGGGCCCCATCTACTGGTCTCAACACTACTGGCACAGACACCCCTCACGGAATTCTATAGGCTTTCTACCGAGTGAGCCGGCCAGACTCACTCATTAGGTGCCCATAAACTCCCAGTGAGTCAACACCCACAACACAAGTCACAACAATGAGCCCCAAGGTCATAACCACTGATAATCACACTACCACACCCCTCAGCCAAAATTTGGGCGAACGGACACTCAACCCACCTAACTCCAGGGTGACCTAGTACGTACTCAACGTATTCTACGATCTCTACCTCTAGGGCCACATCCACAGAAATCCACATACACCACAGACAGGTACTTTAGTTGTACACCGAATCATGGGGAGAACCTCAAATAATATCCGTAAATAGTCAACCAACACCTCAGCTATAAACCGGACCATGGGGCAGACCCCGGGTGATGTCAGTAAATAGTCAACCGCCACTTCAGCCGTACACTAGACGACAGGAGCGAACCCCAAATCATGTCTGTAAATAGTCAACAGGCACCTCAGCCATACACCGGACCATAGGGGTGAACCCCGAATCATGTCCATAAATAGTCAATCGGCACTTCAGCCGTACACTGGACCAAGGGGGGGAACCCCGAATTATCCTGGTAAATAGTCAACCGACACCTCAGTCGTACACTGGACCATGGAGGTGAGCCCCAAATCATGTCCGTAAATAGTCAACTGGCACCTCAGCCGTACACCAAACCATGGGGGCGACCCCGAATCATGTCCTAAATAGTCAACCGACACCTCAGTCGTACACCGGACCATGGGGGTGGACCCCGAATCATGTCCGTAATTAGTCAACCGGCACCACGACCGTACTTGGGACCCTCGCCCTTCAAACTGGACCATGCCTCTCCCATAGGCACATCCGAAGACAACTAAGGGTAGACCTGACTGTCAAACATATACTATGGAGTACATCAACTTATACTCTACCATCTAGCAGTCCACAACCAAACCATGCCTCCTAGCACGGTTTTCCACAACCTCTCAACCCTAACTTCCCGACAAGCTAAGGGTAGTCTCTAACTCCTGATGTAACCTAGTACTCGCGCCCCACTGGCATTCCATACACACTAGTTATATGCATGCATAATTATCTCTACGCATGTTATCAACTAAAACATGTAACGTGTTATTATCTAAAGCATATCATTTATTGCCACAGGTTGTACATATCATAATACTATGCACTCCATCCAGCATGTTATCACATTGTCAAGCTCAGCAGGTTATAACATTTGACAACTCAGCATGTCATTACAAAATCAAATAGACATGTTATCACACAACGCACATCATCATGTTACTCAACCAAAATGTTATCAAGATACTAACCAACTTGTCATCACAAGCAGTCTGAAACGAGTACACCCGAATGAGCCCCTTGCCACATATTTGTCAGAACGGTTCCCTTGCCGAGTGGCTCGTAATCCATGAGGGCCTCATTATTCATACTCCATGTCCAAGTAGTTGTAGGAAAGATATGTGGAAATCATGTATGCTAAAACAAGTGTGATGAGTCTCCTCACATGTGTGTGCTTCAAAATCCAAGCGAAAAAAATAGGTTACAGTATTGAAGGGAGCGATGCACGAGTCACCGAGCCTGCAGAACTGGGATGGGCCTGCAAAATTGGGACGATCCCTCAAATCTGTATGGAAATGGGCTTGCAAACCGTCTAGAAAGCGGTTCAGAAATGCTCCAAAAATGTCTCCAAAGCATGCCAAGAACGGGCCCAAGTGGCTTGAAACGGGCCTAGAACTTGGCTGGGTCATGCTACTGGGTCGGGCCTAACTACTGGGCCGAGAGGCTAGCCGAGTCTAACTGGATCTACTAAGCTAGGTTGGGCTTGCTTACATGAGCTGGGCCTACACGTGCTGAGCTTGGGGTCGAGTTGGGTCTAAAGGATCTGGCTTGAGCTAGATTGGGTCTAGGCCGAGCTAGCCCATTGCACTGGGTTAGGTTTTCTAGGTGGAGGTGATGAATAGAAGGAGAGAATAAGAAAAGGAGGTGGAGGGACAGCGGCGACAACTCAACTGGGTTTAGGGTTTTGAGGTTGCAATATTAAAAGAAGAAGAAGAAGATGAAGGTGGGGGTGGCAGCAACAACTAGGATTTTACAGATTTGAAGAGGGAAGAAGGAAGGTTGTTTTTTAGTGGGAGGGTTAGGGGGAGGAGAGCAAGAAAAACCACTGAGAGAAAAGGAAGACAAAAGGCAAGGGGCGACGGTGGCACCCCTCTAGGGTTTGGGTCTAGCGAATGAGAAAAGGGAAGAGGGGGATAAGAAGAAGAGAGGGAATAAGATAAGAAGAGAAGAAGAAAGGAAGAGGGAGCAAAAGAGAGGATCGCCCATAAAGAGGTGGGCGGCGGCTGCAAGAAGGAAATAAGGTGAAGAAGAGGAGAAGGAGAAAGAGAGTAGAAGCGACGACAGCTTGAGGGAGGGGGAGGAAAGGGTTTGGGTTAGGTTTTGAAATAGAGGAATGGAGTAAGATGAGAGGAGGAGGGATAAGGTTTGAGAGGAAAGAAAAAGACATTATATAGGGGGAGAGAGTTAGGGTTGGAAGCTAGTTTTTTTTAAAAAGGGTAAGAGCATCACTTTTATAAAATAGTCTCCAAATGATAACAAAAATGTGTGATTTTCAAATAATTTCCATGATAAAACACTTAAATGGGTCAAATTTACCAAACTGCCCTTCAACTTCTAAACTCGAAAATCGGACAAACAATGCCCCACCACAGAGCCCACACTCTCCCCATTGCCACTAAGACCCTAAAATCCCGAGAAATTGGGTCGGGTCGTTGCAATGTTTTTATCAAATTTTACTTGATTAACAATTTTAAAGTGTTGAATTAATCAATATTAATCAAGTGCTCATGTGTGAACAAGAGAATGCACAATTAAACAAGATCACACAAAAGGATCTAACACCATGAACATAAGATTTATAATGGTTCGGTGACGTATATCCACTGTTAAGACTTGTCACGCCCTGACCCAAACATAGGCACGTGACGCGGAATAATTTTACTTTCTCGAATATCACACGTGTGCTCACAACTCAAACGCAAAATCTGTAAATGAACTTAAGTACCAAATATCTCAAAAGGGATATAAATTCTCTACCATAAATGTTATCAAATATTCTAGTATTTATTACAACAAACCTTCAAAGAATAAAATAGTAATAGCAACATCACCAACTCAAATCAAATAAATAAATAAAATAATCAACTCAGGGCGTCTAAAGCAGCATAATAACAAAGCTCTTCCTCGGGGTCCCTCGGACCCATCTTGTGCAACATAATCTGAAATTGCAAAGACGTGAGTACAAACAATACTCAATGAGGAAATATGCATGCTACACACTCACGCACCCACATAATGATAATAATGTATGAAATAGAATATAAATAAGGCTATGTTATCATGTCATGCTATCAATCTTATAAATGTGGACACATTGTCCACCCAAGGACACCTCTATCTCATCAACGTGAACACAATGTCCACCCAAGGACACCAATCTCATCAACGTGAACACGATGTCCACCTAAGGACACCTCTATAGAACGGGCTGTCAAACAGCATGATCCCTTGAGGGACATAGGCCACGACTTACAAGTGAGAGATCTCCATGCAACATAGATAATTTACATCACCCCACGTCCCTTCACCATTCTGGTGATTAAGTTAGCTCTATGGTGATCAATATACGACTTACCAAGTTAGTACTGTCCTATTAAGGTTCACAAGTATCTAACCCTGCACAATACATCTTACTAAGTTAGTACCGCCCAAGTAGGGCTCACAAGTATCTAACTCTGCGTAATACTGCACAACAAGTGTACAAAATAGTCGTGAGAGCAACCTACAGTGAGAAGCATGTCAGGGGTTATACTCCTCAACGACAACCACAACAGCCGTGAGAACGACCTACAGTATGAAGCATGATAGGATCTATACTCCTCGACAACAACCTTACAGGACCAAGTCCCATAGCCGACGCCACCATTCCAATATGGTTCCTTAAATCCAAATCATCATCATGTCACACCAATCTCCTCTATGGAGTGGAGACTACTTCTAGTGGGGCCCAAATAAGAGAAATGTACATCATCAAGTCCTCTAAACTCTTTGAGTCTCATCCCAACACTAGTATTTCTCAATATCATCATGTCCATTAACATAACATCCCATACTCACATCCTGGATAACCTCCTAGGCACATGTTGATGTTTTAAATTTGTAAATCTCACAAGTGCACGAACCATTCATAGTACAGCGATTGAGTACGAGATCGAACCCAAAGGAAACATTCAAAATATATGAAATTCAAATACACATGCCTCAATTTTTTTGTTTCTTAGAAAACCAAGATTCAAAATTAAATCGAGGATAAAAATAAATTTTAATCTTAAAAGTATATCACCAAGTTAAGCAAGTCTTTATTCAAATCAATAGAACTATAATTTAAAAGCATTGATTAAAAGTCATTAAAATAATATTTTAATTAAGAGTTTGTAAACAATCTCACCACACATCCTAATTCATAAAATCTAGTTCTAATTAAATTTAATCCTAACTAGTTAATCAAGTTTTTAGGGAGGTTTTAAATAAATGAAATAAATACATTTTAAAAGAATTAAAGATTTAAAAGGAAAACTAAAATACAACATTCAAGTGAAATAAAATAAACATCAAACGTAAATTGGCAAGAAAAATAAATAACAGAAATAAAAACACAGTAACGTAAAAAGTGGTTATTTGGAATAGACCGTTCATCGCCAAAAATATTTAAATAAACAAACGACCTAGATTTGAAATTCAGTTAAAAATCTAAGTTCCAATTCATGTTTATTATCAACGTTAAAATCATATACTTTAAATTATAAGACAAAACCTTAGTAACTTAGATCTAACAATCTTAACCTAAGTCCTAACTATTTCATGTCCGATTAAATAATTAAGCATACAATCTTATAATCGAATCAAAGACAATCATAAATGGAATTTAGAAATTGGATGTTTCAAGATTCTAAACAGGTTGTCCTTTGATTATTTATTAGAAAAATTAAATACAGGATTGATTGATTACAATATATTTTGAAATTGAAATTACAAAAGAAACTCACTTATGAAATTCAAATTCTCTGTGTATCCGTGAGTCTTCTCTTGGTTTTCTCTTGGTCGTCTCTTCAATCCTTTGGTCATCTTTGGGTCTAGAGTCAAATTCAAGTTTGGTGTGTGGGTTATTGGGCTATTTATAGGACTTGGGATTGAATGGAGGGCTAAGATTAAATCTAGGCTTAAGTTAATGGATGAAGGGTTGGGATTAGATCTAATTAACATGGGTGGCTAGGATTAAAATATAGAAAATTAGGGCTTCCTAGTTCTATGGTCAAATTTAATGTGCATTGGTTGCTTGGTGGCTAAGGTGTCTTGGGAGGAAGGAAATGAATGAGAGAAATTAGGGATTGGATGTGGCTTGGTCAAATTTGGCATGGTGTTTTAGGGTTTTGGGTTGTGCAATGACATGAACGGCTAAGATTAAATGGATGGATGAATGAATGGATGAGATGATGAGGTGGAGGATTGACCTATGAATTTCGAATGGGATAGGAAGCAGATAGGGAAAAATCGTGTGAAGCATGGAGGATTGGGATGATGAGATGTGTAGGGATCTTAGGAGTGTATTTGGATGGATTTTTGTCTAAGTGCATGGAGAAATTATTGGGATAAAATCGTGTGTACTTAAGGAGACGAGGTGGAAAAATCGTGTATGGCTAATCTTGGAATGAATTGGGAGAAAAGTTAGGATCTAAGTGATGTGGAGGGATAGGATAGAAATTCTAGGGATTTTACATTGTGTATATGCGCATGAGGTGTGTGTGTGTCACGTGGAGTGGATGGGATATATGCATGAAGTCCTAGATTATAGGATTTAATAAGATGCCTAGGGTTTAATGAGATGAAATATGAAATGGAGGGCTAGGATTAAATGATCCTAGATCTAATGGCTATGATGCATGATGGATGATCTAATTGGATGGATGGATAGATGGTGCATGGATGATCGTATTCCAAAGGTTAATCTATATGATAGATGGTTTGGATGTCCTAGATCTAAACATGATGTATGGACGGGTTGGATTAACTAAGTGGATCTAGGGTTTGATGATATGAAATGCATGAGATAAATGAGATGCATGAAATGAATGGTTTGGATTAGTTGATTAGGTCAATGGATGGTGTGGATAGGAGATTGGAAATTTAACATGACTGTGTAAATTTATTTCGAATATAAATTCTATAAAAAATTTATTGAAAAAAAATGTGATATAAAATTTTTTATTCACCTCTTAATGCTGAAAAATCACTTAGACTAAATTTTTCCTTTCTTCTCAAGGATTAGTTTCAGTCTTCACTTACTCTTCCCTTTATCGAATTTCTACTAATGTAACTCCTAGATACCCCCAAACTTAAATTTGACATTGTCTTTAATGTTCAACGGTTAGATGCAAAATGTGAGGACATTGTTAAATTTTGGGTTTTGACATATCTATGTGAAACATCCTAAAAACTGACTCAACCTAAACTACTCTCTCAATTGACTCTTTAAGCTGACTCATTTTTTTTATTTTACAAAAATCCTGTGATTAATCCATATTCTATTATTTTTACACCCTTTCTACAACCTAGTCCTTTGTCACTGAGTTCCATACGTCTTGGCAGATGGTGGTGGTCAATATGCTTAATTAAGTATAATGTATCATAGGCAATAATTCGGTTTTCATCAAAATGTTTTCCTTCTGGCATGAAATAAAGCCATGGTTCTTTGGGACCAGTACCTATGATAGTATCACCATCAATTATGACGTTCAAATTTTGTTCTACCCCATCTAGACTCTCCTCACCTCAAAAAGAACTCTCGGATGTTGATGAAATCGACATAACTTCACAAACCCTATTGTTTTTCGAAATAGATTGATGACTAATTTGGGTTCCAGCAGTTGGTGACCTAATTCTAACTAATCTTTTAGTCGAATCACGTCTCCAAGTGCTCATATTTACTCAAACAATGACCACACAAGACAAAACAATTTCAAACAAAATAAATGACCTAAAATTAAAAATAAAATCCCTAACTAACCTAGTGTCTCTAGACTGACTCCTAATCTTTTCTCCAAGAATTCTAAATCTCCAATTAAAAGTTTAACCACAATCATGGCGAGGTAAGTTCCCAGGTAAGTGGAGGAGCACCTGGCATTTGCTTGTGTTCCACTTATCCTTAGGATTTTTATATCTTGGTGACAAAACTAATCTTAGACACCATCGTTGAAGAAAAACTAGTAGTGGTTATTTAAAATTATTTGAATAAAAGACTGTCCTATTGAGCATGACAAACCTTAATTACTAACCTATGGTTCCAAAATTGATTTTATTTAATGTGCATGAACCATTTATTACTAATTATTATTTTTTTCATGTGAATGCAACCAAATCTAACAATGCAAGATCAAACAAATATGCAAAACAATAAGCAAACAAACTGTACTAGATGCATGAATCTAGCAACCTAAATGCATGAGCAAAATAAATATGCAATCTTTTTTCTTTTTCTTTTTTATGCAAGTAACATATGCCAAACACCCTAATAAAAGCTATATGCATGCATGAGAAAATAAAAATTAAAATAATATAGTTAGGCACTTACCTTAGCCAATGCACTCCAATTCCAGCCGCTTTGACTCGAGATTTCCAAAACTCCTGAAAAATAAAACACACGAACCTAGGTAAAGATTCTAACTCAAAAATGCATGAACTAAATAAATGAAAAATCCTAAACTACAACAAGATTAGGATCAAAATAATTAGTCCTAATTAAGTATCCTAGAATAATGTGAGATAATAAATTTCTAGATTAAAGCAATCATTAAAAAAAAAAATTAAGATCCAAATTAAGAAACTTTCCAAAATTAGACGTCTCCAAAATCGGGCAATTTTTAAAAATAGATTGTTTCCAAAAATAGATATTTCCATAGACAAAAAATTTAAAACTTTCAAAAAATAGATCTATTTACAAAATAAAGATTTTATTAAAATGGATTGTATTTATTTGATTAAAGAGAGGATAAAGGAAGATATTAAATGATTTCAACAGAGTTCCGAAAATAGAAAATTTTCCACAAACATAGAAACTTGTTCCAAAAATGGAAATTTCTACAAAAATAGAAACATTCAAAAATTCAATATAATATCAAGATTTAGCAAAATTTTCACAACATAGATAAAAATTTAAATCTCTTATATTTTTAAAAGAAAATTTTAATTTTAGGAAACTTTCAAAAATTAGAGTTTCTAAAACTAAAAATTTCCAATTTTAGAAAGTTGCCTAAATTAAAAGATTTCAAAAATAAAAGTGTTTTCCAAAAACCATAAAAATTCAAGAACATGTATTTTGATTGTTTCCCCGGCAATGACACCAAAAACTTGTTAATGTTTTAAATTTGTAAATCTCGCAAGTGCATGAACCATTCATAGTACAACGATTGAGTGCGAGGCCGAACCTAAAGGAAACGCTCAAAATATATGAAATTTAAAATACACATGACTCAATTTTTATGTTTCTTAGAAAATCAGATTTTAAATAAAATCTCGGATAGATATCTATTTTAATCTTAAAAGTATATCACCAAGTTAAGCAAGTCTTTATTCAAATAAACAGATCTATAATTTTAGAGCATTGATTTAAAGTGATTAAAATAATGTTTTAATTAAGAGTTTATAAAGAATCTCATCACACATCCTAATTCACAAAATCTAGTTCTAATTAAATTTAATCCTAACTTGTTAATCAAGTTGTTAGGGAGGTTTTAAATACATGAAATAAATGCATTTTAAAAGAATTAAAGATTTTAAAAAGAAAAACAAAAATACAACATTCAAGTGAAACAAACTAAACATGAAAAGTAAATTGGCAAGAAAAATAAATAACAGAAATAAAAACGCAGTAACGTAAAAGGTGGTTGTTTGGAAAAGATCGTTCATCGCCAAGAAAATTTAAATAAACAAACGACCTAGATTTGAAATTCACGTAAAAATCTAAGTTCCAATTCATGTTTATTATCAACGTTAAAATCATATACTTTAAATTATAAGACCAAACCTTAATAATTTAGATCTAACAATCTTAACCTATGCCCTAACTATTTCATGTCCGATTAAATAATTAAACCATACAATCGTATAATCGAATCAAAGACAATCATAAAAGGAATTTAGAAATTAGATGTTTCAAGATTCTAAACGGGTTGTCCTTTGTTATTTATTGGAAAAATTAAATATAGGATTGATTGAATACAAATATTTGAAATTGAAATTACAAAAGAAACTCACTTGTGAAATTCAAATTCTCTGTGTATCCTTGAGTCTTCTCTTTGTTTTCTCTTGGTCTTCTTTTCAATTCTTTGGTCCTCTTTGGCTCCAGAGTCAAATTCGAGTTTGGTGTGTGGGTTACTGGGCTATTTATAGGACTTGGGATTGAATGGAAGGCTAAGATTAAATCTAGGCTTAAGTTAATGGATGAAAGGTTGGGATTAGATCTAACTTAACATGGGCGGCTAGGATTCAAGATAGAAAATTAGGGCTTCCTAGTGCTATGGTCGAATTTACTGTGCATTGGTTGCTTGGTGGCCAAGGTATCTTGGGAGGAAAGAAATGAATGAGAGAAATTAGGGATTGGATGTGGCTTGGTCAAATTTGGCATGGTGTTTTAGGGTTTTGGTTTGTGCAATAACATGAACGACTAAGATTAAATGGATGGATGAATGAATGGATGAGATGATGAGGTGGAGGATTGACCTATGAATTTTGAATGGGATAGGAAGCAGATAGGCAAAAATCGTGTGAAGCATGGAGGATTGGGATGATGAGGTGTGTAGGGATCTTAGGAGTGTATTTGGATGAATTTTTGTCTAAGTGCATGGAGAAATTATTGGGGTAAAATCATGTGTAACTAAGGAGAGGAGATGGAAAAATCGTGTATGGCTAATCTTGGATTGAATTGGGAGAAAAGTTAGGATCTAAGTGATGTGGAGGGATAGGATAGAAATTCTAGGGATTTTACATTGCGTATATGCGCATGAGGTGTGTGTGTCGTGTGGAGTGGATGGGATATGTGCATGAAGTCCTAGATTATAGGATTTAATAAGATGCCTAGGGTTTAATGAGTTGAAATATGAAATGGAGGGCTAGGATTAAATGATCCTAGATCTAATGGGTATGATGCATGATGGATGATCTAATTGGATGTATGGATAGATGGTGCATCGATGATCCTATTCCGAAGGTTAATGTATATGATAGATGGTTTGGATGTCCTAGATCTAAACATGATGTATGGACGGGTTGGATTAACTAAGTGGATCTAGGGTTTGATGATATGAAATGCATGAGATAAATGAGATGCATGAAATGAATGGTTTGGATTAGTTGATTGGGTCAATGGATGGTGTGGATGGGAGATTGGAAATTGCATGGTTGAGATTTGCTGGGATTGAATTCACTCTGGCCTGGCCCAAATTGGGAAATGAGCCTGAAGTGCTTGGCCCGGCCCAGTTTCTTGTATTTGGAGCAAAGCTTGGCCCAAATGCAGTGGATCTCTGGCCCATGGATCTTGATTTCAACTCTTGGCCTTTTAATTGCAGACTTAGATTTTAAAATTAAATAATTAATCAATACCACTAAAATTCTAAATATTGAATAAATTTAGACTCTCATAAATGAATCCAGATTATCCAATTTACATTAAAAGCCCTAAAGTGGCATGAATTAATTGTGAAATTCTAAAATTTCTATTTTAAGCTCTCTTCCGGCAATTATTCACTGTTTTATGCATGAATCCTGTTTTTCCATCTTTTTATCTACAAAACTAGAAAAACCACTGGACGTATCTTTTATATACAAAATCAATGCTAATTTAATCATAATTAATGGGTAAAAATGTAAGATTTTTAGACTCAACAGCACACATCAGTGAATAATACCAAGGGAAACATATTCATAATTTCATGGGCAATAAACATATCATATTTACATTATGACCACAATTTCACAATGATAGCAAGCATAGAGCATTCCATTACATTTCATACATTCAACATAATTATCATATTGGGTTATTCCAGGGACATGGACTACACACCAACCGTGAGATACACACATCGGGTTTATCTACACATGTTCTTAGTCCTTACAATTTATTCAATCCGTCTCATGGTGGTTTAACATCCTAAGTCTAATCACTCCCTTTTCACAGCATAAACCCTATTAAATTCATCAATAAATCATCTCAACCCTTCACAATGATCTCTAACAAATATCACAATTTTCTATCATCATAACAAGATAATAAGCAAGGTACAAATCACATAATTGGGAAATTATAACATTTCATGCATAGCATAGGGCACATCCATCCTATTTATCATGCATTAAACACATCAATAACACAATACATTCTCTAAATCAATGTGATAGCATATAAGCATTCATTCAGTGTGTGTAGCAATCCTTACCTCAAAAGTTACAATGTTTCGAGTTGATCTTCGGGTCGTACCTCGACAGTTTCGGGGTTCAAAGACTCTAATCAATCAAAAGGAACATAATGCATCCCTATTAGTTCATAGATTAAGCCAAATCAAAGCTTATTAGCAAAACTCCCAATTTAGACCCAAGATTTACCCCTATTTAAATTAATCCCTTCAATCTAAGGGAAATCCCCAAATATCCTCGCAAGAATCATCTCCAAAATCATGCGTATACCCATTTTTCTCAAATTTACTTCCTTCCTATAGTTCCAAGTTCAAAATCAAATCAGATCTACACCCAATCAAAGTTTATAATAAAAACCCCAATTTTTTTCATGGATTCCTCACCCAAAAGGATTTTTTATTCATTAAAACTTCATTCTCAATCCATCCCATTCAAACCTCATAAAAGAAGAAGAAAGGGGAGGAAAGGATCACAAATCTTACCTTTAAGGAAGAAGGAACCATGTAAAAGGGTCCTCCAAGCGTAGGAAATTTGAATCCAAAGCCTTTAGTAGGTGAAAATCAATAGAGGGAAGGTAGAGGAGGCAAGGGGTTGCTGTTAAGGAAGAAGTGTTGGCTATTTGGAAGAGGAAGGAGGTGAAGTAAGCAGAGTTTCGTGCAAATACAGACTTACGTACGGACTTTATATTTTAATTTTTTCTTTTTTTAGGGCCAGGCCATTACAAGACTCACCCAAACTTAGGTTATCTCTAAATTCACTACTTGAGGAATTACACCCATACTAATAGAATAGGACTTCCATATATCCAATTGATTGAGAATTTCACCCAATTCCTATCCCTTTATTTTTTATAGTGGTTTAAGAGTAAATCCCTTTTTAATCCACTTTACAAGATAGATGATTTAAAAAAAAAAAATCAAACAAAGAAGCACTTGCCTTTGAAGCTTTGCAACGTGAAGATGTGTTTTTTGAATCTCTCCCAATGTGATGTCGTATGAAGACGTTGATGAGTCGTGTAGAGCTACCACAATCCTTGGGAGGGTTTCTAAGAAAATTGGAGGTCCAATTTCTATCATAGAAGATGGTTTAATCCTTCTCTCTTAATCTCAATCTAAACTTATTGGATACTTGAATGATTTGCAAATGATTTGTCAAGAGAGAATAAACCACACTTTTTGCCTTGGGTGTTTGGGAGATTAACTCAAGTAGATGTAGATCATAAATGCTCTCCAATGATTGTCCTTACCTTAAACTCTCCAAACAACACGGTATTTATAGCGGCAAAAAGAATTTTCGAAACACAATTACCCACGATTGATCATGCACTCGCGATCAATCGCCCGTGTTCAAAAGTGACTTCCACCAACCGTTGAGCATTAACTGCACAGTAATGGCACAAAAATGGTCACTCACGATTGATCGTCCACACGATTGATTGTGAACATTCATTGGCGATAGATCGTGGGTTAGTGATAGTATCGGCTTGAGGCTATCTTAACAGTCCCATGTCAAGACAAACCTCATTCGACCCCAAGGCGATGGGACGTGAACCCGATGTCTCAGCCCTGTCTTCTGGCTATAGGTCGTGCACCCGATTGATCATGATAGGTTCCTCACGAAAGGTTGCCACCTAAGGATTATATCGTCTTGAGACCAAACTGGTTTTTATAGGCCTTGTCCAACCAGAACTTTGTTAAGTTCAGCCGATTGATCGTGTGCCCGATTGATCGGCCCTGTCTCAGCGATAGATCGCATTCACGATATATCGTTTTGAGACCAGAGTTTGATTGACAACACATTCCAACCAAAACCTCAATTTCCACGACGATGCATCGCTACACCATGAATGATCATCCTTTGTCCATGTTATAGATCGCCAACACGATGTGTCTCCATGAAAATACATTTAATGGTTTGAGTATTCAATCCATTGGTTCTGATTTGGTATCAAACACTCTTTAGGCTTGATTAATGAACCTGATGTCATATCTAATCCTAGGCAAGGTTATCCTAATGAATGGGTTCCATATAAGGTCATCTATGGCCAATTACCTTCCATGATTTCCATTCACATGTTCATTTGTTGAGTTTTTAAACTTCAACCAACACTTGAGTCTTAGTACTTGAGCTTCTCTCTTCAAGGCAATGCTTCACCTAAGTCACGGAATTGACAAATATGTGAATCGGCAAGTTGGGGCACTAACAGTGTGCAGTGTTCCAAAAGATTCAAATGTCCTTTAACAATCTCAAATTTTAACTCTCAAGGGTTGTTGCAATATTATATTCGAAATTAGTCTCACATAAAAATTCATTTTATTCAATACAAATTTTTTGAAGTTTTTAAAACATGAAATTACCATAAATTGACTAACGGGTTGAGCTAAAAGTCTAATTTATTTTTAAGACTCTTATAGCAAAAATCACGATTAAACCCGGGTCTGGGATTGCCGGTCCAACTACTGGGCACAAAATAAACCTAAAACTTAAGGCTAAGAACACAGGAATCTAGTCCAAACTTTACACATCAGAACTATGTAAAATACCCGTTATTGCAAAATTTTCTGCGATCTGTACAGATATCAATATATTATAATATTTTTACAGCAGATAGATATTTCTATAAGGATTTTAGAAATATCTTGTTTGACTCAAACGGAGTTTCCTAGCCCGAGATATCGTTGTTTTGCTCAGACTGTTACGAGCAACCAAATTGATTGCAGTTTAAGACGTTCGTCCATATTGCATGTAGTTTTTGGCCTATCCATACAAAGTAAAAAAATCTCAAATTTTAATAGAAATTAAGTCTCTTCATTACCTTGATAATGATGACAAACTTTGCATCATTTTGATATCGGTAGACCATGTTATGGTCCATTTAATCCAACAGTCATGCATTGCTCAACTGTTTGCAATTTATGAACGAAATTTAATTTACAAAATTTATTTGGCCCATCAAATTAAATCCAATCACTACAAAAATTTAGTCAAGTTAGGTATCCTTGTTAAATTCTTTAATATAAAATTTTGCATTAAAATAAGGTTTACAAGTTCAGATAGAGATTATGTGGTGAACAGGTGCAGAATTGCCATACAGACTCTGGCTTGAAATTTGGTCCTTCTTGCAGACACGATTAGAGGTATTAATACTATTTGAAATACCTTAAAATTGTAGGTGTGGCTAGATATCTCTATTTACGTTTTGAATAAATAAATTTTATTAAAAATTGAACTTTGTAGCCCCCGATTATGAATTTTCTTGAGACAACGCGCATAAAGTAGAACATATCTGGGTCTGATGTACAGTTCTTCAACAATTCACTAACTTGGTCTGATTTCCTTCTATGGCAAAATCTAGGCATGGTTTATTTGTCCTTCTACAGCCTAACTACAGATTAAAATTCATCTTTAATGTCGAACAAAAGGATTCTATATCTATGATCGAATATCACAAAGGAAGGATTAATTCAATCTTTTTCAAGGTTCGATCTTGGTACATGGTCTCTCTCTTCCTCTCTTTCTCTCACTCTTTATTCGATTTTTTCATATGAATATCCAACAATAGTTGGTCGAATTTGAGAGAGAAAACATGGAAGAAGAAAATATAATTTGAAGAATAGAACTAGAAGAAACTTAGAGGAGAAAAAATTTCTACATACCTCAATGAAAATGAAACCCAAGGAGAACCAAATCTTGATGATGAAAAGGAGGAGAGCTTTTTCGTCCAAGCCTTGAGGTGGAAAAAAAAAAGTTTTCGTCCAAGGAGAAGAGAGAAGAGAATTCGTTGGTGTGAGGGAATGGGATACATGCCTAAACAAGATGATATAATAAGGAGGGTCGGCCAAGGGAAACAAACTTAGAATTTTATCTTTTGCAAGTGGGGTACAAGGTGAACAAACTTAAACATTGCATTATGAAAAACATGTAAAGGGATTCTTTCTCGCTACCAACGAATTCGAGATAGAGAAAATCAAGGAAAGAAGGAAAGGGTGGGTCGGCCATGGGATATGGGATTTTATAATTTTAGAACTCCTTCAACTCATGTGGGGTCCACAAATCTCACTAATATAGGAATTTTACAAAGGAAAAAAGTGTGGTGACTTGTCTCCTAAAGCCACCAACGAAAATTGGAGAAAAGATAGGGAGAGAGATATTCAACCATTGCATACTAAAATTGCGGTTTTATTTTATTTTATTTTTAAATTCACCGAAGGCATGGGCAAATTGATTTTTCCACAATTAGAATTTTATTTGATACTAGAGCATGTTCTTAGAAAAATACTTTCTATGGTAATTCGTGAACAAAAAATGAATGACTTCCTGCTTTTGAGGCAAGGGAACGACACCGTAGCACAATATATGTCCAAGTTCAACGAACTAGCCCGTTTTGCACCTCATGTAGTAGTTGATGATCAGGCCAATGCAAGGCCATTTGAACAAAGACTTAGCCCTCACATCGTGGGACCTGTAGCACTTTTCAGATTACCCACTTTTGCAGAAGTGGTAGATCGGGCTCTTATGGAAGAGACGACTACTCAGAGAGTGTCAAAGTTGTAGAGTCAGACCTCTTATGGAAGTGAGCATGAGTTCTTCCGGCATGATAAGAAGAAGAAGAAGAAGACGAGCCCATACCTTCCCAGGGACCGCTCTTCTGGGCAATTTAAGCCTTTAGGGGGACAGTCCAGTAGCGGGGGACAGAGACAAACACGATTTTACACCTATGGACAGTTTGGACATCTAGCTAAGCTATGTACATAACCACCACAACAAGGTGCAAGGACTTGTTTCAAGTGTGGGCAAACGGGGCACTTTATCTGAGATTGTCCCCTGTAGGAAGATGCTAGCAAAGGGCCAGGGCCTCAACAGACTTCTAGGACGGCACCTATTTACACCTAGCAGGATCTGCAAGCATTTGCTGCTCCAAATAGTTCACATCAGAGGCCTAGACAAAACAGGGGCAAGGGGAACCAAGGACAGACTACTCAGGGCAGAGTATTTGCAATGACGTCTCAAGTGGGTGAGACTACAGAACCGACCGTCATGCAAGGTATATTACACTTCTATAGTTCTTGGGCACGTATATTGTTTGATTCAGGGGGGGGATCATTCCACTCTTTTTTGCATGGTGATATGTGTATTAATTGGGATTAAAAATGGAGAGTGTAGATCGTCCCATATCCATTAAATCTCCGTTGGGGCATATGTCAGTAGTAGTTCATAGATGTACGTCATGTAAGTTAACAGTCGGTAGTGTACTATTGGAATTTGATTTATTGGTCTTAGATATGGCAGAGTTCGACATAATTTTGAGTATGGATTGGTTATCTGCACACCAGATGATGATTGATTGTCATCAGATAAAGATTTCAAGCCGATCCTTATCAGAAGTTCAGTTTGTTGGATGGTTGGAAACACCTTATAACGTGAATCTGATTGAGATAAGTGAAAGTTCCCGGCTAGAACAAGATCTGGCCTAGAGGGAGGTGAGCCAACACCCGATTTTTTTGAGCTTCTCAAAAATCACTTGATTAAACAAAAAATATACAGCGGATAAAAAAGAGTATAATCAAGTGCAATGTGTGTGTGTTCAGATATGGAGCTCTAATAACAAAAACACAAATACACACAAAGCTTTAACACTATAAACCAGATTTATATAGGTTCGGAGTAAACCTTCCTACATCCCCTCTAAGGACTCACCCACTCTTGGGTAATCCCGAATTCACTAAGCGTTAGAATTACACAAATACAATAGAGTGGGAATTACGCCTGTAACACCCCGCCCTTTTCACTCTAATTTTCAGAGTACATTTTTTTTTTAAATATAATAATCAAGTGATCGGGGCGGAGTGTCACGACGCGAGTTAAGTTCGGATCTCTAAATCCGACCCTTAACTGGCCAAGCTCATGTGCGTATGAACTAAGTCCATAAAACTGATCCGCACATGGTACATATATAACTTGCGGAATTAACTTAGTCTAAATCTAACTGAGGTTATAATAGAACCTATGATTATTCCAGTTTTCCATTCTTAGATAGCAAAGTACATAACTTATTCTCCAAACTTACTAATTAATCTTAACTAATCGTTTAATCAAATCATCCAACTTAAAACAAACCATAGCATCTATCTTAACTAGTTATTACAAGCCAACATAACTAATTACCAAATTACATTGTCCAAATATATCAAATATCAAGTCCATAAAATAGTCCATTCATAATCCATTCCAATCATTCAAACCGCCCAAGTTTCCGTGCTTGGTCCTCTTCTCGATCCACGTTTTTCCCTTTCCCTGCATCATCCACTAAGGGTATAGATAGGGCGTTAGATCAACGCGCCCAGTAGTGTTTCCGAATAGGGCTACCACATAGTTAGTCAAAAACATGCAAGTAATATAATAATAAAACATGTGTGACAAAATCCCATAAAATATACTATGTATGAAATGAACATGTAATGAGTCCCACCCATCACCATTCATCATAGCCATCACTTGACGGGATTCTTATCGTCAAGGTAACCCACAGTGGTCTTTCGGACGCCCCGACGAAGTGTGGCCTCCGGATTCCTCCTGATGGGATTCTCATCATCAGGGTACCCCACAGTGGTCTTTCGGACGCCCCGACGGAGTGTGACCTCCGGTTACAACACCATCATCCCATGCCATGCATGAGATGTCTATGCAAACATGTCATTTAGAAACATAACTTTACAATCATATAGGATATCAAAATCAACATAAAACAGCATATGGAATAGTGGTTACAATAAAGGTAGGAAACCTACAATAGTTTATTTTGTTCGACCCTTCCTTTGGACCGTCTTCCGATCACGGCTTGTTCACCGTTCTAAAAATCCGAATACCCGTTTCCGCGACTCCTCCAATTGATCTTCCCTCCGGCTTGTTCTTTCCCTTTCTTAGCCTCTCCTTCTTCTTGATTCCTTGATGGTCAGGGACTGATTTAAACAACCAGCTGCTGCTCTAGGTAGAAAACGGCAAAGAGAGAAAGAGATAGGATTTTGACTTTGGATGGAACACCTTGATGCCAACTCTTTTGCTCAAAGTATGCTTTTGTCTTGGTGAAATAAATCAATCAAGGACTGATTTCATATCAATAACCAGCTGTTGTTCTTGATCTTAGAGAGATGATAACAGTCCAAGGAAGAAAGAGAGATAGAGAGAGTAAAATGAAAATCCTTTGTTTGACCAAAAACAGCCCAAGGTTAATCCTTGTGTAACTCCCTCTCCTCAATCAAAGTTCTTTATGTTACTTGGGGGTTTCATCTATGAAATGAAACACCCCAAGCAACCAACGTCCCTTGTGGTTGGACTAGTGTAACCTCCCCTTTCCTTAGGGTCTCACATGGGAGTTTCATTTTGAAATGTAACTCCCATGTGTTGCACCGTCCTCTATTGTTTGCCTCTATGTTTTGGCTTATGTAACAGCCACCATTCCCATGTGTAACTCCACAAACAGCAGTTCCATTCAGCCCTCATCAACGTCCCATGTGGGAGTTCTATCATGGGAATAAAACTCCCCTCCTCCAAGTGTGAACACACTTTGTAACTAACATTGGTTTAACATCTAATTTGAATTTGGAATGCCATAATCTATTGTGTGTAACTCCTCCAATCAGCTACCCATTTTATTCTCCAACCTTGGAGTTACATGCATGAACCATCAATCCATGTATGGGCTGTCTTTTGAAGACCCAAGCATGGCATAAACCCTATACCATCTCCAACGTGCATAATGATTTGAAAACTCAACTCTCACCCAAGTAACTCCCATGTAACGTCATTTTCATTCTTAACTTGGGTGGGAGTTACATGCATATAAGTTTCCCATGCAGCCAACAATTCTTAAGTGTTTGAAATTGAAACAACCTACAAACCTTCTATCTCTACATCTCACTCATTTAAAAATACATATTCATCCAACTCATTTATTCAACTCACCCAACCTAACTCATTCATTTAATTTAACTTAACTAATAAATTCAACTCAACTAAACCCATCATTCATTTCAACTCAAACCAAACTCAAGCAATTAATAAACTTAAATTAACTAAGCTTGAACTCAATCCATGGTTAATCATGCCATTCACGACCCATTGGGTCCCATCTAGCCATTTTGACCCATTTATCAAAATTTGACCCAAATATGATTCTTGACCCGTTTAAATTCATCTTATCCATTTATTTGTTTTGTAAACAAACTACCATCCTTTGGGTCTTGATTGAGCCATTGACCCATTTAAATTCAAATCAATTTTATTACAATGGCAATTCCGTAAATATGAATAATTTCATATAAAATGATAACTTTGAAATTCCAGGGTGTTACAACGCCCTCACAAATAGCATAGGAATCTCACCTACACAATCTCAACTAATTTTGAAAGGTTTGACCACTCGGTCTAATCCTTATCCCTTTATTTTTTATAGTGGTGCAATCATACTGATTTAATCCACTTTACAATAATTCAGATTTGACAAAAATCAAACACAAGAAGAAGTAGTTGCCGTTGTAGCTCAGATCTGACATAGATGTGCTTCTTGAAGATATCTCCCAGCTGTGTGCTTGATGAAGAAGATGATGCACTAGTGTTAGGCCAATCATAAGCTTTGGGAGATGGTTTCTAGGATATAAGATTTGTCAATTTGAATCCTAGATCTGATTTCTACACACTCTCAAACTCAATCAATGTTTTATTGATTGGTTAAATGATTTACTAACATTTAAACGCTTACAGAGACGCTTTTCAGGTGTTGGGAAGCTCTGGTTTTTGCCTTAGAATTTTCCAATTGAATCTATGCAAAGAGGTGTTAAAATCTCTCCAAAATACAGAGTATTTATAAGCAAAACTAAGTTCCTAATGGTCACTGGGCGATCTGTCACACCGAATTTTAGTGTCAAAAGTTGCAGCGGGAGCGGCAAGCGCATTTGACTTTCTAAACGCAAGCTCTACACAACTGTCTTCCCAATCGATCAGACATCCCCGATCGATCGGACTGAGAGCAACTAAAAAATATAGAATTGTTTCAACTAGAACCTTGATTTTTCCATGCAATAGGTCGCCATCCCCGATCGATCTCTCCGACATGTCACCACGGGCGATGTGTCGTGGGTACTATTCACAGCAAAAATGTTCTCTACTAAAATGGCCATATCTTGGTCTCCCGAACTCTGATTTAAGTGTTCTTGGGTTCAAAGAAAAGCTCTTTCAATGCTCTATTCAACCATAACATATTTACCAGTGGGTTCAGTCCACTAGGCTTGATTATATTTTACCCATTTGATCTCTAAGCCTAGTCAAGGTCCACCTAGGTGTGTGGGGTCCACCCTAAAGTCTTTTATGGCCAATTTAACTTTGAGTAATTGTCATACACATGGTGATGCTTGAATCTTGAACTTGAATCACACAGCCTAGACTTATGACTTTTCCAGATTTTCTTCCACTTTGCTCCCTCTCAAGGTGTGCCTGCAAAACAGATATACCTGTACAAAACAACAAGGCAACTGTTGTGCAAATTTTAAATTTATAATTACTCACAAGCGTATAAATCGAATTGGAGTATAGAGATAAGCAAGTGTGAGGCCGAACCCACAGGGACTTGATTTACAATGAACGGGAAAACAAATTAAAAAGCCTAGAAAGTTAACCTTAACCTAGTTAACACTTTTTATCGAATATGGTTGAATTAAACATGCAAAAATTAATTAAATAATTAAAAATAGAGATTGAATCAAGTGAGAGAAATTACTAAGGTATCAGATTCCACCACCATGAAATCCATAATTTTCTAATTATTTATTTATTAATTCCCAAGTTTTAAAGATTTAAACTGTCGAGCACATTAATATGGTGTTCAAAAATTGATTTTCCTTCGCTTAAAAGTGTAAATTCTAAGAATTCAATGTATCCTATCTTAATTCAAAAGACAATGGATCAAAGTATTAATCTAAACATTCAATGTATTTAAATTAAAATAAAAGGAAACAATGAATCAAAGCGTTTAATTTTATTCAACTAAAAACCAAGCATTCAATTAATTAGATATTAATATTAATAACCAAAAATACATGGCATTGATGGTAAAAATAATTAACATCTATTGACGAAGCCAAAAATTATAAATAATCACACACACATATTTGGAAATTAGAACAATATTATGAAAATATTAAAACAAAAAGACATGAAAAATAGAATCCGATTGGTGGTCGGAGATTTCGAGCCACGGCCTTCTCCACTATCTGTCCCATTCTACTGTGTTGCAAAGTCCAAGTTCGAATCCTTCTCAATGGGGTTGGGCTGGTATTTATAAGAGGAGAGAGGTAAGAACCAATGGCCATGATCGATTTCATGTAAAAGGCAAGAATGTGTGGAAGGTTGAGAACGCATGGCTCATTGTGGGAAGGAAGCAAAATGAAAGACTGAGATTGCATGAGTCATAGATGGAAAGGACACATGTAAGGTCGATAAAGCACTGTCTAAGAATGAAGCAAAACAAGAGGAAAGGAAGGCTTATTGAGGGTCGGCCAAGTGCTTCTGAATCAGCGGGTAACTTGCTTGCTTTTGATAGCTTTTACGAATGGGATTACTTCTCCTATGCTTGTTCTATTCTCAGACCACCGATCCAACTCCTCTTGTCATGCCTTGACTGCTTTTGTATTTCGGTGCTTCAAGAAATCTGTTGTATCAACAAAAGAGTTGTTGCTTGCTGTTGTCATCTTCTTGGAACACTAGCTTCTCAAAAGGTTGCTAACGATTATGTTGCCTTGTTTGCTTGCAAATCGCTAATTCTAATGTTGCTGCCTCACTGATTTGGAGCACAAATTAGATCTGTGTACAGCTCATGTTCACTTGACAACTGCATGGTGACACAACCAAAGAAAAGAAAAGAAAAAAACTTGGAAATTACACAGGCTACAAGAAATATCAAATGTTGTTTATGCAGTAAACCTGTTCCAAAACCGTCCTCCTGCGGTCCAAATTCTTATTCTGCGATACAGAACTGTAAACAGTTCCAGTTTTACCGTTCCAGACTCATCCTTTCTCATCCTGAGTCCATCCTAACTCATCCTCTCTCCTCCTGAATCTGTCCTAACTGATCCTCTCTCATCCTTTTCTATTCTTTCCTCTAACTGGTTACACGCTGCATGGGTTCTTAATGCTTCTCTGTTGTACAGTCTTGTAAAGAAGAAAATAAAAAGAAACTTGTAATGCTTTGGCTGCTTGGTTTGTGCCCCATTGCATCTTCTTCTCTTTATTTCTATCTCTCTATCACTGCATACTGTTGTTTATTCCTGTTTCCAAACACCATTGCACAAAAACTGTTGTTGTATGATGTCTTGTATGCTCTAAAACTTCCTTCTGCTTGTTGGTCGGGTTTCTTACTGATGTTTGCAAAGCTTATATTCTCTCAACACCAGTTCAAGCTGAGAAAATTCGTCAATTCCACCTAATTAAACCAGCTTTGGGTTTAGAAAGTGCCCCAACCTAAAACACATAAAACACATTAATTAAAGAAAATTAATTACTATGAGATACTAACAAATATAAATTTAGGAGTAAAATATGTAATAATTTTGCACTTATCAGCAACTAGGTGGAAGCAAAAAGTCTCGGCCTCAAACATTTGTCCTTAAAAATAATTCTCCCACTTGTATACAATGACTAATTTGCAACACATATTCTCCCCCTAAATGTGTTCTCCCCTTTAATAAGAACCTCCAAATTTCTCCCCTTTTTTTAAGAATTGACAAAGGATATTAAGCATTGATGTACTAGTTTTAGTGTGCTTATACAAGTCCCAATTGTTGGACTAAATAGGGAAAAGCCAGGGGTACATGCAATTTCAAAAAAATATTCTAATAATGAAGCGAACTAGTGCATGCTCAGAGGAGGGAATCACTCATACAAGAATTTACCATAGGAAATGCTAACGAGTGAACACATTCAGTTACCCAATAAGAAAGATCTGAAAAACATTTATGAACTACACAAAACATATACCAATAAGGCACATAGTTCATGAATGCAATAGAGATCCAGCCAGCCCATTTGAGTGTGTTGAGCATTGAAATATTATATTTTTATCCTTGATTATTGAGTCAGTTAATCTTCAATTTTGTATATAATGATGCATTTAATGTAGTTTGTCAGTTTTGTAGTAAAAAATGGAAAGTTCAGGGAAATCAAATTAAAACAACAGAAGATTGTAAGTTTAGAGTTTTAAAGAAAAGACCTAGAACTATTATAATTATTTTATGTCATTTTCTAGGAATTTTCATGTGAATTAATTAATCTAGATCCAATTATGAGAGTCTATGATTAATTAATAATTTTTAGATTTAAAGTGGCTAAATAATTATTTAATTCTAGATGTTAAAAGCCGCAATCCAAGTGCCAAAGCCTGAATTTCAAGTCATCGGGCCAAGACTCAATTCAAATGGGCCAAGTTGTGCTCCACAAAGCTTCAATGGGCCAAGCCACATGCAAGCCGATGCGCATTTCACACTTTGGGCCAGACCAATGTGCAAGTTTAGTCCAACTAAGGCCCGAGCTCTCAAATCCAATTCAAATGGGCCTAAGTTAAGGTCTAGATCCAAATCCAAAGCCCAAGTCCAATGAACTCCATGGTCCATGTCTGAATTTACCTAAGTCCAACCCAAGTACCAATGTCCAAAACCCATAACCCAACTTCACATCCACACAATCCAACTTCCATCTTAGATCTTAACCTTCCATCTCACATACCCAATTAGGATAAACCTTAAATCCACCATCAAATCTAACTCATCCATTCATTTATCATTAGATCTAGGTCATCCATCATCATCATGATCATCTTAACATTAGATTAGTGTTCATCCATGCATCACCTATTAATTTATGCATTCATTTCATGCATTGAGCATCTTAACCATTAGATATTAGGTAATCCAATCACATCATTCATTCATCTCTTAGAAACTCTAAAGCCTCCACATGCATCCATCACATAAACACATTACCTTAGATTTAGGTCATGCATTTCATCATCCATTTAGATCCACCTGTGCATCTAAACCCTCCATCAACCATCTACACATTCCTATATTTATTTCACCCAAAATGCCTTAGAGCCATTAGATCAAAACCCATTTAATCTAAGCCATCCATTCATAAACCCGAAGCAATGTACAACTTATAGTTCAAGCTAGCCTCCATTCGCATTTTAGACATCATCATCCCATGATTTTTGCAACCTAAAACCTCTCCATGCACTTAAACTAAAAATCATTTAGATACACTCCTAGGATCTTAACACACCTCATCATCGCAATCACCACACCTCACACGATTTTTCTCAATCCCAATCCAATCCATTCGAAATTCACACCTAGTCAACCCTCCATGTCATCTTCCTATCATCCACCCATTCATTCATCTCATCTTTTAATCTCATCCATTCATTCATCATCTCATTGCATAAACCCTAACACTACATACCAAATTCGAATTTCACATTGCCAATCCCAATCCTATTTTCTCTCCTAATCTCATATCTCCCTCCACCTTCACTTAGCCACCAAAGAAAGCCACACCAAATTCTTGTGACTCTCCTTGTGCAACCCTAAAATCCAAGCTTAACTCTCCATCATCCATTTCCAATTAGATCCAATCCAGTCCTTTGATTTCCCAACTAAACCTTGATTTAGTCCAAGCCATCCATCTCTTTTAAAAACGTATAAATACCCCATTACCCCAAGGGTAAAATTCGAATATGACCTGGAATTCAAGGGGACTAGAGGCTGGAGAGAAGACCGAAAGACAGAGCACCACACGATTTCCAAGTGAGCAATTAATTTTTCCATTTTAATTTTATTGCTTATATGTAATTTCTTCCAAAGCTTTATACTTTAATTCTTCCATTTAATAAAGTGAAACATTCATTTAGAACCCTAGAGCATCCAATTTCAAGAACACAACTTTTGTTTCCTTAATTGAACATGAGCGTATGCAATAGTTAGGATCTTGATTGTAAGACTTGAATCATGATTACTAAGGTATGATTAATTAAATTAAAAAGTTGTGAATCTTATTTTATTAGTAAATATGAATTGCATTTTAGATCTTTACGTGAATTTTAGATCTAAGCCTTTACTTTGTTTACACATCTTGGGTGATGAATAGTCTATTCCATACAACCAACCTTTACGTTACTGCACATTTAATTTCAGTCATTTATTTTCATACAATTTAATTCTCTGCTATTTAATTATGTTAAATCTCATGTTTGTTGTATAATATTTGTTTTAATCCAAGCCTTGTATTATCTAATCTTTTAATTCTTTAACTTATGATTCATTCTTTAATTCTTTAATTTTCTCTTATCACTCTCTCTAAAAAATTCATTCAATTAAAGTTAGGAAGGTGTGTTAAATAATTTTGTAACTTGAAATTCTAATAGTGATTAAGGTTAAAATTTAATTCACCATGTAAGAATAAGAAATCACACATTTTATTTGCTGATTTTCCAAGTTAGATACATGACTCATATAATGATTCAATTTCTTAAAAACAATACTTTTTAGAGGACATAAATTTAAATTCATATACTTTGAGATTTTCCATTGGGTTCGACCTCGCTCTCCCAACACTATACTATGAAAGGTTCGTGCGCTTGCGTGATTTACAAATTTAAAACGATCAACAAAGTGCGAATGTGAAACCAACTCTGTATGGTTTTCAATATTGGATTCAATGTAAATACAACTTTTAAGAATTTTGGCTGATCTCCAAAAAACAAGGATGATGCATGAACATTTACCAATACAACCATAAATGCATCATACACATGCAGCAGGTTCATTTATACAAAACATGTACCAATAAAGAGTCTTGAAACAACATCATATCCTTGGAAATCCATTAAGCACTGAAAGATAGATGCTTACTTCTTCGTCTCAAGATTCCAAGGCATGATCTCCAACAATTCTGAGAGCACATGCACCAAGTCCTTTATCATTTGGACCAATGGACCAGTTGGCTTTTTCTATACCAATATCTCTGATTTTTTTGTTGAAAGATTTACCTTTGTAAACAGCTGAAAGCCATATATCTGAGGTGCATTTTTAATTCAGGTTGCATTCAAGCCTTATGAGACTTTTCCAATATTCATTTGAAGGTTCTAATGTGTGAATGCGAACCATTATACAGTTTTGGAGAAGTTTTGACTTTTCTGTACAGCTGAATGTTTCTCCAAACAGATTTCCAATGTTTAAAAGATTTTCCAAGTTAAAACAATGGCAAGAAAACATATTCATCCCTGTAAGATTAACCATTTGAGGGATGATGGAATGTGTGTTTGTGATGCATGCAAGTCCGTAAGACAGCAAGGTTTGCATTTCAACCTTTGAATGCAAGATATGGCAAAATTCATAAAAACATTGGGAAAGACTCAGGCCATATAATGCACATATTCATTTCTGATTATAATTCACCATATAAGGTCATTGAGATGAATATATCATGCAAATGTATGCCTTAAAATTCACACAACAGTTTGTGCCTTTTGAGGATTCCAACGTTTTAACTTACATCAGCACAAATATTTGGAATACTAGATCTATTAACCCACTTGAGTTCAATTACACAATTTTGATCCATCCCATTCTTAGATTCTTGGGCATTTGTTCAGTTTACCATTTTAATGTCCATTGCCCTTGGTGTGAAGACATTTTACAAGGCATTCTCAAGTTTTAGCAAAACGTGGTGCTTCTAATGAAATCATTCCTCATAAAGTAAATACTAATTATAAGTAAGGGAATGAAAATCATAAGCACACAAATCATACATTCATTCCACATATTGTATACTAATCAGATGCATGGAATTGAAGTATGAGAAACATATAGCATATGATAAATATGATCATACTAATAGTAAATGCAATGACATTTTTTTTTTTTTGAAAACAATTTGTATGAACAATACAATGCATCATCATTTCTCAAAGCATGTGACTTATGAAATGATGCAAGAGTGAGATAATCTATTCACAACCATACAAGTGTTTTCCATTTACAATTTCAGCTCCCATGCTTTATAATACATGATAATCAATTTTACCATTCATTTCTAAATATTCCATTTAAAGTCATATACTTTGAATTGAATGGTTTACATTTTTGAATTCTTGATCATATTTTGATCATCAACTTTGGTAATTCAAACAAAACAAAATACCATTCATATGACTGAGCATGGAGCAAGGTTCATTCCAAATGTGATTCACAAGTATAGATTCATGGAATGACATAACACTATGTATGTGCTTAAGATCATTTCACAAACTAAGACACTACCAAGTAAATACAGAGATGAAAAACTTTAAAGTGCCTGCAAATATATGAGAAAATACATATGGCATTTGAAATCAGTTCAACATATAAGAGATGAAATGCCACACAAAAATCATGCACAACTTCAAAAAAAATATATATATATACCAATATAGACAACAAGGATTGAAATGCAAGATACACTAAGATTCCAAACAGACTTCAAATGTATTAACCACATTGGCAAGCATTAACACATCTGAGCTAACATTATAGGACTTAGAATCTAAGTCCATAACTATATGACTCTTCAAGCATGACATATACTATAGCCAGGAAAAGTATAACCAAAGCTTGTTCAGTCAATTGATCCATGCCACAACATTGAGGTTGTTTGAACTTTCCATCAAGGAATTTGACAATATCTGGTAAGAGTTCAACTGCAATGGCCCAAAGATTTTACTATTAGGCTCAAGATGAGACCATTGCAGGGCATGGGCTGAAGTTCTAAACCTTTGGAATCCATCGGGTTGAGACATAAGATGATGAAATTTTCCTCCCTCTACGGATCTGAAATTTTCCTTTGATTTTGGTTGGCCTTCAACCCATTTCTCCTTAACTCATTCAACATGGACTGAGTTGGAGAGTCAAGGTTTTGAACTCTTCTCCCCCTTTGTTTTTGAGTCTTTTCATTTTAGACTTGGGGAGGATGTTAAGTCTTTTCTCTCTCAACTGTTTTCTCCTAAGATGCATTCAGATTTGAAATGCCCAATCTTTCCACAATAAAACCAGTTTGTATTTGGAGAATAAGAGGAGTGAACTTTGTCTCTTTTGGATTAGTCTATAGGTCTCTTTTGGTTTGACTAAGAAGCATCACGACCAGGCCAATCATTTTGAGGTCTAGCCAGATTTAGACATTTTTCCAATTTTTGTTCCCATTGGGTAACCTTCTCTTGAAACTGTTCTGTGAAACTTCTAAGGCTTTTAAATTGAGAGTTCAACCTTAGAATTTCTTCTTCAAGGCCTATTCTAATCTCATTTGACCATTTGATATCATCTTCAAACATTTTGAGATTACCTTGAAGACATGTCTCAGTTTCTCTCAACTTGATATTTCATCATTTGCCATTTTTAAGTTTGATGAGAGAAAAACATTTTTAGATTTTTCCGTTTCAAGCTGACTGGAAAGTTTGGCAATCTCAGTTTTCATTTTGTGAAGTTTCTTGGCCAAATTCATATGTTGAGTCCAAAAATCTTACGACTTTACCCTTTAATTATATTAAGTTAGCCTTGATTTTATATATAAAAGATGCATTTAATGGTTTTTTCTAATTTTGTAGATAAAAAGATGGAGAAACAGGATTCATGCATAAAACAGTGGATAATTGTTGGAAGAGAGCTTAAAATGGAAATTTTAGAATTTTATAATTAATTCATGCCACTTTAGGGTTTTTAATGTAAATTGGATAATCTGGATCCGTTTATGAGAGTTTCGATTTATTCAATATTTAGAATTTTAGTGGTATTGATTAATTATTTAATTTTAATATCAAAGTCTGCAATTAAGAGGCTAAGAGTTGAAATCAAGATCCAAAAGCCAGAGATCCACTACAATTGGGACAAGCTTTGTTCCAAATGCCAGACGCTGGGCCAAGCCAAGCACTTCAAGCGCATTTCCCAATGTGAGCCAGGCCAGAGTGAATTCAAGTCCAGCAAGCTTAAGTCTAAGTCTCCAATTTAAGTCCAAGTCCAATTTAAAGATCCAATGCTCCAGGTTCAAATCCAAGTTTACCAACCCTAAGACCAAATCCATTTTTAAGTCCAAACCCAAAAGCCCATGTCCATGACCCATCCTACCATCCAATCTTATCCATCCAATTTCCAATCTCCCATCCACACCATCCATTAACCCAATCAACCAATCTATACCATTCACTTCATGCATCTCATTTATCCCATGCATTTCATATCATCAAACCCTAGATCCACTTGGTCAATCCAACTCGTTCATGCATCATGATTAGATTTAGGACATCCAAACCATCTATCATATAGATAAACCTTAGGAATAGGATCATCCATGCACCATCTATCCATCCATCCACTTAAATCACCCATCATATCTATTAGCTTTAACCCAAACCAATCTTAACCATCCATTCACCAAACCCGAAGTTAGAACAACTTGAAGCTCAAGCTAGCCTCCATACGCCCATACCTTGTCACCACTCTAGCCATCCAACACACAGTCCACACAATTTTAGCACCTAAAATCTCTCCATGCACTTAGACGAAAATCCATCTAGATACACTCCTAAGATCCTTACACACCTCACAATCCAATCCCCAAGTATCCCACACGATTTTCCCAATCCCAAAACCAATCCAATTCCTAATTTCTCTCCTAATCTCCTATCTTATCTCCCCCTTCACTTAGACACCAAGGAAAGCCACACAAAAATCGTGTGACCCTCCTTGTGTAACCCTAAAATCCAAGTTTAAATCCCCATCATCCATTTCCATTTAGATCCAATCCAGTCCTTTGATTTCCCACCTTAAACCTTGATTTAATCCAAGCCATCCATGTCTTTTCAAAACCTATAAATACCCCATTACCCCAAGGGTCAAATTCGAATTTGACCTGTAATTCAAGAGGACTAAAGGCTGGAGCAAAAGAAAAGAAGACAGGAGCACCAATCGAATTTACAAGTAAGAGTTGTAGATTTTTTTTTTTAATGTTGTCTTTCTTGTATTCAACTTATAAAAGTCTTGTACTTTAATTCTTCCATTTAATAAAGTAAAGCATTCATTTAGAACCCTGGAACATCCAATTTCTAAAATTCTTTGATGATTATTTTACTTTTAATTTCAAGAACATAACCTTTGTTTATTTCATTGAACATGAGCGTATGCAATAGTTAGGATCTTGATTGTAAGACTTGAATCATGATTACTAAGGTTTGATTAATTAAATTAAAAATTTGTGGATCTTGTGTAATGTCCCGTCCCGCTACGGGTACGTTATCTCCGAAATATCTCAAAACATCACAAAGGAATAGATAACGGATATATTTTTTTTCTTTTTGAAACGGAGCAACTACCTCCTGCTCAAAAACTGGCAGCAAGGTTCAACATACCAACGTAACATGAAACGATCATAGACTATTCGAACACAATTATACATCATCCGAAATCAAACAACATACAAAGAGGGGTCATATAAAATAAGGTCTCTCAACTAAGACCAACGTAATTATAAAATGTCTAACTACTGCTCCTCTAAGGGTGCCTGCACAAGGGGCCCTTCCCAGTCCCTTTGCAATCGGGTACCTGAAAGGTAAGGGGTGAGGTAACCAGCCTAATGAAGAGATAATGCATATCACATGTCAGCAATATAAGTAGATATCATATGCATGAGTGCAACAATGTCGTAATAAAAGGGGTGCTCATATGTATGAGAACCAACAGCACTACCAACCAATAATCCACCGACTAGTCCACGACATCATCTCGGTGGCCCACATCGGGTCCTCCAACAAACTCCTAAAGAGCAATGGGTGAGCTAACTAGTCCAGTAAAGGGAATAACCATATCATACATCGACGATATATATATATATATATCACCTGTATAGAAAAATCATGGACATCATAATAGAATAAATGTCTACATACGAGAGTACTCAACTACACAATTAACCAATGGTCCCACTGACCAATCAGAGACATAATCTCCATAACTAACAACTGTCCTCCAACAACCCCTCCTTACCAAAATAAACCGTATGATACACAACTGCCTCAACCACCGAAATGCAACGGGAAAACCCGCATCCCCTACGGGGGTTTTGACCGCCGGAGCATAACGGGGAAGCCAATCTAAAGGGGCAGGCACCTCAACCACCGGAACGCAACGGAAGAAACTCGCATCTCCTATGAGGGTCTCGACCGCCGGATCGAAACGGGGAAGTCCTCCCAAAACCCAAACCATCATCATCATCATAAACATATACTCATGTAAACAACCTCCCCAAGACATACACATGATGCCATGATCATATACAACGGTAAGACTACATTCTAATGCAATTAACTCAGAATCAGCAATATATTTCATCGTGCGAGTCAAGAGCTTATAATGGATTATTTAGTCACGCGTGTCTATATTCCATGTGATTCCAATAACGTCTAACTAATAAACATTCACAGTATCACCAGCAATTTTCCAAGTATCATATTCAATTCCAATCATCCAATTGAAGTTCGTTACAAAGCAAATAGTTGACAGGAGTACCCCCGAGCAGACCCTCTGTCCTATATTTATTACAACAGTTTTCCGTTACCGAGAGGCTAAATGAATAGAGGGTCACCCCCGGTCACTCCATGTCCAGAGATAACAGTTTAATATATGCAAGTGCATGCTAAAACAGTGATAAGTCCCCTCACCGTGTGTGCAGAGTCGGAAATCCGAAGCAAGCAAGCGGCTTGAAAGGTTGTAGGGAACTCAGTCTGTTGAAACAAAGAAGAATGAATAAGTAAATAAGGTAAAAAGTGCTAGAACGAGGCTGGTCTGAAAAAAGGGCCTAAACTGGGTTGGGCCCAAAATGGGCTGAACTGGGCCAGGCCGCCAAAACGGGCCTGCTAGACTGGGCTGGACCCAAAGTGGTTGGGCCGGACCAGGTCTGGGCTTGGAAATGGTCAGGCCAAGTTCAAGACTGGCTGGGCCAGATCCAAGGCTGAGCCCAAGGAAGAGTCTGGGCGCGAAAGTTGGGCCTGAGTGGATCGGGCTGCGTCTAAGACTGGGCCAACCTAGGGCTCGAACTGAGTCTGTTGGAGACTCAGCCGAACCGACTCAGTTGCCCAACTGAGTCGGGAAAAGGGGGAAAAGAGGGAAAACAAAATCAGCGAAAAATCAAGGAAAAACGGGAAAACCAGGGAAAATCGCGGAAAATCAAGGAAGACCGAGAGGGAAGAAAAGGGGAAGATGGGAAAACAAAAGTGGGGCAAACCTGAGATGGGTTTTCGACCTAATGAACGGCTACGGCGACGGCGACAAGGAAGGGAAAGAGGGCTTCGCCGCCGAGGGCTGATTGCAAGATCTGGGAGGCGGAGCGGCGACGGAGGAGTAGGAGAAGGTGGCTCGGGCGACGACCAGCAGCTGCAGACCAAGGGAAGAAGAAGAAGAAGAAGAAGAACCGAGAGAGAGAAAGAGGGTTGCGGTGAGGATGTTGCAGCGCACTGTAGCTGGAAAGCGACAGTGCCACGGGAGGGTTTTAAAGAAGGTGGGGTTCTAGGGTTTCTTTCTTTCTTTTTCTTTTTTTTTTGAATTTAAAAAAAGAGGTAAATGGCGATGGAATCGAAAACCCAAAAATTTTCTCGAATGTTGAAAGTCGAACGGGAAAAATGTGTGATTTTCAACAAATTTTCCATAACTAAACATAAAATTTATGAAATTACTAAAATGCCCTTCGAGTTTTCAAACTCGAAATCAAATAACTAGGGCCCTCCACGGAGCCCACACTCTCCTCACTGCTTCTACAGTCCCGAAAACAATTCAGAGGTCCGAAATCTCTCCAAAAAATCGGAAAACTCGGAACGGGTCTTTACATCTAGTCTTATTAGTAAATATGAATTGCATTTTAGATCTTTACGTAAATTTCAGATTTAGGCCTTTATTTTGTTTACACATGGGTGATGAACGGTCTATTCCAAACAACCACCTTTATGTTACTGCGTTTTCATTTCCGTCATTTATTTTCCTTGCCGATTTACTTTTCATGTTTATTTTATTTCATTTGAATGTTGTATTTTAGTTTTTATTTTTAATTCTTTAATTCTTTTAAAGTGTATTTATTTCATGTATTTAAAACCTCTCTAACAACTTGATTAACTAGTTAGGATTAAATTTAATTAGAACTAGATTTTGTAAATTAGGATGTGTGGTGAGATTGTTTATAAATTATTAATTAAAACATTATTTTAATTACTTTTAATCAATGCTCTAAAATTGTAGATCTATTTATTTGAATAAAGACTTATTTAACTTGGAGACATACTTTTAAATATTAAAATTGATATTCTATCCTAGATTTAATTTTGAATCTTGGTTTTCTAAGAAACATAAAAATTGAGGCATGTGTATTTTGAATTTCATATATTTTGAATGTTTCCTTTGGGTTCGACCTCGCACTCAATCGTTGTATTATGAATGGTTCGTGCGCTTATGAGATTTACAAATTTAAAACACATCATTATTATACTTTCTGGGTACAGTGCAGAATAGGATTTTTGAAGATCATCAAGGTCTTCGTCATCCTCTCTTTCACTTGAGGATTCTACAGGATCAGATGCAATGGATGCAGTTAAACAATGTAAAGTCTCACCTCTTTCTTGATATTCCAAGTCTGAATCATATTATGATTCAAAGGTGACTTTCTTACCTTTTGCTTGAATCCCCTCATCAGAATCACTTTTAGATTCTGATGTGTCCTCATAGGATTTTCTCATGACATCCTTTTTTCTTCTTCATATGACTTCCAAGAGTCATAATTATTTGGATTTGAAAATATTGTGCCTGCAATAGGGGTTAAGGAGGCATGGCCTTCCATAGATTTGCATATATCCAGATTGTAGGAGGTTGAACCATCCATAGAATTTAAGGAGGCATAGCCTTCCATAGCAATATTTGAAACATGGGAGGTAGAACCGTCCATGAAGATTGAGGAGGCAAAGCCTTCCATAGCATTACGTTCATCATAAGAGGTGGAACCATCCATAGCATTAGAATCATTTTGAATAGAGGTCCTCACAGCATCATCAAATGAAACCAAGATGTTCACAATTTTTTATTTGCAAGAACCCAAGTTTGAGAAGGATAAGAAAGAAGATCTAGAGATGATTTTTCTCGCATCCATACCTAAAGTTCTACCTCTTAGATCAATTCGGATGATTAGATCCTTATGAAGAGCAACGATGCTTTGATACCAAATGAAGGTTCTAGGCTAGAACAACATCTGTCTTAGAGGGGATGAATAGGACAATACCCAATTTTTTGAGCTTCTCAAAAATCACTTGATAAAACAAAATATATGCAACGGATAAAACAGAGTATAATCAAGTGCAATGTGTGTGTGTTCAGATATGGTGCTCTAATAACAAAAACACAAACACACACAAAGCTCTAACACTATAAACCATATTTATAGTGGTTCGGAGTAAACCCTCCTACATCCACTCTAAGGACTCACCCACTCTTGGGTTATCCCAAATTCACTAAGGCATTGGAATTACACCAATACAATGGAGTGGGAATTACGTCTACACAAATAGTGTAGGAATCTCACCTACACAATCCCAATTAATTTTGAAAGGTTCGATCACTCGGACTAATCCTTATCCCTCTATTTTTTTATAGTGGTTCAATCATACTGATTTAATCCACTTTACAATGATTCAAATTTGATAAAAATCAAAAACAAGAAGAAGCACTTGCATTTGTAGCTCAGGTCTAATGTATATGTGTTTCTTGAAGATATCTTCCAGTTGTGTTCTTGATGAAGAAGATGATGCACCAATGTTAGGCCAATCACAAGCTTTGGGAGATGGTTTCTAGGATATAAGATTAGCCAAGTTGAACCCTAGATCTGATTTCTACACTCTCTCAAACTCAATCAATGTTTATTGATTGGTTAAATCATTTACCAATATTTGAATGCTTAGACAGAGGATTTTCAGGTGTTGGGAAGTTCTAGTTTTTGCCTTAGAATTTTCCAATTAAATCTATGCAAGGAGGTGTTAGAATCTCTCTAAAATCCAGAGTATTTATAGACCAAACTGAGTTTCCAACGGTTACTGGGCGACATGTCGCTTCTGGGCGATCTGTCAAAAGTTGCGGCGGGAGCGGCAGGCACATTTGACTTTTTAAAAGCGCGCTTTGCACAACGGTCCTCCCGATCAATCGGACTAAGAGAAACTCAAAAATACAGAGTTCTTTCAACCAGAACCTTGATTTTTCCAGGCGATAGGTCACCATCCCCGATCGATCTCTCCAACATGTCACCACGGGCGATGTGTCGCTTGTACTATTCATAGCAAAAATGTCCTCTACTAAAATGGTCATATCTTGGGCTAGAGTCTTACAGAGTCATGACATTTAGATAGCCTAGATTTTTCCAAGATAAGCCCATAGGTTCTGATTGGTTGGTCTCAATCCACTAGGCTTGATTATACTTTACCAATTTGATCTCTAAGCCTAGTCAAGGTCCACCTAGGTGTGTGGGGTCCACCCTAAATTCTTATATGGCCAATTTAACTTTGAGTGATTGCCATACACATGGTGATGCTTGAATCTTGAACTTCATCTTCTAATGCTTGCACACTTGATTCAGTCTTCACCATTCTTGAGTATTGATTCATGCTTCAGTCTTCTAAGGCAATGCTCTTCTGAGACACGAATGAGTCACTGAATTGATAACAAAGTGACTCGACTGAGCCGGGGCACTAACAATAAGCAATGATATAAAGTTGCACAGTCTTATGGCCAATATGGGATGGGGAGATACAGAGACTAGGGAAATTGAGTTTCCCTGAGTGGTTTGTAAATTTTCAGAAGCTTTTCCCGAGAGGCTGATAGAGTTACCTCCTCATCGAGAGGTTGAATTTATGATAGAGCCATTTCCTGGTACCTCTTGTATTTCCATCCAACCATATAGGATGGCACCAACCGAATTAAGAGACATGGGGGCTTAGTTAAATGAACTTCGAAGAGTTTGATTTATTCACTCGAGTACCTCACCATGGGGTGTCGACTTTGTTTGTAAAAAAGAAAGATAGGTCCTTAAGAATGTGCATTGATTATCTCAATTAAACAGAGTGATTGTGAAAAATAAATATCCATTGTGGAGAATTGAAGATTTGTTTGATTAATTGAGAGGGTCCAAGTATTTTTGAAGATAAATTTGAGATTGGGATATCATCAGTTGTGAGTTAGGGAAAGTGATATTCCAAAAACAACATTTCGGACTTGATTCAGTCATTACGAGTTTGTCGTCATACCTTTTGGACTGACAAATGCTCTGGCAACATTCATGGACCTCATAAACCGAATTTTCTGACCATTTTTGGATCAGTTTGTGGAAGTGTTCGTTGATGACATTTTAGTGTATTCAGTTACTGAGGTTGAAAACGTGAAACATTTGTGGAATGTGTTACAAACTTTGTCTGACCATAAACTTTATGTCAAGTTTAGCAAATGAGAGTTTTGGATGGATAAATTACAATTCTTCGGCCATGTAGTGTCAACAGAGGGTATTGTAGTAAATCTTGCCAAAGAGGAGGCAGCATTGAAATGGGACAGACTGAGGAATGTTTCAGAAATTTGCAATTTTAAGGGTCTAGCCAGGTATTACCATCGGTTTATTCGGGATTTCTCTAAATTGCCAGCTCCAATGATACGTATGACCCAAAAAGGGGTGGAATTCGTATGGGTGGATCTCGACAATAAAAGCCACATGAACAAAATTATCATACCCATGATTTGGAATTCGCCACAATTGTTTATGCCTTAAAGATGTGGTAACATTATCTGTACAAGGAACGGTTTGAAGTATTCTTTGACCACAATTCTTAATTACTTATTCACTCAAAGAGACTTAAATCTAAGACAACAAAGGTGGGTAAAGTTCTTAGATGATTATGACTTGCAGATTTCTTAGCACCCTTGCAAGGTCAATGTGGTTGTCGATTTGCTGAGCCGCAAATCTCGTAGTGTGGTAACTAGTTTGGGGTTTGGGCAATGGCGAATGCTTGAAAAAAATAGCCAAATATGACTTGGAACTGGTTAAAGACAGTGGAATCTTGAGAATTCAAAATTTGGTAGTCCAACCTACCCTAGTGGATATGGTGCTACGAGCACAATTCTTGGATGAGGCTGGGAAAATTACGGAGCGGATTAACAAAGGGCAATACCTTAAGGAATAGGCAATGAGACGTGATGGCAGTTTGACTTAACATGGCAAATTATTTGTGCCATCAGTGGACCACTGTAGAGAGGAAGTGCTTTACCAATTTTGATCACTCTCAGTTTGCGGTTCACCCTTGACGTATCAAGATGTATCATAACTTACGACGGTAGTTCGGGTGGAATGAGATGAAAAAGGGATATACCAAACTTTGTGTCTCTATGCTTTACATTTCAACAAGTGAAAACTAAACATCAACGTCCCGCTCGGAAATTCGAACCCTTCATGTGTCTGAAAGGAAGTGGGATAATATCAAGATGGATTTTGTTACACGTTTGCTTAAATGGCCATTACGTAATGATGCTATTTGGCTAATTGTGAACTGGTTCACAAAATCGACACATTTCTTAGCAATCAAGACTATCGACTCTATGGAGGCTTTAAGTAAGTTATACATCAAGGAGATAGTCAAGCGGCACACTTGTATTAGATCATGAATTTCATTTTGTATCTTAGTTTTAGCAGAGTTTGCAACGAGAGTTATTGTTTAGTACGACATTTCAACCATAGACAGATGACCAATCTAAGAGGACCATTCAGATTCTAGAGGATAGGCTCCGCGCCTATGTATTAGATTTGAAGGGAAGTTGGGTGGAACAACTGTCTTTGGTAGAGTTTGTATATAACAACATCTATCAATCTAGTATACAGATGGCGCCCTAGGAGGCATTATATGGGAGACCGTGCCGATCACCTTTATATTGGGTAAAAGTGGGAGAAAAGACTTTGTTAGGACCCAATATGGTAAAACAAACATAGGAAAAGGTAAGAAAATGGTTATTGACGGTACAGAACCACCAGAAGAGTTATCCTGCAGAAGGAGAAGATATTTAGAATTTGAAGATGGTGACCATGTGTTCTTCCAAGTAGCGCCATGGCATGTAGTGACCCGACCTGGATTAGTAGGTCAATGTTATTAGGTACAACTAGTTTAGAAAAATTTATACTTGTTAATGTTTGTGTGACATTTTATTTTATTAAAAAATATTTTGAAAACACACTAAGGTAGAATTTAAATTAAATTAGCTCCCCAAGTGCACACATCTTCTCCTCAAGTAGGGCACACGATTTTTTAATTCCCTTTGATTTGAATATTGGATTAGAGAAAGAAAACGAGTGATTGAATTTCAACCAAAAATACTTTGTAAAAATAATTAATTAATTTTATTTAATTCATATTTTGGCTTTAATAAATCACAAATTGTGAAAAGACCAATTTGCCCATGCCTTGGGCGAATTTTCAAAAATAAATTAAGAAACCGAATTTTAGAATGTCATGGTCGAATTTTGTTCTCCCCAATCCTTGTACACGTTGGAAGCCTTTTTGAAATAGCAATTTCAAAATTGGGTTGCTTAATCCTTTTGTTTTTAGAAGAAATAAATCCTAGTAGGAGAGAGAATCGTTGGCCGACCCTCTCTCTAATCTTTCCTCCCTACTTTTGTTGGAATACCTTGCAAGACAATCCTTCACACGTTTTTCTTGCAATTAGAATTAGGAATTTTTGAAAATCCCTAGGAAACAATGTCTTATTCGGTTGTGGGACTTCTAATTTTGGTTGAGACTTTAGACTAAAATACCCCTCATATTTTTACTCCTCTTGGCCGAACCTTTTGTTATTTTATAGTGCATGGGCGAAAATTCCATCCTTTCCAACCAACAAAAACTCCTTCTCTCCTTTCTTTCCTTAGACGAAAATCCCATCCTTTTTTCCCTTGGCTTTGGGCGAAAATCACAAGAGCAGCAAGGACTTTTTCTTCTTCCTTCAGGTATGTGATCTATGTCTGAAATCCTTTTTCAAATCCCATCCTTCTTTTCAAATTCGAACAAGCCTCATGGTGTTCTCTTCTCAATAAAATTTGAACAGAGAATGAGCGAGGGAAAGAGAGAGACCATGCACCTTATTCGAACCCACTCTGAAAGAGACTATTTCCATCCATTTTCTATGGACCATGGATAGGTGGACCTTTAATCCGTAACTAACTTCTAAAATGACTGATAATCAAATCTTAAGAGAAGACTAGAATTGTTTAATGAATTGTCGAGAACTGCAAACAGACCATGACTGAACTACTTTTAGCACGCTGTAGCGAGAAAATTCATAACCAGGGCCACCAAACTCGATTTTTAATGAAATTTATATATTCAGAAAGTAGACAAAGAGACCTAGTCACACCTAGAATTTGAAGGCATTCCAAATAGAATTGGTGACTCAAATCATGTCTACAAGATAGACTAAATTCAGATCTGCAACCTGTAAAACAATTTAGTGCCAGTTTACTAAATGGGTCATAACTCAGTCTATGGACCTCAGAATCATGCAAAATTTATGTTGATTGAGAAGCTAACAAAGAGACCTATTTGTTGTTAAAATTTAAGAACCATTGAGTTAGTATATATGGGTCAAAATCCGTCTGGAATCTAGTATCTTGTCCTAGACAGCAATCTGAATCGGCATATGTAACTCTCTAAGTAAAATGGCCATAACTTGGTCAAGGAAACGTGATTTGAAAAAAATGAGATACTTCTCAAATCCTCATAGACAGAATATCTACAGTAAAAATATGAGAATTTATGCATTATCGTACAGATCCCAGAAAATTCTGCAACATCGTGGATTTTTTAAGGTTCGACTATGCAGTTCTTAAACTTAAATTTTATTTTCTTAACCTTATGTCTTGGACTGATTTGTGACCAACAGTTAGACCAGCGATCATAGACCATTAATAGAGTATTACCAGTGCCTTAGAATATTTACAAAATATTTTAGAATTTTGGTTTTACACGTTGAGCAATGTTTGGTTATTTTGCGATGCAAAGACTAATCATATGCTTTTAGTTAAAACAATTTTTTATCTCGGACTAATCATGTGACTCACTTACATGATTTTTGTTTTAATATGCAAGCTCTGAATGTGCATTGTATTGTTGTGCTGATTGGAATGTGATTGTTGAACCTAAAAATAGACTGAGTATTTGAGAGAATAACGGTTGAAATTCGGTGCAAACTCATACTAGTGTAAGGGAAATTTTGACAAAAATATTTGAATAGCCGTGAGTAGACTCAGTCCAACCAAATTTTAGAATAAAATATGTTGGTTTGATGGACCAAATTAGATCTACAATAAGACTCTATTGCAAATCTGTAGTTTTGGGACAGTTTTGCATCATCTCAGTAGTTGATTTTTAATTCGATCTCTAGAGATCAGATTTGTGTTGTAAGTGCCCTGGCTTCCCAAGTCTCCTGTTCGTCAATTCCTTGACTCTGGTGAAGCATTGCCTTGGAAGCCTGAAGTAATTAAACAAGACTCAAGTGGTGCTGAAGATGAAAGATCAAGTTGAAGAATCAAAGCATCACTAGTATATGGCAATCACACGGAAGGTAATTAGCTATAGATGACTTTAGGGTGAACCCAACACATCTAGGAAGACCTGGACTAGGCTTTGAGATTATATCTGGTAAATCTAATCAAGCCTACTGGACCAAGACATCCAACAAAACCAAGAGGACTTAAACTTTGAAAATTAATGAACTGTCAGGACGGCCTATCGTGTCCGGCGATCCATCGCCTGGGACAGGGACGACCCTTCGTGGTCATACGATCCATCATCTGGATTGACAAGTGTTCTGGTTGAAAAAATTCTATCAAAGTAGTTCACTCCCAAGGCAATACTATCGTGAGGCACCCACCCATCGTGAGTGACAGGGCCGACACATCGTGGTCCACGACTTGTCGGCTGGAATTTTTAGAGTTTTGGATGGGAAACACACTGTAAAATTCACTTGGCCTCAGGACGACACTGTCGTGCATTGGCACCCAACGGACTAGGGCTTGACGACCTCTCGTCAGTCGCGACCCATCGTGGGTGACCGTTATTGTACTGTTAAGGTGCATTTAATATGTTCCAGCATATTGTTGACAGGCCAAACTTAAGAGCCACGATCCATCGCCATGCCACGACCCATCGTGGAGTATCCGTTGGGACTGCATTAAATGCATAACGGTCATATTGCAACGGCAAATTTTGTGCCACGATCCATCGTGACCCACGATCGACCGCCATGTCGTTTGGGAAAATTTTGTTTGCATATTTACCCAAACCTTGATGAGTTTGGTTCGAGACCTTGAACCCTTTACAAAGGAAAATCTTAGAGGCATTCCCAGAGATCTCAACCTCTCCCAACCTCTCTATATGCACTAAACATTGGTGAATCATTTGAGATCCAATCTTTTGATTGAGATAGAAAAAGAGAGAGAAAAATAGGTCTAGGATTCATGCAAATCTATAATCATAGACACCTTTTCCCATAGATTGTGATTGCTCATACTCAGCGCATCTTCGTCATCAAATGGCATCACATTGGGAATGAATCTTCGAGAAGCACAACATTTACTTAAGAGAGCTTTCAAAAGGCAACTGTTTCTTAGTGTTGTTTTAATTTTATTTAAAACATCTGTACAGTAAATTAAAGAGGGATTTACTCTTGAACTGCTATTAAAAAAATAGAGAGATAAGGAAGTAGACCGGGGTTAAGTCGAACCTTTCAAAATTCTAGGGATTAAGTGAAATTCACAGTCAATCAAGTTAGGTGGAATTCCTACTTTATTAGTGATGGCATAATTCCCCACATACTGTATTTGGGATAGTTAAAGGTTGGGTGAGTCCATCAGTGGATATAGGAGGGATTTACTCCGAACCACTATACATCTATGCTGCGTTTGGATGAGGGTAGGGGTCACCCTTGAGTAGGGGTCACCTTTGAACATGGGTCACCCTTATCTTGTTGGTAATTGAAGTAGTAAAATAAGAACTTACCCTAAAGGTAAAAAATCTTGTTTAGTAACTATAAGCAGGGGCAACTTGATATATTAATAAAACTTTGATAAATTTTATAAAACATAATTATTAAATAATACTCATTAAGTAATCCAAACAATATAGCTTATAATAATATTATCTAATTTTTATAGATTCTTTTTCATACTTATGATTTAAAATAAACACACTTACGTTGCAACATTAAAAATAAATAAATAAAGAAAAATATTTTTTAGATATTATAATTTAAATCTCAATAAATGAATAAAAAATATCAACATATCTCTTCATAAAAAATTATAATTTGTTCCTTGGTGACGTGAAATATATAATATAATAAAATATTATAATAGTTTAATAAATCACAAATAAGATAAAATTAATATTAAAAACTATCACGGCCTTAATTCTGAGACACGTGACTAATTTTATCATTCAATTAGTGTGATATATAAATAACACAGTTTCGATTTGCTATGGACTCTAATTATTATTGTCGCTGTGTGTTAAATTATTTTTTTTTATAATTACATTTCAAAATATATTTCTCAATTTAGTTATGTTATAAAGTATAAAATGAATTTTTTGAGATAAAAATCATTTAAAGTTATTAATTTTTAAAAAAATTAAAAATATGACTTTATCAATTCAATTAACATAAATTGTGCAATTTATTTAAATTATATATTTTATGTTATTAAATATTAAAATTATATTTTAAAATATTTTTACTCCATGGGGATAAAGAGCTAAAGAGGGGTAAGATTTCATGAAAACCCCTACTCTTCAAAGGGTATTCAAAAGTGATGATGGAGGGGTAAAAAATCAAATTTTTACCTTTACCCCTTCAATACCAAACACAACCCTAGTGTTGTAGGTGTTTGGCTTTTGATTGTGTGATTGTTTCTATAATTTGTAAATTGTTGTTATCACACACTTGATTAATCTTATTTATTCCGTTGTAAATTATTGTGATTAATCAATAAATTTTTAAAAGCCACTGAAATTGGTGATTGTCTTATCTCGCCGCCCCCCCCCCCCCCCCCCCCCCTCCTCTCTAGGGTCAATCGTGTTGTACCCCCCCTCCTTTCCCTTTCCTCTCTAGGGTCAATCGTGTCCCCCCCCCCCCCGCCCCCCCTTCCCTTTCTCTAGGGTCAATCATGTTCCCCCCTCCCCTCCCCTCCCCTCCCCCCTCCTCTCTTAGAGTCAATCGTATTCTAGCACACCGGGAGCTTTCATGTTCCAAATTTATGCCTAAAATCAAGCCCTCAGAGAAACATATCTCCAGAAAAAATTTCAAATTTAAATTCAATGGGATGATGGGTGTAAATCGAGTTGCAACCCAGGTCTCTCGGATAGACCGTAATCTATTTGAAAGTGTCACTGTTTGAGTAAAACGATCATATCTTGTGATAGGAATATCGCCTTGGGCCAAACGAGATATCGATGAAATCGTAATTCAGAGACCTATCTACTGGTAAAGGACGAGAATTAATTGATAAATTTACTTTTCCCAAAAAAATCTGTAAAATGAGCCAATTTCACTCTGTTAAGGTTTTCTTGGAAAAGTTGGTAGACCTTAGAAAACTTGAAATTTCAAATTTTTAATTGTTGGACCAGAACTCCTATGATCTTAAGAGATAGACCCTTTTAATTTAAAATAAGGGGGATTAAATTTTCCTAAGCTGTTTTGGAATATTTAAATAATTGCAGAGATTTAAGTTGAAAACTTGTGATTAAAGTTGGATTTTTGGCGTGGTAATACTTTGCAATTATAGGTGAGGGATTCAAATACTTTCATGTATATTTTATTGGTGAATTCCTATGAAATTATATTTTGTGTTGGAATGATTAGATTTTGGGTTTAGAAAAAAGGGCTGAGAATTATTGGAATCAATGGGTAAAGTCCGATGCATCTCACATAATGTGTGGGGAAAATTATTTTTTGGCTAAATGCCTAAGCCAGTGAGTGACTCAGTTAGCATGGACTTGGATTCCATACCCGTTACCTTATTGAAAAACCCATCAAAGGTATTCGAATTTGATTTGGAAATTGTTATGCTATGAATGGAATATTTGGTGATTATGGATGAATTATGATATGCCATGTGTTGATGGACCCTGCTATTACATGTGTTTATTTGAGGCCATATACGATGGATTTTGACTTAGTAATTGGAGATGATGAAATTTTTGATGATTTTGGGTTCAATGTGGCATATTTTATCATGTTATAAATCTCCATATTTTATTTCGGACATGGTATTTGATGCATGGATATTTATTTGGGATCATGCATGAGCATCCACATTTTGGGGTGGATGTTGGAGATTTGGGCTATGAGCCTTTATATTTTCGTGTTGGTGACTTTTGAGTCAGAGACCAACAGAGGAACAGTATGGTCAGATTCTTCCTTGGATTGTTGGGGACTGGTTTGGTCATATCCTTAGATGTTTAGTGGATGACTAGAGGAGATGAGCCTCTTTGACCATCAACTTAAGCTGTCGGCTGATGAGGGTTGCACTACAAGTCATGCCTATGCTGGTGACTGAGAGGCAGTCATGTCATTTGACAAGCCGGTATTGGATGGTACGTTGTAGCAGACAGCTTATGTGATACCCTACCCCTCCCTTTCTTAGAGTCCCACATCGGTGGGAAAGAAGATAGGGGGAGGGTTTATTAGAAGCCACCCCATGTAACTCATGTGTGAGGCCTTTTAGGCTTGGCCATGTGGGTCGGGCCCAAATGCAAAACCGTGCTAGTTCGAGTTGTGTGCAAGGCCCAAAGCAGACAATATCACACTGAGTCAAACCCTAAGCCTTGTATTCGGGTCGAGTCGTTACAACTTTGGTATCAGAGCCGAGTTCAACACTCGAACTGTGTGGGCTTTCCTCCTTCCCCTTTAGTTGTTGAGCTGGATCGGATCAAGCTGGGGACGGCTCGAGGCTTTAGTGGGGGTGATTGTGATACCCCGCCCCTTCCTTTCTTATAGTCCCACATCGGTAGGAAAGAAGAAACGGGACGGGTTTATTCGAAGCCACCCCATGTAACTCATGTGTGAGGCCTTTTGGGCCTTGGCCATGTGGGCTGAGCCCAAATGAAAAACCGTGTGGGTTCGAGCTATGTGCGAGGCCCAAAGAGGACAATATCACACTGAGTCAAGCCCTAAGCCATGTATTTGGGTCGAGTCGTTACAACTTAGCTTGTGACTGATGAGCAAGGTTTGCGGACCATACGCGCAGGAGTTTGGATGATGGCATGGGATTGCGATTCATGCATCATCTTGGCATTATTTAAATTACATGCATTATTTGCATATTTTTTATTTACCTTGATCCATATGGAATTCTTGTACGACTATAATGCATGCTTGTGTTTGTTTCTTGTTGAGCACTGAAAGTTTACATTTTTACCCGTTAATTTTGGAATAGTTAGCCTTGATTTTGTCTATATTAGGTGCATTTAATGTCATTTCTTAGTTTTGTAGATAAAAATGGAAAGTACAGGAAAACAATCTCAAATCAGTGGATGACTGAAAGTTTAGAGCTTAATTTGGAAGACTTAGAATTTTTATAATTAATTTCACTCCCCTTTTAGGTTTTTCCTGTAAATTGATTAATCTTGATCCATTTATGAGAGTCTATATTAATTCAATATTTTAGATTTTAAAGTGGTGAAGTTAATTATTAAATTGATGAGTGAATATGAAATTCAAGAGCCAAAGGCTGAAATTCAAAATTCATGGGCCAGAGATCCACTTCATTTGGGTCAAGCTAAACTTCACAAGCTAACATTGGGGTAGGCCAAGAGCAGTCCATGCGCATTTTACATAATGGGCCAGACCAATGTGTACTTCAAATCCAATAAAGGCCCAAGTCCTCATGCTCAAGTCCAAGCTCCACTCGAGGCGCATGTCCTCATTTAGAGGCTCAAAATCCTAAGTCCATAACCCATTTACATGCCCAAGCCTTGTCCATTCAAAATTCATATCTACCATCCATTCTCTATCTTTAATCTCAACCCTTCATCTCATGCATCAAAATTAGATAAAACCTAGAGCCGCATTTCCATATCCATTACATTCATTCATCATATTAGATCTATGTCATCCAATCCATTTATCATACAGGTCAACCTTAGAATCATAATCATTCTTAAATCATCTCATCATTTTCATAATTAATCTTAGTCATCCATCAATTAACCACTAGATTTAGACCAAATTCAAACATGCATCCAAATCCAATCCATATCTCCACACGATTTTCTCCATCTCCATCCACACGATTTTCGCAACTAAAATATCTATGCATGTGACCTAAAATCCATCTAGATTCATTTCCAAATCACCAACACCTCATCAATCCCAATCTTTCCAACCCATACACGATTTTTACATATCCAAAACACCCCATGTGCATATCACTAGTCAACCCTAAGCCATGTCATCTACTTCATCTCATCCACTCATTCATGTTAGTTTTAAATCGTAGCCATTCACGCATTGCATTTATTTAAATCATAAAACCCTAATCTCGCATGCCAAATTCGATCCTACTCTATTTTCTCTCACAAATCTCAATCTTTTCTCCACCATTGCCTAGCCACCAAGCCAAGCCACCCTAAATTCGTATAACCCTAGGAAGCCCTAAGTTTTCAACATCAAATCTCATTCATCCACTTCTAAATGAGATCCAATCCAAGCCATCAATTCACAACATAAACCAAGATTTAATCCCAAACGCCCATTCCAACTCAGGGCCTATAAATAGAGCACTAAGGCACAAAATAGAATTTGAATTTAATCTGTAACTTAACAGGACCAAAGATTGCAGAGAAAAACAAGAAGACAAGGAGCATCACTCGAATTTTACAAGTGAGCAATCATTGTAGTTTTATTTTTATTTTTCTTTCTTGTATTTATTTTCAAATCTTGTACTTAAATTCTTTCATGAAATAAATATGAGATATTCCTTTAAAACCTTGAAAATGCAATTTTCATAATTCTTTTATGACTTTTTAGATTTAATTTTAAATTTTATAATCTTTGTTTATTTAATTGGACATGAAATAGTTAGAACTTAGGTTATAAGTATTGAATCTAAGTTACTAAGGCTCGGTTATTTAAATGAAATTTTATGAATTTTTAACTTTGATGATGAGCATGAATTAAAGTTTGGATTCTTACGCGAATTTCAAATCTAGATTTTGTATTTATTTATACATTTTGGGCAATGAATGATCTATTCCAATAACCACATTTTACATTATTTATTTCTTTATTCTGTCATTTAGTTTATTTGTCAATTTATTTCCAGTATTTAATTACGTCTTTTACTTTGTCTATTTGTTGTATATTAATTGTTCAATTTATTTTTAGTACTTCATTTTAATTTTTATATTTTCATTTATTTATTCATTAATTTTTTTACTAAAAAACTATCTCTCTCTCAAAATTCAATTAACTAAAGTTGGAGATGTGTTATTTTGATCTTACGACATGTAATTTTAAATTGTAATCGAGATTATCATTTTAGGTCACTATTTTGAATAAAAAAAACATGGATTTGATCTTGACAATAAATTGAATTTTATTCAAACATCTTATTTGGCTAATTTTACAAGTTAGATATAAGTTAGATACTTATATTATTTTGATTTTTAGATCTAAGATTCATTAAAGCCCAAGTGTTAGAGTCTTTGATTTAAACATTACGATTCTATTTCTTGAAAATATATCTTTTTAAAGGAATGCAAATTCAATTTTAGTGCATATATTTTGTGATTTTCCCTTGGGTTCAACCTCGCATTCTAATTGCTATATTATAAATGATTCATACGCTTACGAGTTATAAATGTAAAATTTGACAACAACAAGTTTTTGGCGCCGTTGATAGGGAAAATCATAAAATTAAATTGTGTGCCTTTAAAATTATATTTTTTTAAAAAAAATATTATTTTTGGAAAGTTCTATTTTTGGCAACTCTTTACAATTGGAAACTTCTATTTTTGGGAAGTTCTAATTTTAGAAAATTTACTTAATTTTTTTTTTGAAAATCTTAATATTTTAGAATCAATTTATTTTTGGAAAGTTTCTAATTTTTGAAATGGCTATATTTAGAATATTCTATTTTTAGAAATGTTTTATTTTATTAGTTTCCAATTTTAGCAAGAATTTTCTAATCTTGGAATTTGTTTTAGTAAAATCTTATTTTGGAAAGTTTCCTATTTTGAGAAAAAACTAATTTTGGTAATTGATCTATTTTTGGAAACTATCCAATTTTAGAAAAATTTCCAAACTTAGTAGTTTTCTAGATTTAGAAATTTTATCTAACTCATGAAAATTTCAAAATAAGATATCTAATCAAATCTTGGAAATCATGGAATAAACATTTAATTTGGTGAACTTGATTTTAATTATTATCTTGTCTCATTTAATATTCTTGTTTAAGGTTGTAAATATTACATCTCTCTTATTAGTAGTTTATGAAAAAATCATTTAGTTTACGATCATGCATTCTTTGATTTAGACTCTACACCAAGGCTTGTATGTATTGTTTGCAGATTATTAACTGCGCGCTTAAAAATTGCTGAAAATATACATATTAGGCTAAGGTGAGTGCCTAAACACCTTCTTTTTATTCTTTTTATTTTTATCATGCATTCATATAGAAAGTTTTTAGGGTGTTCTTCAATTTTCTTTAATTTGTTTGCATATTTAAATTGCTCATGCATATTAGGGTGCTAGATTCATGCATTAGTTTAGATTTGTTTGATAATTGTTTTGCATATTTGCTTGATGCTTACATTGGTATAATAGGATTGCATTTACAATATATAAAAAAATTAGATAGTAAAAGTAGTTCATGCATCTCCTAATAAAATCAATTTTAGAACCATTAGGTTAGTTTTAGAGTTTCATGATCATTAGAAACATTTTCAATCTAAATTAATTATTGTAACCAATGAATAGTTTATATTCAAGAATGGTGTCTAAAGATTAGTTATGTCACCATGGCATGAGGTCGAGTACGTCTAAAGATAAGTTGAGATGAGAGGTCATTTGTGCTCCCCTACTTACTTAGGAACTTACCTTGTCATCTTGTGGTTAAACTCTTATTTGGAGAGAAAAGTAGGAGCAAGTCTAGAAGCAATTTTTTTGGTCTTATTAGTAGCCACTAAAAATTAAATTTCTCTTAAAGAAGTTTGAATCTAGATTTAGGCATTTTCTTGTGTGAATTTGTTTGAATATGAATGATCGTGTCTGTGTATGATTAACTGGTCTTGTGTGTAAACACCCACCGACATGGGGGTGTGGGAAAAAGTCCCACATCGCCCATGAGGTGGAGGGGGTGTGGGGTTATAAGAGGGTGCTCCCCTCTCCTTAGCACAAGGCCTTTTGGGCCTGGTCTTATGGGCCAGGGCCAATGTAAAGACGTACGGCCTAAAGTGGAGAATATTGTGCTGAAGGGACGGGTTGTTACATTTGGTATCAGAGCACAGTTCAACACTCGGACTGTGTGTGCCCACTACCATTTTGTCTTGTGTTGCTTGTGTAGACCCCTTGTCAGTGTGACATGACAAAGACGAGGACAACTCTGGTCTTAAGGGGTGGATTGTAATACCCCACCCTGATGGGGGTGTGGGAAAGAGTCCCACATCGCCCATGAGGTGGAGGGAGTGTGGGGTTATAAGAGGGTGCTCCCCTCTCCTTAGCACAAGGCCTTTTGGGCATGGTCTTGTGGACCAAGCCCAATGCAAAGCTGTGTAGGCCGCCCCATGTGGGGCGTAAAGCGGACAATATTCTGCTGAAGGGACGGGTTGTTACATCGTGACTATACCAATCGCTTGGTTAGAGTTACACATCTTGTCAGTACATCGATTGTTGCGTCCGAAGCTCAGTCTAACTCAGTCATAGACATAGACAGTCCACCTACTTCGTCACTCTCATCATCTTCATTTTCATCACTACTATCATCACCCATGGCAGAGGGAGCTGCGGAGAAGACTCTCCAAGATTACATCTCTCCAATCATAACCAATACTCCATTAGGCATAGTGATACCTGCAACCAATGTCACCTTTGAACTTAAGCCATCTCTTTTACATCTTTTACCAGTCTCCCATTATCTTGATAGAGAGGATCCGTACCTTATGTTAAAAAAGTCTTAGAAATCTGTGCCACCATTAAAATCAAGGAATCACTCATGAATCTATTAAACTTTGATTATTTCCTTTTTCTCTCAAAGAAAAAGCGAAATCTTGGTTTTACCTGCAAATTTCATCACAACTTAGGATCAGTTAGTTAATAAATTTTTTAACAAGTTTTTCCCTATGTAAAAAAAAAAAACACCCTCAAGAAAGAAAATGATAAACTTCAGTCAAAAGTAGGGTGAACAATTCTGTGAATCATGAGAAAAATTCAAAAATATATTAGCAAAATGCCCCCACCATGGTTTTGAAATGTAGAGACTTGTCCAATTTTTCTATGATGGTTTAACCACATCAAATCGTCAAATGGTTGAGTCCATGAAAAATGGAGACTTTTTAAAACTAATTAAGAACAATGGATGAACATTCCTAGACACATTGGCGGAGAATTCTTAGCGATGAGATTTCTCCATGAAAGATAATTTACCACAAACCTCAAAGAAAGGGGGTTTGTACGACGTTAGTAGTGACTTTGAAGTTAAGTTAGCAATCGGAAACCTAACGAAAAAAGTTGACTCATTAGCGATGACTCAGAAAATGAATCCATCACTATGAACGAATGCTGAATTTTGTGCTATGTGTTCTAACCTAGGACACACTGTCCAAAATTTCCTTCCCTAAGATAAAATGTTGAGTGTTCAACCGAATATGCCAATGCACTCAATAATTTTGGAAGACAGTAAGGAATCCCGTTCTCGGCCACATAATCCTAATTAACAGAATCATCCCAATTTCTCTTGGTTTCAAAATCAATCTCTAATAAATCAAAATCCTCCTCAATATCAAAATCAATAATTCTAACCATCTCCAAATCAATCAAATCTATCACCTCAAAATCAATCATATCATCCATCTTCACAACATCATAATCATCCACCCCAGCAAAATCAGTCTTATCAGTCTAATCCTTCGCAGCAACGTAAGTCTTCGATTGAGGATACATTGCAGCAGTTCATGCAATCTACCAGCAGGCTACGCACAAGATTGAAACACAACTTGGACAATTAACCAATGTTATTGGTGATCGGGAAAAAGGTAAATTTCTCAGTCAACCTATTCCAAATCTCAAAGGATAGTATGAGGTATCATCAACCAAACTAGAGGATGCTAAGTCAATCACTACCTTGAGATCAGAAAAACAGGTAGACAATAAAGTGGAAATGCCTAAACCAGAGGAACAAGTCATTAATCAATCAAAGCATCCGGATAACTCGTTGAGTTCATCCCCTGTCCAAAATTCACTGGATCTCTCTGCTAAGAAAATATATTTACCGAGGGCTTCATACCCTTATAGGTTGTCAGCAAAATAAAAGATACCTTGTGGTGACATACTAGAAGTGTTCAAACATTTCAGTATCAATATCTCTTAATGGATGCCATCAATCATGTACCTCTATGTACGGTAAAATGGAGAACTAATGTTTCTACAAAAGCATTTCCAACAGAGAATACCAGTGCACTCCTCTAACAACCATTTACAATCAAATATAAGGATCATGGGTGCCCAACCATTGCATGCACCACTGGTACATATGAAATTGACAGGGCATTATTAGATCTTGGAGCTAGTGTTAACCTACTGTCATACTCTCTTTATGAGCAGTTAGGTTTGGGAAAGTTGAAACCCACTTCTATCACCCTACAGTTAGCTGATCATTCTGTAAAAATTCCAAAAGGTGTGATAGAAGACGTCCTAGTTAAGGTTGACGATTTCTACTTTCCTGTAGATTTTGTGGTATTAGATACACAACCAACTCAGAACGATAATGGGCACATCCTAGTCATTCTTGGCTACTACAAAAGCTGTGATCAATTGCCAGAATGGTATGCTTAGATTATCTTTGGAGACGTAATAACTGAACTCAACGTTTTTGGTCTATGTCGACAATCTCTGCACGGATGATCCATGCGAGGTTAACATGATTTAGAGTTTTGTTGATGAGTTTTTCCTTCACTTCATATGTGATGATTCGTTCAAAAAATCACTGTCTACTTTAGACAAGGATTTTAATAAAAATGAAGTGAATGCTATCACCATGTCTGAACCTCTCTCTGTAAAACAATCTATTTCAGTCCCATCTGTCAAGAAGTCATCAAAATTAGAGCTTAAAACACTCTCTGAGACTTTCAAATATTTTTATCTTGGACCTTCAAACACACTGCCTATTATCATAACTTTAAACTTAACTTTTGAGCAGGAGTTACACACTTTGATGTTTTACGAGATCATCGTGAAGTTATAAGATGATCCATCACTGATCTCAAAGGAATTAGCTCTTATGTGGTCATGCACAAAATTCATTTGGAAGAAAATTCCAAGACATCTAAAGAACCACAGAGACGGTTAAATTCTGCTATGCAGGAAGTAGTGAGAGTCGAAACTTTGAAATTTCTCGAGGTGGATATCAGTTACCCGACCTAGGACAGTGCATGGGTAAGTCCAATTCAAGTTGTTCCGAAAAAAGTTTGGTGTCGTGGTACTAAAAAATGAAGAAAATGAGTTAGTTCCAACAAGCGTTTAAACGGGTTGGGGAGTTTGTATTGACTACTGTAAGCTGAATAGTGTCACTGGAAAGGATCACCTCCCTCTTTCATTCATCGATCAGATGCTTGAGCGTTTAGCCGGTCATGCAATTGTTTTCTTGATGTCTTATTCCGACTATAACCAAATCTATGTTGCTCCTAAGGATCAGGAGAAAACAACCTTCACTTGTCTATTCGATACATTCGTTTATCATCGTATGCCTTTCGGACTGTGTAATGCACCCGCCACCTTCTAGCAGTGCATGATCAACATTTTCTTCGATATGGTAGAACGTTTCTTGGAAGTTTTCATAAATAACTCTCAGTTTTTGGATTAACTTTTGACCAGTGCCTGCACCATCTGAGCCCTTGTGTTAGTTAGGTGCAAAGAAAAGAACTTGGTACTCAATTGGGAAAAATGTCACTTTATAGTGAAATCGGCATAGTACTAAGGCATATCATCTCAAAAAAAGGATTGAAGTAAATAAAGCCAAAGTTAACATAATCTTTAATTTGCCAAGACTCTAAACTATTAAAGAGATTAGATCATTCTTAAGTCATGTTGGATTTTACAAAAGGTTTATCAAAGGATTTAGTGACATATCACGACCTCTCTATAGACTCTTGGCCAAAGATGTCGTTTTCAATTTTGATGAAAAATGTGTTACAGCGTTTGAACAAAACTGCTTTGACTTCTACTCTGATCATACAACCACCTGATTGGTCTGTACCTTTTGAAAACATGCGATGCCTCTGACTATGTAATAGGAGCCGTGTTCGGACAAAGAATGAAAAAAATTGCCTCATGTTATCTACTGCTAGCAAAACTCTGAATGACGCTTAGCTTCACTACTCCACCACAAAGAAAGAGTTGTTAGCTGTTGTATTTGTGCTAGACAAATGTCGATCTTATTTAGTAGGTTTGAAGGTCATCGTCTATTCAGATCACGCTAGACTGAAGTATCTTCTTTTCAAGAAAGAGGCTAAATCCCGCTTGATCCAATGAATACTTTTGCTAAAAGAATTTGGCATTGAAATCCGGGACAAGAAAGGTTCTGAAAATGTGATAGCCGACCATTTGTGTAGATTGGTAACTGAGTTCACTTGTGACACCCGTCCCATCACTGAGTCCTTTCCTAATGAACAACTCATGTCCGTATCCCAAATACTATGGTTTGCTGATATTGTCAATTATCTTATAACTAGTCAAATGCCTCCGCATTGGACCACAAGCTTTTAAAAGTCAGATCTCACCAATTGGAGTTCTGAATCTACGAGAGATCAAGTCCATAGGTTTGTCCATATCACTATTCTGTTTAAAAGTCCGATTCTCAGAACATCGCTAGAATTCTAAACAATACCCTTAGAATTCTATGCATATTTTCACAAATAAAAATTATGGACTTTAATGCTTAGAATTTCATATAATCCACCTATATGAGTCCGATTATAAGTCTAAACCTAACTTGGGATTAGTCCAGGGTCACTCAAGCCTATCAGGGTCCTTTTACGTGCGTTGCTTCACCTTCTAATTGATTCACCCTCTCACCTTGTTGCTTTGCCATCCATGTCTTATCACCACCTAGACTTCACACTTCCAAAGGCACACATGACACACAACATAGACTTTCTGGACTGAAATTGACAATTGAAAATCCATGTTCAACTGTGGCTTTAACCGAACTTCAGACAGGTACATGAGAAACAAGTATCTTTACCACTAGATTATATAATTTTCATATCTTCTTTAGACTATAAATAATATTTATTAGGGCTGCAACTCGGGTTAGGTAGGTCGAATTCCTTAAAACGCAACCCGAACTTCACAACCCGACCTGATCCGAATTATAACCTGAATCAACCCGAATTCTGACCCGATCCGCATTCTAAACCCATTTTAGCTTAATTTTAGTAGGGCCGGGTCTGGTTAAGTGGTAAAATTCTCAACCCGACCAGATCTGATCCGAATTCCATGCGGATTTTTATCTTGTCAACCCAACATGACCCGTTAGCCTGAAATTCTCGACCTGCATGATTTCTCCGGTCAGGTGACCCGACCCGAGTTGGAGTCGTAATATTTATAGAAGAAATCATTAGTGCTCACGCTGATAAATCTGACGGCGACACTTGCAGCGCAGGCAGTCACAACTATCATTCGTGCAATCTTATGCAAATGGGACAATTTGGTTAAAAAAAAAAAAATTCTAACTAGACTTATGACCTAATTTCCAATTTCTAATGGTGAACTAAAATCCCTTCCATTTAAAAGTTTGCAAAATAAATCCAAAATTATATTATTTGATTTATTTGTAAAGTAAATAATATAAATATGATGTCATATAGCACAATTATCTATACTAGAAGAATGCCAACCCGTTGATTTCTTTTTCTCTTTCCATCCAAATTCAATCGGAGGAGAAAAATTAAGGAAATAAGTGGAAAAATTAAGAAATTACATGAATAAAACAAATAATTAAAAAGAGGAAAAACCGATAGGAGGAGCATAGGTAAAAAAAGTCCTCACCAGCATCGACCGACGGCTTTTTCAATTTCCACGCTCCATTCATCTGTTCTTTCTTGTTCTTCTTCTATCTCCCATTACCTTCTTCTGTCCAATCCCCAAATCCCTGCATTCCTTTCACCTCAGATCTTTCTTATTTCTCTCTTTTCTCATCCAAATACGTATTCTTCAAAAGGGTAGAAACCGATCGTACAGATCGAGAGCTTTGCTGCCGTTTGAACGTTGAGAGGGTGGATCTGAGGAGGAGATGGCCTTGTCTGGAATGAGAGGTCTCTCCGTCTTCATAAGCGACGTCCGCAACTGCCAGAACAAGGAACATGAGAGGATCCGTGTCGACAAGGAGCTCGGAAACATCAGGACTCGCTTCAAGAACGAGAAGGTCAGCTCTTCAATTCTACAATTCTCCCGTTTTTTCGTCCCTATTTTCTCACTCTTTTTTCCCTCCCCGATTGTAGACCTGGGCTTTAATTTTTCTCTATATTTAAAAACATTTGGATCTAGCTTTCTGTAGATAGATATCAAACGAAAAGTCTGAATGCGAGCGGTTCTTTTGTGGAATTGACATTTAGTGCTTTTGTTTAATGTTTGCTGGTGGGATTTCATGCTTCCTATTTAGCGTGTTTGAAATTGGCCGGAAAAAAAAACACTATCTGGGGTTTTGGGGGTTTGAGATTCCTAATATCTATCTCTGAGAGTTGTTATGGATTCAGTTGTAGCCTCACGTTTTAGGTGTTGTCCGTGTCCACTCTGTCCCTTTCCATCATATATTATTAGATGAAGCTTCTCTTTCTTTCGTCTTTCCGTGTAGGGGATGGTCATAATCTTGTAAGCCATGTCACTAGCGAGTGTCTTATGTGTACATTTCAATAATTTTGCTGTGACTTGTCATAGTTGTATGTGTGGTGGGAGAGATTTCTAAGTAGCAGTGATGAATCTTGTGAGCTGTCATTTGCCTTCCTCATCATTCAATGCCTTCTACTTTTAACTTCTGGTAATACTTTTAAGGGGATTAGAGAGGAGAGGAAGGGGGGGGGGGGGGGGGGGGTTGTGTTCTTTTACCACATAATTAATGACTACAATATGAGTTCAGAGCTTGTGCTCTCATTGTTGGTCTCAAGTAGGCATTTTATCTTTTTCTCATTTGATTTGAATTAAGTGTCTTGGCCTAAAAACTGTATGAACTGTAGAATGCGGGACATCCATCTTTTAAAGGTAATCTGTTAGGAGAGGGCCTGTATGAACTGTAGAATGCGGGACATCCATCATTTAAAGGTAATCTGTTAGGAGAGGGGGTGGGGGGTTTGTGTTCTTTAATCACATAATTAATGACTATAATAGGAGTTCAGACCTTGTGTTCTCATTGTTGGTCTCAAGTAGGCATTTTGTCTTTTTCTCATTCGATTTGAATTAAGTGTGTCTTGACCAAAAAACTGTAGAACTGTAGAATGCGGGACATCTATCCTTTAAAGGTAATCTGTTAGAGATTGGATTACTCTCCTGAAATGTGTTTTTTTAAGGGTAACCTGTTTTTATTTTAACTATTTCAAGAACAGGAAAATTAACAAAAGGGATACCATACTTTCATCAAGGACTTAAAAGAAAATGTACTTACAACAAAGGGTAGGAGGATTCCCGATAAGTTATAGGAAAGTCGTCCTATATCTAGATTAGTCAAAGAGAAACTTTGTAACATATACAAACGTCTGAAATAGGAATTCTTTGAAAGTCCTTAAGATTTATATCATATGAAACAACTCTGAGTCTTACAAGATCAACTACTTGATCCTCATGCTTACTAATATTTTGGAAAAATCTATTATTTCTCTTCTCATTGTCACCACAAAACTGATGGAAGAACGTGCTTCCACATCATTAAAGATTTCTTAGTGCCATGTATATGAAAACTGTAGAAATAGAAGCCACTTTATGGAAGATTTGCATAACCCACTGAATTACAAAAAAACTTATGAGAAGGTTCCAAACTTGCTTTGAATAATGGCAATGGATGATTGAAGGACTGCTCCTGTTGCAAGTAGACCCAATGGTCAGCATTGGCAATGATATGCCTTGTATTTTCTAAATGATCAATGTAAGAATCTTATCTAAAGCTGCTGCTCAAGAAAATGCAACTATTCTTGAAGGAGCATTGGATTTCCACAAAGTCGGAGGTATTGGAGCATCTGGAACATGAGTAAATAGCTTGTTATATAAAGAGTATATTGTAAACGAACCATTAGATGAAGACTTCCAAATTCTATAATAAGGTTGCAGGTCAGGTTAGGTAAAAGCTGACCTATATGGACCAAACCCAGAAATTGCTAGGTTAGGATAGGATTATTGCGTTGAGAGTAGGATTAGATCCAACATTTGAAACCGACAAAATCTTTGGTTGGTTTGGGTCAATCTAGAAAAAAATTGAGACCTGAGACTTGACCTAGCATTATACACACTAAAAATACTACACTTTTTGTCTATCTGTTTCTGATATCGTCCTAGGGTCTTCTCCCAAGATTGCAACTTCAAGATCTAGAGTTTCAAATGCAAAAACCCTCTAAAAAAGAACCAAAACCAGCTACAAATATGAAGAATCAAGAAATCTAAAGAGAAAATGTGTGAGAAATCCCAAGGCTGTGAAAATCAAATCGTATCGTAAATCGTTAATACATCTTGACAAATCGTGTATCGTAAATCGTAGAATCGTAAGATTCATAAGTGTTTTCCCAAAAAAATATTTAATATATGAAATAACGTAAAATATATCTAAAATGTAATAACATGAGCAATTCTCCAACTTTCTTTCAATATTAAGTGAATTCTATATAATTAGTTCATTGGAGTTAAAACTACAATGCTCAAACTTCCAAAAGTATAAGACCAGTATATAATTCAACTATACTGTGAAAAATCAATAATGAACTGAAAAAACTCTCAAAAAATCGAAAGGTCTTAAATGCTCATTAACTCAAGCTTTAAAAACCATTAAAATGAAATGTTTCATGCTTTCACACTCCTAATAACCCCATAATTCTATTATTTATACGAATCGTAAGATTTGTTGATAGATACGAATCGTTCCTCTTATCACATCGTATAAATCGTAAGGTACGAATCGTGTATCGTAAGGTTTTAACAACCATGAGAAATCCTATCTTAGAATAGATCTCACATATGAGGATGATGAGTGTCTCAATCTCTCTTTCAGGATGATTAGTGTTTTGTTTCCTTTCCAGTGCTTAGTGTTTTTTGCTTTTTTTTTATAGACTTCTTTGTACTTGCACCTCTGGTGTTCCTTTATCCATTAATATATGAACCATTTAAAAAAAAAAAAAAGCTTCCAAGCTTCACACAAAATTTACCAAAAACCAAAAGTCCCTTGCCCTAAGGTTTTCATTCATATTTATAATGTTTAATACAAAATAAAGCCTTAAATGCAATCTCAATCATTAAATTAACATAACTTTGCTCTAATCTTGGCCCTTTAATCATAATGAAAATTAAAAATGTCTAAAATGGCCTAATTTCGTAACCCTAGTAAATCCTATTAGAAAATTAGTCTTAACTTTATCAATCGGTGTTAGAATTGCACAAACTTGGACTCGTTAGATGGGTAATTGAGTTATCCAATGAATCCAATTTTATGTTATTCATACATCATATTACACAAAAATATGAAGATAAATTAAAATCATGAAAAATAGACATTTATTCTAAATCTAAATAATCTAAAAAATAGTCAAACTGGTGGACCATGATGGCTCCTGCATTATTCTCCTATGATGGGAGAAAAACTCGATCTTGAGTTTTCTTCTTCATTTGTTCACCTGCGCTTCCTCTTTTATCTTCTCATGTGCGTTCAACTTCATTTACTGCTTTTGTTCTTTGATTCAAATAAGCATTGAAAGCTGATTAGCAATCATCTTTAAAGTTTGTGAATATGCAAAAAGATTTCATAACTTGATGCAAATCATTAAATTATGACAACTTATGAATAAAAGCCTTCACAGTCTTTATGCTCATGATGGACATGAATCATCCCCAAGTCATGTTCTAGATCTTCTTTCTCAAAATCGTTATATATTCATCATTAATATGCTCCTCATCATAGATTGGTGGTTTTGACCAATCAACATAAGGGACTGTTTGTTGGCCAAATGATGAGAAAGGGTACATATCCTCATGTTCTTCGAAAGAAAATTTCATAATAAAAGATTTATCTTTGACTTGCCTCTCTTGTTCTCAACGTAAATCTTTTTGATCGTCGGCTCGTTCATATCTCAGTTTTCCACACCTCCTTCTAAGATGCATATTTCTTGACGACATCACTACGAGGGGAAACTCAACATGCTTTCCAGGATTGAATGCTCTAATACCTACTGATGCAGTCCTAAGGTCTTCTCCCAAGACTACAACTTCAAGATCTAGGGTTTTAAATGCAAAAGCCTTCTTAAAAAGAACCAAACCAGCCACAAACATGAAGATTCAAGAAATCGTAAGAGGAAATGTGTGAGAAATCCTATCTTAGAATAGATCTCACATATGAGGAGGATGAGTATCTCAATTTGTCTTTCAATGTTTCCAAGCTTCACACATATCGTAATAGGTCTTTTTTTGATATGTCTTTCCTTTTTGTTTTTTTTTTGTTAGTTTTGTTGTTTGTTTGTGCTATTTGTATTTGCACTTCTGGTGCTTTTTTATCTATTAATATAAGCACCATTTAAAAAAAAGCTTCCAAGCTTCACACAAAATTCACCAAAAACAAAAAGTCCCTTGCTCTAGGGTTTTCATTTATATTTTTAATGTTTAAAACAAACTAAAATCCTAAATGCAATCTCAACCATTAAATCAACATAACATTGCTCTAATCTTGACCCCTTAATCGTAATAAAAATTAAAAATGCCTAAAATGGCCTAAATTTGAACCTTTTTAAATCCTATTAGAAAATTGCACAAACTTGGGCTCGTTAGATAGGTAATTGAGTAAGCTATCTAATGGATCCAATTTCATGTCATTCAAAAATCTTATTACACAAAAAATATGACCAGAAATTAAAATAACGAAAAATAGATGTAGTTATTCTAAATCTAAATAATCTAAAAATTACTCAGATCGGTTGGCCATGATGGCTCTTGCATCAGTTTCTCTGCAACAAAAATCCCTTTCTTCTTTAGTTTTTCATTTGAGTGGTAGTGAAGGATCACCATCTTCTTCCCCCCCCCCCCCCCCCCCCCCCTCTCTCTCTCTCTCTCTCTCTCTCTCTCTCTCTCTCTCTCTCTGCAGAATTGGTAAGCTCCCTTCTCCCTCCCTCCCTCTCCCCATCTCTCTCTCTCTCTTTCTTGTTGTCCCTTTCTCAGTTGATCTCCCATCTCTCTCTCTTTCATTCACTTATTCACATACACACATGCACTATCTCTCTCTCTCTCTTTCAGTCTCTCCTGGTAAGTTTTTTCAGGTTGTGTCTTTGTCTATTGTGTTATTTCATTGGTTCTTTTGGTTCTTAAAACTCGCGTAATTCAGGTATCTTAAAATAGGCTTCAGTATAGGTTTAAAGATCTCTATTTCAATCAGTTTGACATAAACCCAACTCAACTTGCTCAAAGTTGCATCTGTATTATATTTAATCATTTGTGGTGTGCTTTCCTCTTAAAGTGAAAGCTTGGATTGGGTTCAATAAAAAAATCCACTTTTTGGGAAGTTGTTATTTCTAGGAAGTATGGTTCAAAATGGAAGGTGGAAGCTCCCATCTCAATAGAGTTGGGTGTGTGAAAAACCATGAGATTCTTGTGGTTATTTAGTCATGCAATTAAGCTTCATGCCCAAATTCTTTAGCCCCTTTTCTCTTGGGAATCAAAGTAAAGTTATTATTCAACTCTTTGCCAATACTTCCCTAGCATGAAATTCATCAAACATTCTCATAAAGTCTCCTCCAATGATGTCTCAACATAATTTGTGTATATCTCTTCTAATATGCTCTCTGTGCTGTGTAGTTTATTTTTGAAGTGATAATTTTTTTCTGTTAACTGTCTCAAAAAAAAAATCCCATTGGGCTGTTGAGTCTTATCCACTTTTGTATCATACATAAATTACTTCATTCCACACTTTATCTTGTGTGACTCTGTCACTTTGTCAACTTGTCTTTTCCGAATACTAGTATTAAGAAAAAAGAGACCCACCCAACCTCCAGCCCCATATGTAATTTTAGGTCTTAACTCCTGTCTTACAGAAGCACCTCAATTGATGTCACACTCCTTTTCACACACTGCTGGTTTGCCTTCACATAGTCCACCCTATGCCACACAGCCTACTAGTTTGATGAAGTGCATGTTTTTTCAATGGTAGCTAAAGAAGCTTGTTTGATTTATTTTAACTCTGTACAAAGCATAAGCATTGATGCATTACATTTGGGATAAACCTCAACTTATGCTGTTGTATTGATTATGTTTTCACCCTAATAGTGGCAATTTTTCGTAGGTTTCATTAATTGTAATATTTTTTTCCGTCTAATGAAAAAGGTATTGCCTAACATTTTGATCATTTAGGATTTCTTCTAGCTTGCCTTCACTTGGTCCACCCTATACCAGCCTACTATTTGGTGAAGTCCATATTTTCAATGGTAACTAAAAGAATGCATGTTTGATATATTTTCACTCTGTATGAAGCATGTTTCATCATTGACATGTGACATTTGCGTTAAACCTGAACTCATAAGGATCTATCAACTCTGTTTTGACCCACTTGTTGACCATTTTCTGTATGCTTCATTAATTGTAATTTTTTTGAAAGAATGTATAACTATATGATTAATGCAAATTTTTTGCTCAATTTTTTTTTTAGATGGACGCCATGCTTTGCTATATCAGCAGTTGGAACATTGAAACTATATGGTCCTAAATAATTGTTCTTCTACTATTATTCTTATTGTTGAGAAGTCTTTGCTTAAATCTTTGTGAAATGTTTCTAGATTTCTTTTCCTTTTAAATTATTACTGTAGTAGTTCACTAGTTCTGTTGTTATTATTATTTTTTTTCCTTGGGGGTGGGGGTGGCATGTTAATGTATATTTCTCTTCCTTTTTGGCTCTTCACAAGCATGCTGAACTGTTAGTGATGAGAGTTTTGCTTTTGACAGGGTTTGACTCCTTATGAGAAAAAGAAATATGTTTGGAAAATGCTTTACATCTATATGCTGGGCTATGATGTAGATTTCGGTCATATGGAGGCTGTTTCTCTAATATCTGCACCGAAGTACCCAGAGAAGCAAGTGAGGATTTCACCCCCTCCAGAGCTTTAATTCTTTCTTTCCCATTTCAAAAGGGAAAAGCTCTTTCCTTCAATTCACTTTAATTACTGACTTCTTTCTTACAGGGGATGGTGTGGTTTATAGTTTCTTATATTTTTCTTACACCATATGGCATGAGAATGAACCCATATTTTTAGCATGTGGAATGTGACGGGCCAACTTTTCATATTATACATTGAAGTGATGCTTGATACTCATTTTGGAAGTCATAACTGCTATATGGCTATATGCAAAACTCCTTATTCCTTGCTCCAGTATCATGTGTTCTTTTGTCTGAGCTGAAGTGACATGTGGTTCGGTTTTATGCATTTTCTTTTTTCAGAAAATTAACTTGGAGAAATTTAAAGTGGCTTATGTTTGTACTATTTTTATTCCCCAGAAATATTGGGTCAGTTGTTCTGAATTATCTAAAAGAGTTGAAGTTACATTAACTGATAGTATACCTTTTGATGCAATGGAAATAGAAGATATGTAGCAGAGTCTCTCTCCTTCCTCCCTCCCTCTCTCTCTTCCTTTAATTATATGATTGATAATCTTTTTATAGAAAAGGCCATTTTAAAAAAAATATCTTCTCAAAGTAAAGGCGGCAACACTTTATTCCCTTTAACAACAAAGAAACATTGACCTATTCTGAAAGGCTTCCGAGCATTAGAACTCTTTACTCCTGTTCTAAAAGCAGCTCTCACCATCACTGACTGCTTTTTTAATTTGGACATACTCAATTCCCACTCCTAGACTCGCCCCATACATGAATGTAGAACTTTTCTTCATGAAGCATTGGTTTCTTTTCTTTTCTTTCTTTTGTTCTTTTTTTTTTTTAAATCTTCATAGCCATTTATAAAGAAGGGCCTCATTTCTGCCCTTTAGCTTTGATATGCCAAGCCCACCATGTTTTTTCCGATTTTGTCACCTCCTCCCGATTTTGACATGTGGTTCAGTTTTATGCATTTTCTTTTTTCAGAACATTAACTTGGAGAAATTTAAAGTGGCTTATGTTTGTACTATTTTTATTCCTCAGGAATATTGGGTCAGTTGTTCTGAATTATCTTAAAGAGTTGAAGTTACATTAACTGATTGTATACCTTTTGATGCAATGGAAATAGCAGTCTCTCTCTCCTTCCCCCCTCCCTTTCTCTTCCTTTAATAATGATGATTGATAATCTTTTTTTAGAAAAGGCCATTTTAACAAAAAATCTTCATAAAGTAAAGGCGCCAACACTTTATTCCCTTTACCAACAAAGAAACATTGACCTATTCTGAAAGGTTTCCGAGCATTAGAACTCTTACTCCTGTTCTAAAAGCAGCTCTCACCATCACTGACTGCTTTTTTAATTTGGACATACTCAATTCCCACTCCTAGACTCGCCCCATACATGAATGTAGAACTTTTCTTCATGAAGCATTGTTTTCTTTACTTTACTTTTCTTTCTTTCTTTCTTTTGTTCTTTTTTTTTTTTAAAATCTCCATAGCCATTTATAAAGAAGGGCCTCATTTCTGCCCTTTAGCTTTGATATGCCAAGCCCACCATGTTTTTTCCGATTTTGTCACCTCCTCCCAAATCACTGTGCAACCCCCCCCCCCCCCTCCCCCTTTTTTTTTTCTCATTCTTGCCCTCTTGTAAAAACTTTACTTGGATCTTCTCAAGCTTTCTCGCAACAGCAAATGACATCTTGAAAAGGGACAAATAGTGAAGAGGAAGGTTCACCATAGAAGCCTTCAAGCGGTAAGTAATTTCTCTTATGAAAAGATAGCTTACGCTCAAAACTTTCAGCAATAAGATCTCACACAGATCAAGATCTTGGGTTTGCTCCTATGGTGTATGCCTCAGTGTTTCATTGGAAGCTTGCCCACAGGGTAGCTGAGAATCTGAGATAAGCCAAAAAGCCTTTCCTCACATTCAGACCATGCACTGATCTCTTCCCCTGGTTCATTTTCAGCCCTAATACTTATTCAGAACTTATAAGAATTAACTTCACTCCTAATATCTCCTCCTTAGCTCTACAAAACATAAGTGAATCATATGCAAATTGCAATTGAGTGATCACAAGATCATTGTTTGCTACCTCAAATCCCTTGATGAGCTCCATGTCTCTAGCTCGCAACATAAGCTTATTGAGGCCTTCAATCACTAAAATAAATAAAAAGGGAGAAGCTTAAAAGAAACATCCATGACCCCAATGATGCTCCTCATCTTTGCATAGATATGGTGCAACCTCCATGGAGCTTTCTTTATCCCTTGCCACATCGCAATGCGATGGATGAGTCAATTTCAATGATGAGTTTCCCTGGAATGAATCCTTGAAAGTCCTCAAAGCTTCTCTAATTTCTAGAAGTTCAACCTCATTTGATTCCTTATAGCCTACTAGCTTTGCAAAGAAAGCTAGAACTCTCCCCTCAGAGCCATGTAACATCCCACCAATCCTTGCTGGACCTAGTTTTCCTTTAGCTGCTCCATCCCCTTGATAAAACCACCGGATGGTCTAGACCATTTTTCTACAATCTTGGCTTTAGATGATTGGCCCTCCAACACCAAATGCCATTCTCTATCTATGGTTGCACTTGAGATGCCCTAAACTCCTTCCATTCCTTCACTCAGCTAACTAGCCTGCTTTTAGCTAGTGAGAACACCTCCTCCCAGATTTGGATTTATGTTCAAAGACTTGCGTACCTTTCTTTCCAAGTAGACAAGAAATAGTTTTTTTGGATTGATCTCCATAGATTCCTCCCTCTACTCTGCAATGGACATCTCTCCTTACTGTGCATATGGCCCTCTAGGTCCAATGAGGGATCATAGAAGACACAAAAGCAAAGGGAAAGGTAAGGAACAAATGCTGCTTTGATTTCAGCTCAGTTTGACATAGACGGTAGGAAAGGTTAGCCTCTAGAGGGATGATCTGCTGCTGCCATAGGTTGAAAGTTCCTTTTCAGAGACAACTACCCAACAAAGGCCTCCACCTTAGGGGGTATGGTGGTGGGGAAGACCTTGCTGAGCTATGAAGCACAAATGGGATGATATAAAGTGTTTGCTGATAGTGCTCCCATTATGGATTTATAAGAGAACTCTCTAGAAGGATTGCCTACCGAAACCCTTGAGTGCCTGCATTAAATTCTTTTGCTGACTTATACGATTAATTTTATTTACTCGGTGAGCCTACCATGAATTTTCAATTGGTCCAAGATGGTTCCTTCTATTCTAATTGATTGGTAGATTTTTAATGAACTTTTAAACGCTAAAGTCCCCTCAGGTTTTCTTATTTTAGATATTTTCATATAATAAGTGGTCTTTAAACAACTCAAATTTTCAGTATACAAATCTAAAGATCCATCAAACAGGTTAATAAAATTGAAATCCACGTGTAGGCTGAGAATCATTCCATAACCCCAAATATTAATCTTTCAAGCGAATTTATCTTTCAAAGCAAGCATGTATTATGCTATTATATACAGTGAATTGAAACAAGCATTTTACGATATTGATTTTTAGGATTTAGGGCTAAGGTTGTCATTATACGGATCCTAGAAAACTCATCTTAACAATTACTAGTTCGAAGAGCTATTTTCCATTTTTTTCAATAGATGGTAATAAGAAAGTCTTGAGCTTTACCTGTCCCATCATTATTGTTGGATTTGTGATATTTCTAATGATGATGCAGTGTCCATCTTTAAATATTTGAACAATAGATCCAATGGGCTTGAGTTGGGATTAAAATTTGGTGCTGCTACTATACATGTCAAAATTGCACAAACTTGGGCTTGCTGAAATTTTTGTTGAACCCCGTCTAATCTACCCAATTTCATGTGATTTGGCAATCATATGGCATATGAAATATGACCATTTAAAAAAATATCATCATTGTTGAAAACCATGGAAATGAATTTTGGTAGTGCCTCTTTGATGGAAAAATATATAAATAGGTCTAAATCACATCTCTCACAACATGTATCAGTCATAATGGGATACATTAAAAAGAAAAAGGAAATGATCAGATGCTGGCTTGTAAGAGAAATTGGTCCATATCCGGAAACATCTCCCCCCAATATACTGAAGTGAATATTCATTTTAATAAAAAAGTCTGCTGAACTGAAGAATTGATCTCATCTGGACATAATTGGCTTGGTTAGATGATTGACCTCCAATTGCCCTCTCTTTCCCCCCACTCACCTAAGAGGCAAAAGGACTCGTTCTGATTAATTCAATTACGGGTAGTAAAACCGCATAGTTAATCCTGGGCAAATTTCATTATTTTACCTTCCTATTCATGGACAATTTTCATAAAGATTTCGGTCAACACATCATAAATCCTGCCATCATCACCTTATTTTACTCCATCTAGAAAGCCTCTTGTGATTGTCATCATGAAGTCCATGGATGGCAGTGACCCTACTTTTACTTAGAGTTATCGTTCAAAAGAACTGAAATCGAAGAAATACCAATCACCCATTTAGAACTTTAAGAATGTCGCAACAAAAGAATCTCCCAGTTATTCACTCTCAACACAAAAGGGCCACTTCCCATATTGTTACCCAGCGTGTGTGGATAGGGAGGTTTACACATGCCCCAAGGATTAGTCAGGTCCTCTAAGAGGCTTGGACACCTTGCTCTTCAAGAAAAAAAGAAGAATCTCCCAGTTATTAACATCCAAGGCAACCATTTAATCTGCTGATCAGGCCATGAGTACCGAATGATTGATTGGTCCATAGTTGCAAGGTTTTTTTCTTGGTGAAGGGTAGTCACCCAATTGTGGCATTTAGGAACAGTAGAGAGAAGACTTGTAGGGCCCTGGCACATGGATGATACACACAGGTTGAAATGGTCAACATTATATGTTTGTTAAATATTATATATATGAACCACCACCTCATGCTCAACACTCTTGAATCCCCAAACATCTCAAGATCAATCTTCATTAGGAACTAGCAATGGTACCCTTAAAGTTGTTTGCCCAACCATTTTTCTATTTCATTCTAGGTGAATCATAGTTGATCAACAAATGTAGGTTCTATCATTTGGTATGCATTTCCAACTTTTATGTCAGGGTTCAAAGTCTCTTCTTTTTTGCATCTCTCTCTCTCTCCTGGCATATGCAAGGAGTTCCATCATCTATCTCTTCTTCTGTCTCCAAATGCCAGGCCAATTACACTATGAATTTGTTCAATTTCTCTCTACCCAATCATGACTTGGGCTATTCCAGCATCAGTACTGATACCCCACTAAATTCAAAGATACCTAAGCTGCCTCTTCCTGCTTTGACCGTGATAGCCTTAAAGTGAATGCAACTTCATTGGATTTTTTTTCGAGCCATAACAAAGAGAATAAATTATATTTATAAAAGGTACATAGGGCGACCCCAATCGGTCTAAAAGGTATAAACTCGTGGGGTGCCGAAAAGAAGAAAAACGTACAACAATCCAAACAAATCTCAATAACACAACAAAAAGCCTTCCCTTAAAGAACTCTCAGAGTTAGAACACGTCGGTAGTAATGGTATCCACCCCATTCTTGGTAAAGAAGTCGGCTACTCCGTTTGCAAATCTCCTAACCGCAAAACAGGAAATCTCTTTTCTTGAACACAACGCCCTAATTCCCCCCACTATTGTGATCAATTTCCATGGGGGTCTTTTTAGCGCCAACGCCCACTTAATCGCATTTGTAGAATCCCCTTCAATGAATAGTTTTCTCCATGGAAGACCATATGGACATGGATTTCCTGATACTGGTAAGTTATGCCTCGCTTGAATCCCTCCATCCTATTGATTTAGAAAAAACTACGAATGTCCTACCATTACAATCACGTCGCACTCCTCTTATCCCATTGGACCCGGTTTTCCCCTTGCTACCCCTTCAACATTGAATTTGTGTGTTCGATTGTTGGGGGTGGGTGTTGGGGGGGGTGGAGAGACATGGACCCTGGGTTTACTTGGCCCACTGCCTAGACAACCCTCCCAAGAGTTGAGGAAATCTGCCATTCTAAAACCCTTGAACTCTACTCCAGATAAAAGGCATGTGTAGAGATTCCACTTGCACTCTTGGGGGGCGAGGCCTCTCCAGGCTAAGTCCGAGGCATGATCTTTCTCGGTCTGTTGGTGTAGGGCTGACTGGATCAGCTCCTTAGATTTGTGGATACTGTGAAAATCCAAAAGATAGTAGATAATTTATTATTGTTGCTAAGTAAAATATTTGATAATGTAAAAGGATAGAAATTAGTGATAGATGCTTTTATGCCATTGCCCTTGATTTGAGTGGAAGCTTGAGGCAAATGAATGCACCCACAAAACCTTTAGCTGAATTTAATTTTAGATATGGTAAATAACCTTATGCCTTTATAGAATTAGAGTCTCAAAATGGTTATCCCAATTGGTTTGGGAGCAAGATCTCTAGAGGGAGGTCTTGGGTTCAAACCATGGGAGCTCCAATGAAGGGCACTTCCCATGGGAATATGTATAGAGTAAGGTCCCATCGATTTACCCGGTGTGTGCGGAAAGGGGGGTTTTCACACACCCTGGAGGACTAGTCGGGTGTGACACCTGGACACCTCCGGACCTCAAAAAAAAAAAAAAAAAATGGTGTGATGCTATTGAGTTAAAAAATGGATTGCCAAATGGAACTTGAATTCCTTGTCTGGAAAAGGGATTTTGGAAGAATTCCAATGTCAAACTCTGCCATGTGGGCTAGATGATAAGAATTCAAGTTAAATCCAAATTTGGTTCTGATGACAAATTCCGATGGGTATCTTTGGATCTCCTCAAGGTTGTTGATGTGACTAATGATTTTATCTATTTACTTTTTGAAACATTAACTTTTGTATCAAGAAGAAGAATTTTACAGTACAAGGGCTATATATCTGATTTCAACACCAAGATTCATCAAGTTTGGAATTATACTATAAAAAACCAATGAAACTTTGGCCAAAAAATCAGCAATTCGGCTAAGCATCTCACATGCTTGAAACTTTAGCTCTCTACCAAACTTGCTAATGTTTCTACGGATTGACAGCAACCTCCAAGGGGCTTTCTTCCTACCAGTTTCCAAGCAATTGCATTTGCTGAATCTCAATGATAGCTCTAAGTTCTCCACCATTCTCCAGTTGGGTGATTAAAGCAAGATTATGATTTTCTATATGGAATACTCAACTTCTCTAGTTGAGTTCACCAAACTGGCAAGTAATACAGGAACTTAAAAGTGGGTGTTTCCTATCTATAGGAGATCCCCTTGTTTGCCCTAGTTTCCACCCAGGTCCTTATCAGTCTGGGTATGGGATTCTTCCTACTAGTTTGTCATTTTTTTTAATGAGGGAACTTTGAAAGTTCTGGTGGAATCTAGTATTTTATTATTTAAGTATGCTAATTTTGGCTGCAGGTAGGATACATAGTGACATCATGCTTGCTCAACGAGAATCATGATTTCTTAAGATTGGTCATAAACACTGTACGCAATGACATTATTGGGCGGAACGAAACTTTTCAATGTTTGGCATTGACTATGGTATGATATCATCCGGCTTATTGAAATTTTAAGTTTCTTTTGTATCTATTGATCAAATTACTATCATCGTGGCATAGTCTTATTTTCTTTGCAAGTTCATTATAATTATTGCGGTTTCCTTTGCAAGTTCATTATAATTATTACAGATGATTTTCTTCAATGTACTACGTTCTAGATGTCTTATTTCCTCTTTTACTAGCATTCTAGATGGATTAAGGCTTTGATGGTGGTGGTGATGATTATGACAATGAGGTATTAGCTAGCATTCTAGATGGAATTAAGCTTTGATATTATAATGGTGATGTTGATGAGGGAGCATTTTAAGTTTTTCCTTCTTTTTTAGTTTCTCGCCCTAATTCATATGTGGAGTAACTGAAAAAGAAAAATGAGTTTCATGTCAAGAAGAAAAGGAAAGAAAAAGGCCTACCAAACCCTGCAAGGCCCTTTGAGAGACATGGCGTCTTTGTTTCCGCCACAAAAGAGGGCATCCGTAGCTTCCCTATCCATTGCCGAAGCAGGAAAATGACTCGAGAATAGAGAATGAGATGAAGAACTGAGAGGAAAGCGAAACCGGATTTAGTTGGATAAAAGGGAGTGGAAAGAGCAAGGGGACAAGATCCTTCTATGAAGACACAACCCTTGTTCGACACATTTATGTGCCACAAATCCGTTGATTGTGATTTCTATCTCCTTGATGATTTGGTTTTCCCAGAAATCCAAGGATTTTGAGCGATGAAAAATCCTCAAAAATGAGGATATATGATCATATTTCTTCTCTCTATTGATCAAATTACTATAATTGTGGCAAGTCTTATTTCTTTTGCAAGTTCATTATAATTGTTGCAGATGATTTGCTTTAATGTACTACATTCTAGATGTCTTATATGCATTCTAGATGGAATAAGGTTTTGATGGTGATGATTATGACAATGAGGTATTAGCTAGCATGCTGGATGGAAAAAAGCTTTGACGTTATAATGGCGATGTTGATGAGGGAGCATTTTAATTTTTTCCTTCTTTTTGAGTTTCTTGCCCTAATTCATATGTGGAGTTGATTGTTCGACACATTTATGCGCCATAAATCCATTACTGGCAGCTAGGTGTTGTTCTAACACAAGAGGTCACATGGATAGAGGGCACCTACAGATCCATCTCTGACGCAGGACAAATGATAGGGTAACCCTAAATGCCTAATATGGTTCCCTAAAAGTTAGAAAGGGACGAAAATAATGCACCCTAAATCTAAAATGGGCTGAAATTAAATACCAATTAATACCTACAATTAATTAATATAAATTTATCACAGATAATAATGCAAATATCCTTCGAATCAAGTGTAAACAAATACAAAAGAGAGGAATGGTTTTGAATGAAACGAGCATACTTGATTTAAATGAATTGGCATATGGTTTTAAATGGAATAAAGATATGGTTTTAAATAGCACATGGGTTCAAAGATGAAATAAAAGGAGGGATACGGATGGGCTAAATCAAGGCTTGACTTATGGAAAGATAGAAACTCAGGAGGGAAAATAGGAAGAAGAGCTTGAGGCAATGTGGGAAAGGCTAAAGATAGTAGCGGCAGCGAAGGGAAGGGACTACAGTGGTTGGCGATGGCTGTAGGAAGGGAAAGGATGGGGCGAAGGCAGCAGAGGGGTTTTGGGTAAGGGAAGAAAACCAGGGAAGGGGTTAGGGTCAATGGCGAGGGTCCAGGAAGGGTTACAGAGGTGGGGACGAAGGCTTGGGATGCAGTTATGAAGGAGGCGGAAGTCTGGAACTAGGTATAGGGCTCGCGAAAGTTGGACAGTAAGGGGGTGGGTCACGGCAGCAAGAAAAGCAAAGGAAAAGAAAAGGAAAGAGAGAAGAAGAAAGAAGAAGAAGATAGGAGCAGTACCTGGAGGGCTTCACGCCAATATCCGTGGATTCACACCACCACAACCATGTGCAAGAGGCAAAGGTAAATCTTTATTTCATTCAATCGTATGTTTCCCTCAAAGAGGCTACAACTTATATAGAGTTCTTCTTTTCTTAAAATAAAACATTAACTAAATAAAGTAATAAACAGAATAGAAACTAACTAAAACAAACCTAAAAAGAAACATAATCACGACAACTACTAATCATGGAAACTGCAATTTATGCTTCCCATCAACCTCCTTCAATCATCCTAGTTATGTTGATCAGATGAGCACTAAACTTCATGCACCCACTATCAGTTTGGTTCCCTACACATTCCCCCTATTCGTTTGGGCTTAACTCACTCTAGATGGGCAGTTTCTGAAATTTTCTCATGTGCAATCTAAGCTAGAATTGAGCTTTATGTTTAAGGGTGTGGGCTTCTTTTGATATAATTGTGACACGCGGTGTGACGCCCCGCCCCGCGATGGAGTCGTGAACTCAATATAACAACACTCTCTAGCTCACAATATAAAGTCCATTGTCACATTCTGACCTTCCGAAACACGTGACCAATTTTTTTTTTCTGAAATGAGATGCCCTCACACCTCTCTTAAATCTCAATCACATCTAAGTCAAGTTCCACGCACACACACAAGGGGAGCCTAACACATCACATCAATGCACAACCATTCCACATCCATCACATAAACATCAATCACACCACATCATATCCCATATCAATGTAATCAATGCTCCGACAAACACAATCAAAGTTCAAAACATAAAATCTCATCATGTAATTCTAGGAACTATCAATCATCCTCAAAGTTATACATGTTTCAAATATTTGCTTTTCATAAAACTTAGAAGAAATATCAACTACGGCTACGCACAACCTCCTAGACCTGCTCTTGGGGTCTACCCGACCCTTTTCCAACGGAGTGCCTGAAATGTAAGGGGTGAGCTCAACAAGTCTAGTGAGAAGCAACAAACGCATTACACATACCTCATCACAATCACATGTTACACATATCATAATATACATCATGTTATACATCAACAAGTGCATACTCAGATCACCTCAATGCACACGACACGCTAGTGGGGACTATCACACAAGCACACCCACAACTAATGCACACCCGCAATACGTGGCATGGATCCATACGTGCACTTTTACGCACTGCGTACGCATAATCACGTGGCACGAATCCATGCATGCACTTCTATGCATTGCACTCTCTCACACACTTGCACAATCACTTGGCATGGATCCATATGTGCACTTCTACGCTTTGCGCTTTCACACATGTACAATTACGTGGCACAAATCCATATGTGCACTTATATGCATTGCGCTCTCCATGGACAATCACGTGGCACGGATCCATACGTGCACTTCTACACATTGCGCTCTCACACACGCACAATCACGTGGCATAGATCCATACGTGCACTTCTACACATTGCGCTCTCACACATGCACAATCACGTGGCATAGATCCATACGTGCACTTCTATGAAATGTTGTCAAATTCGAATCGTATTGTGAATCAGTCTACGGGTGTGAGTTGTGAATCATGAATCGTGAATCACAAATTGTAGAATCGTAAGATTCATAATGTTTTTGACTTTTTCTAAAATTATTGTTTGTACTATAATTACATTTAATATGACATAGAATAATAAGATAATTTTTTAATAGATAGAAAAAATCTTTTTTAGTGCAAGTCTATCTATATTAATACAAAATAAATTTAAATACTTGTATCCATTCAATTTATGTAAATAAAATAGACTAAATTCTTTGGTTTCTTTGAAATTTATTTTATGTAATAATATTTAGGGAGATATAATATAAATTATACAACAAAAATATTTTTTTATAAGATTATTGAATTATACTTCATTGTCAAATGTCACTCAATTATGTAATTCTAGGGCTAAAAGAATATTTTGAAAATGAATTTTTCATATTTAGATTTAGTTAGCATGAAAATTTGATACTAAATAATTTTTTTTAGAATATTCAATTTACATTATAAAAAAATAATGTTAAAAAGAGATACTAGAGAGTAAAAGAAGTACAAACCTCATTACAGTCGATGAGGACTGTTAACGGTGAGAGAGGGACCTAAATGAAATGAAATGAAAATAAATGGAAAATATGACGACAAATGAAAAAATATTCCAAGTCTGCGAACATAAGTTATATTCCTAACTTTGGACAATTGCATTAGACCTAAGTAAAATAAAAAAAACAACACGGGCGATTAATTAGTAATGAAGAGCGGAAGCTGCGATGAAGAGATGAAGGAGACGAAGGAGAAAAGAAGCTGCGATTAAGAGACAAAGGAGAAAAGAAGTAAAAGAGGCAGCAAGAGCCAACAACGATGAAAAGAAGAAGAAGAAATAGGAAAGAGGAAGAAGAAAAAGGTATGCATCAGCTATTGCAATCTTTCCATCTTCATCTGAATCACACGATTTCCCCCCTTTTTTTCCTTCTTCCTCTGGAATCGTTCGACACAATGATTCGCTAGGTTGAATCGCACGATTTGCGGTTCAACCCAAGACTCGTATGATTTTTGGGCTTTACCGATTCCAAATGCCATTTGAATCGCTAGACCCCTCCTAGACGGGTCGAATCGTACGAGTCAACTCGTGACTTGTACGATTTTGACAACATTGCTTCTACGCATTGCGCTCTCTCACACACACAAAATCACATGGCACGAATCCATACGTGCACTTCTATGCATTATGCTCTCACACACACACCATTGACATACCAGACACACAACACACCCAACAATTCCATCCAATCATGTCATCGGCATACTCATGCATATCCTCATAAACAATAGCTACACATGTTCATATGCATTCTCATAGGCACCATCCATACACAATCATGTTGCAATTCTACACATACTTATATCACAATTCTACACATCCATGAATGCACACAGAGGGTCTTTCAATAAGATGGACGGCTAAGTCCCTCTATCGGGCACTTCAGCTACTTACATATCAAAACACATACATTTTCCCTTACATTTGTAAGTAATGCCCGGTATCGATGTAGACTTTGTGCACGTCTTTCCATTTCATCACAATCACATACATAGAGCTGACTTGGCATTCATTCATACACATAGCATATTTGTAAGGAAAAGAATGCAATACATGCAATGCATCAAACAATATAAAAAGTGTAAGATTTGTTCTCCTCACCTAATGCATTCTGTGAAGTGCACTAGGATCTTAGAGGTCTGGCGAGAAATCAGGAAGTCAAAGAAATTGCTTCAGATGAAAGAACGAATCAGAAATCCATCGGTTGAACAGATTCAGTCGACTGATTCCACATTCAGTTCATTGAGAAAGGAGATTCAGTCGACTTATTACAGATTTCAGTCGATTGAAATAACCTGGGGCTGTCAGTCTACTGATGTTCAGTCTTCAGTCGACTGAAAGCTATCTGGGGCCAAGTTCAGTCGACTGATCACAGTTTTCAGTCCATACAAGATTCAGTCGACTGAAAGAGACTGAGACAGTCTCTGCACAACTGAGAAAACATTCAGTCGACTGATGTTCATTTTCAATCGACTGAATCCTCGAAATTAGGGAAATCAACGGGGAAAATCGTGAGGCATTTGAGGGAAAGAGAGAAAAATTAAAGGGGAAAAGCATTTCTAAGAAATCTAGGTCATTTTGAAAACCATTTCCTTTGTTTTTTAAAGAAACCAAAGCCAACTTAGAAATCAGTCCACAGATTGAAATCGAAATCCTTGTTTTCCATTCGAAAATCCAAACAAAAATAAACAGGAGAAATGGAAGAGGAGAGATACCTTTGGGAAGGGGAGGTTTAACCAAGAAAATGTGTGGGGGGGGGGGCAAGGTTTTTCCCTGACGAAAGAGGGAAATCCGGCCAGGAGGGAGAGGAAAAAGGAGAAAATCGACGGAGAGGGCTGCTAGGGTTTCCAAAAGAGGGGCTGCAAAAAGAGGAATGAGAGCCTAGGGGTAGGGAATGCTTACTATTTAGAACAACTTAGGGTTTGTTGGTCGGGCTTAAGTTAATCAAAACGGGGCTTTTTGATTTGGTGGTCCAAACACTCTTTTGAAAGGGTTTAGAATTTTGGTAAATTCCTCGGATAAAATTCAAACTGCAATTGAAATCTCGTTGGAGGCAAAAGCCCGAAGATAATTTTAAAATTTATTTTCAAACTTGAGTAAAAATTCATAATGACAAGAGAATCAATTTGATCAGACCTCGGTGACAACTAATGCGGGTTTCTAAGTTTTCCATGTGTATCTAATTGAGGTGGTGTGTGTACAATTAGAGGACCTAATGATGCATATCTAATTATCTGTGAATTTTCAAAGTTTTTCAAGCAATTTGTGAAAATAAACAAATAAAATATAAATCTCACCACTTTCAGTCAACCAAGCTGCCTTCGGCAGTTTTGCACTCTTCCACTGTAACGGCCAAAACTTGAGCTATTAAGCTCGGACTTGGGTCAACTTGAGCTCGTTGGAGAAACCACATTCACCCGAATAGGAGACCCATAGATCTCCTCAAAACCCGAAATTGTGGGTCAGGTCATTACACGGCAATGTTGTATAACAACCTAGTGCAAAGCCCAAAGGTTTGTAGTTAAACGCCAAGAGTTGTTGTAATTAGTTATTTCCATCCATAGAATCTAAGGCCATGAAATGGATAGATTTAACAGTTTCAATTCAATTGTCTATTTTACGGCCATGCTAAGGCCTCCATTTTTAAAAAGGACTCTTTCTCGGTGTGCCACACCAAATGTTGCTCAAATGAGGAAAACAAATATTCAAATTTAATATCCTCGTTTGTGAAGAATCATTGAGGATGAAGAATTTGTGGATTTCGCCTCTCTAGAAGCATGGCCATTGTTATGTCTAAAGTTGAAGTGGTATCAAGATTTACAAATGCACCTACTTTTAGTTTCAAATTAACTTGGTAGTACACTCTTTGGGTTCCAAGGGGAAGGGGCCCCGGGCGGGGTGGTAAAAAATCTTTATCTATTCATTAATTTTTACATGATATTATGTTGGAAATAGCAAATATGGAGAGTATATGAGCATGTTATGGCGATTGGCGGTGTCACATTTGTTTAATTTGATCCATCTTATTCTTGGTGGATGGATTTAAATTTGATGGCTAAAAATGGCCTTTAGTCCTAAGTTTTAATAGAGAGAGAAGGTTCGGCATCAAAAGGATGGGCCTAGGGCAGAGGTTTTAGTGACAGTCTCGTATTTATGGTTGGTGAAGGTAATGGAATTGCTTTTTCAAAAGATCTATGGTTGGGGGAGGAGCACTTATGTATTAGCTTTTGTAGGTTGTTCAGGGTTATGTTAGATAAGGATATCACAATGGATAAGTGCTATGAAGTGTCAAGAGGTTTAGTGGCATGGAGCCTCAATTTCAGGAGGGGTTTCAGCGAGTGTGAAATAGGCAATTATGAGTCTTTGTTAGATAGGTTGAGTGATTTGAGCACTTGTCAGGATAGAAGAGTGTGGTTTAGTTGTTCTTCAGGGGATTTTTCAGTTTAGGATTGTATTAGGGTTTCAACTAGGGCAGAATGGGCTAAACCTCTGCCTTCATTGATTTGGAAAAGTATTACCTTTCCTAGGTTTCAAGCTTTTGGGTGGTGTGCTATTCAAGATTAGGTTTTAACCAAGGAGGGTTTATGTAGAAAGGAGTTATTTCAGAGGATGATTTATAGTATCAAAAGATTGTGGATAACATATTTGGTGGGTGTTCCTTTGCATGGAATAGTGGGGTTGTTTTGTAGCTGATGGGTTGTGGTTTGGTTATTAGTATATCAGTGATATTATCTCTGGTTGATATGGGGTAATTCTAAGGTTGCGTGATTGACTATTTTTATGGTAGTGTTATGGTTTGTATGGAAGGAGTGGAACTTGAGGATTTTTTATGGGAAGAGTAGATCTATAAAGGAGGTTTTTGAGGTAGTTTGTTTGAGGTTTATAGAACGGTTGAGAAGTTGCAAGGGATTTAAGGTATTTATTGTGGATGACTTTCTTAGGAATTTTGGGGCCTGTACGGGCGAGGATTTTAAGAGAAGTTGCGGGGCAATGATGGGGCACTCCTTTGGTAGGGTGGGTAAACTTTAATATTGGAGTTTGTTCGAGGCTTGTAGAACGGTTGAGAAGTTGCAAGGCATTTAAGGTATTTATTGTGGATGACTTTCTTTGGAATTTTGGGGCCTGTACGAGCGAGGATTTTAAGAGAAGTTGTTTGGTAGGGTGGGTAAACTTTAATATTGGAGTAACAAGGAAAGAAGTCAGGTCCAACATGGATTAGGAAGTGTTCTTCATGATTGTTATCTGAATATGAGACCTTTTTCTTTGGCTCAGTGGGGGTGAAGAACTTCAATGAATTGGAGCTTTTGACTATTGAGAAGGCAGTTGAGTGGTGGAGTGTTAGGGTTGTGATAGAAAGGGATTCTATCTGTGCCATTAGGTGGGCTACTAGAAGGAAGCCTTCCCCAGTTTACAGCTGTCTTAGGGAGTTTCAGAAGCTGGTGAACCAAAGAGAGGTCATTATTAGACATGATATGTGATCGGTCAATAGTGTAACAGATTTCTTGGCTAAGTAGGGAGAGGAGATGTCTTAATCTCTTTGTTGGCTAGTTGCAATTTTATTTTCTTTGTTCCTGTGTTTGGGATGTTTATAGTTTTTGTCATGTTCTCCTTGCTTAGTACAATTCTCTAATGCTGGGAGTTCATGTTTATGCTTTTTCTTGGTTGACTAATAAAATTTGTTATTACCTTTCAAAAAAGGAAAAAAAGCCAGAAAAACATGTTGTCATGTCAGGTTGTAGCTTGTTAGTCTTTTGCTTCCAGTGACTTTATGGTCTGATACTTCATTTTCTTGTCTGCCCCTTGCTTTTATGTAGTGCTATTTTTGTGTGTGCCCCATCAATTATCTAGAGGTTTCAGATCTATTTGGCCTGATGAAGCTCAATCTGTGGGGCCACTTGGAAGCATGTCGTTCATGGAGGATGGGGCCTCCCTTGGAAGCAAGCACATTCTTGTCACTATTTATTTACTTCTGGTTATCTTACTAATCTGCACAGGTAGGAAATATTGGCGGAAGAGAATTTGCTGAATCATTAGCACCTGACGTTCAAAAATTGCTCGTAAGTGAAGGAAAAATCTTTTATTATTTTTTTTTTTTCTGGTTTGAAGTTAGGACATAACATTGGTGTTCCTTTTTCTGCTTTAGATATCAAGTAGCTGCAGACCGCTTGTGAGAAAGAAGGCTGCATTATGTCTTCTGCGCTTGTACAGGAAAAATCCTGATGTTGTTAATGTTGATGGGTGGTAAGTTGGGGGATTTGTCTACCAAAACATGTGTCCTTGCTGGTGGTTATACTTATCTGTTAATTCTTTTTCCACCAATTTTCAGGTCAGATCGCATGACACAGCTTCTAGATGAACGTGATCTGGGAGTTTTGACATCTGTTATGAGCCTCCTTGTTGCTCTGGTTTCAAATAACCATAATGCATATTGGAGTTGCCTTCCGAAATGCGTTAAAATTTTAGAGAGGCTTGCTAGGAATCAAGATGTTCCACAAGAGTATACCTACTATGGGATTCCATCCCCCTGGCTTCAGGTTTATTTTTTACTCTTACTTTCCTCTCTTATTGTGAGATTTTTTATTTCCACAAAACTTTGCATTTTATGTTAAAGCTAAAACTGTGGAAAAATCCCTGTATTTTTCTGAATATGACGGCTAATTTTTCTTTTACAAAGTCAAACCTCATTTGTTCAACACAGAACTTGTATTTGTACAATACACTCAAAATACTTGATGGTGCTCAAGCTACCAAGTTTATTTCTCATATCATTCGGTCAACAGTGTATCCCTTCTCTTGTCTTTGATTAATGAAGTTACCTTTTAAGAAAAACAGTGTATAAGACTGTACTTTTGGTTGCTGTTATTTGCAGAAGATTTTTAATATTCAAGGACTAAGGACATCTTAGACCCTACATCCGCGTTTTTTTTTATCCTGGTTGATATTTGATGGGTATTATGTTAGTATCTTTTAAGCATTTAATTGGTTTTGTCCGAGATGGTTTATGATTTCCATTGTTCAATCATAAGCTGAAAGTAGGATGTTTCTTGGTACTGATCAGCAGTCATGAAAGAATGTGTTTTAGAAAATTTTAACCAGCTTTATTCTTATGAATTTTTGCCATAAAGTTTAATCTATCAATCAAAGTCTCTTGTCTTTTGTCACTTTCTATCATAAGCACTGCAACATCAAGAGTTAAATGTTAACCTACTTGTGGCATATAAATTAAAAGATTTGCTTGATGCAGGTTAAGACAATGAGGGCCCTTCAGTACTTTCCAACCATTGAAGATCCAAATACTAGAAGATCCTTGTTTGAGGTCTATCTTTTCCTGACATGGACTGAAAAATTTCTGATTCAGAAAATGGTAATTGTGATGAACGTTGTGCTTGTTGTTTGTAGGTTTTGCAGCGTATCCTGATGGGCACTGATGTCGTGAAAAATGTGAATAAAAACAATGCATCACATGCTGTTCTTTTTGAAGCCCTTGCACTGGTGAGTTTTCAATACTTGAAAAGTTCATCTGTTTGATAGTCGGTCCACTATTTGTACTGGAAACAACTGGCAGGTAAATGGTATATTTACATAGGTAAATCCCTTCCATTCACAACGAAGAATGTAAATCACTTATCAATGGATATCCTACAAAGCCTTCATTAATTTTTTAAACAATTCTTTCATTTAAATTGTTGTGAAATTCTTATGTGCTACTTGTGGAAGGGAGCCCTAGTAATCATCTTTACTATTTTGCAGCAAGTGTGTACTAAACCCCACTTGATTTGGGTGATATGTATCTTCATATCTACCTCTTTGTTATTGTTACAAACTACAGAAAATTAGTACCAACTGTGCCATTCTGGTGGTTAAATTATTCCAATTTCTCCAACTGAAAAGGAGGTCTAATCTCCGACTGAAAAAGGTGTATTTTGATTAAAAGGGCCAAGGTGTGGCTTCTTCATCCATGATGCACCCTAGATGGGGTAGGCAATTTTTCTAAATGGATCATTTACTGGTTGACGATTGTTTGCAGCATATTTTTGCAAATTTTGGGCTCTGGATGATACCCCGATTTAGGATTAACCTGTTGAATGGTATTCTAATGACACGGTCAAAATTGGATTGAGAGGGGTGGGTGGGTGGTGATGTCAATGAGTCATGTCTGGTGTTTACTAGCATCCTACAAGTGTCTTTTGATTCATATGATATCACAAGAGGGAGGGAGGGAGCAGCTGTATATGTTCTATTTGAATTTCTTGTTTCATTTGGCATCATGCTTATGATGACTGTTTTGGGGTAAAGAATTTCATTCTGGCAGACCATTAATGGAGGTTTCTTTTAGATTTTAAGGTTTTTAAATAAGGCAATCTGTGATTATTATTATTGTTAGTTTTTTTTGGGGGGATGGGGAACGGTATCATCGAGCTTACTAGTTTATTATATGTTATTCGAGATGCCTTCTGTGGTAGAGAGAAGGTAGGGTAGAGTTTTAAGGATTATGGGATGGCTGCGGGGACAAAAGGAAAATCCATCTGATTAACTGGGAGGATGTAGCGAAATTAAAAGTTGAAGGGGCAATTTTAAATGGCAGGTATGGTCAGATTTTTTTTTTTTGGTTCCGGTCAGGAATAAGGCTCTATATGTAAGTGGAATTGGAGATATAGTGTCGAAGTGAATGCTTTATGGAGGAGAATTTTAAAAGGCAGGTATGGGTCAGATTTTTTTTTTTTTGGGTGGGGGTGAGGTTGGGATTTGAATGAAAGGGTTGAGGAGGGATCAATAGTTTTAAGGAGAATTTATAGGGGTGGTAGGGAAAGACATTTAGTGATTAATTATGATTTTTTAGAAGGCAATGGAGAGAGTTTTCTTTTGACTTGATTGTTTGCCGGGAGAACAATGTTTAAAAATTTTCCTAGACTGTTCAGGCAGTTAAAAAAAAGAGGTTTCAATGATTCGTTGTTATGAAATTTTTTGAGGTTTTCAAGTTTGGAGTTTGGAGGTTAGGAGGATTTTGAGGGAGGAAGAAATAGAGGATTATTAAGAGTTACTAAGTAAGCTCTATGAAGCTAGTATATGCTATGAGGAGGAAGATAGAAGGATTTGGATAGGTAATGCGGCTGGTGCTTTCTCACTTAAAGGATTGTGTTAGGGCCGGTAAAAAGAGTATCAGTTCTAGGTCGCAGTGCTTGTTTATGTGGAGGTGTAAGCCCCCCACATAGGGCCCAAGATTTTGGTTGGTGTGCTATTCAAAGGAAGATATTAACTAAATGTGGTTTAAAAGAAGATAGGTCATTGGAGAAGATGTTGATTTATGTTGTGTTTTCCGTGGGAAGGTGGACAAATGTGTGGATCATTTGTTTGGAAGACGTTTATTTGTTATGGCTATTTGGTATTAACTTTTAAATTGATGGGGGTGTAGATGGATTTTGGGAGGGTCTTTGGGGGAAGGGGGATCTTGCTAACTGGGAAAAAGGTCCTTTTAAAGGGAATGGAAAGGTTGCTTGGCTTCTCATTCCGCCAGTGGTTATTTCGTCAGTGTGGGGAGAGAAACAATAGGGTTTTCAAAGGCAAAAGTAGGGTAAGGAGGAGGATTTTGACTTGTCAAGGTTGAGCTTAATTGAGTAGTTATTAGTTTGTATAGGTTTTGAATCTTTTTGTTTTCAGTAGCTGGGAAGGGTGTACGATAGGTGGTGTTAGGAAAATGAGGGTGAAGGAAAGGTGGTGCCTTTTGTTGAAGGATTGAGTTGCGAGAGGGAAATTGGGGCTAGTAGGGTGCCGATGGCTGTTGCAAAATCATGAAGAGAGTATAAACACTTTTTATGCGAGCTTTGGGCATTAGAGATTCAAATGAGCTGGAACTGTTAGCCATTTAAGAAGCTATTGAAGTGTGGAAACAGGCGGATACCAGGAAATTGATAGTGGAAGGGATTAAAGGAATGCTATAGGGTGGACTAGTGGAAAATCTTCTCCATTGTGGAAGTTAATCTCGATAATTTGGGATATTAGGGGACTTATTGGGCAGTCGGAGGTAGTCTTCAAAATGTAAGACGATCAGCTAACGGAGTGGATTTTTTGGTGAAAGCCAAGGTGTAAAGGGACACGTTTATTGTTAGATCCTTTTTCTTGATGTACCTTTTTATTTATGGCATTTCTTAGTAGTGCTTTTCACACTATAGTTCTCTTATTCTAAGCTTAGATCCTTTTTCTTGATGTACCTTTTTATTTATGGTATTTTTTAGTAGTGCTTTTCACATTATAGTTCTATTATACTAAGCTTATGTACTTGTTGCTTTGTGGAAATAAAATTTCTTGTTATTATTTCAAAAAGAAAAGAGGATCCTTTGTGTCGGTTCATTTTTATTATGTTGGTCAAATGCTTGGGCAAACACATGACGAGAGTGAGAGACAGTTTTTTCGAGTGCTCCGAATGGCAGATGGAGGGCTTTGATCTCATGCTTAAAATCTACAGATGATAGTTTTAAATTGCGAATGCATCTCCATTAGACATTGTTCGCATACAGTTACTTCTTTGATGCTATGAGTTGGTGTTTGCACTGAGAGTAAAATTGGGAAAGAGTGTCATTGTTACCATCAAGTAATTTGAGGAGGGATCAGTTGAAGTGGTTGGGATGGTGGTGTGCGGGCTTGGAAAGTTAGTCATGACTGATTTGGGCCTACGAGCAAGAGCGAACCCTAGGGAAAAATCTGTGGGATTTACAATGGGGTAGTTTGATTAGAAATAATATGCATGGAAGTGAAATTTAAAAGTCTATAGGATTTACAATCTCATTAAGCTAGGATGGAAAATCTCTTAGTGTATTATGTCTATTTGAGATTTCGGTGGTGGTGGCAAGAAGTTGGAAGATTCAAAGGGAATTTTCTGAGATAGTAATTTGAAAAGTTTGACCTAATCAAATGGGACGGTCTAAAAAGGAGTGTGGTTTACGTTTAACAAGAATAAAGGTTAAAGAATTTCATGAGAACGGTAAGATCAACAAATGCTTAAAAGATTCTTTCATAACCCCCATCCCTAAAAGGGTAGGACCCGCGGAATTTTCCCATTTTTGGCCAATTAGTTTGATAAGATCTGTTTATAAACTATTGAGTATTGACGAAGGTTTTCCCGGAAAGGTTGCAAGAGGTACTTAATGAGATTATTGGAGAAACTCAGGAGGGTTTTGTAGAAGATAGACAAATTTTGGGTAATGAATTGGTCCACATATGGAAGAAGGATAGGAAATCTGGCTTCCTTTTCAAGATATTTTTATTTGAATGATTAGCAATTTTATTCATTCAAAAGAATAGGGAAACCTCCCAAATTACAGTACTCACCCCCAAGAAAGGGAAAAACAGACACACCTTACAGAACTCATAACGTCATACGGACTCCAAAACAGTAAGGAAGCATCAAAACAGTAAAAACATACAAACAATATACTTTTTAGGACAAACTGTTTAGTTCCGTCTTCTGTTGGATCTTCTGCAATTTGATTTCAGATGATGGCCCTCCTTTGGATCCTCAAGAAATGCACTCAAAACAGAACAGGCTTCAGAAGCAGCCCTTAGAGTTATGCAGCAAATACAGAAAAATCTGGAGCACACTGAAAACAGCTTGCAGCTTACTTTTGAAGATTGATATGGAAAAAAGCATATGATCCATGTGGATTTTAGCTTCCTTGAGTACTTGTTTGACAGAATGGGTTTTGGTTATCGCTGGAGGATTTGGATGAAAGCTTGTGTCAAAAATACTTCTTATTCAGTGTTAGTGAATGGATCTCCAATTGATCCTATTGCGGCTAAAAAGGCCCTTAGGCAAGGACATCCTCTCTCACCTTTCATATTTACTTTGATGCGAGAATATTTACTCTGGTAGAAAAAGCTAGGGACGGACATAATTAGAGGTTTTCCTGTGACAGATGGTGAATGGATCTCCAATTGATCCTATTGCGGCTAAGAAGGCCCTTAGGCAAGGAGATCTTCTCTCACCTTTCATATTTACTCTGATGCGAGAAGATTTACTCTGGTAGAAAAAGCTAGGGACGGACATAATTACAGGTTTTCCTGTGATAGATAGGGGGCTAGTCGTATCCCACCTTCAATTTCTAGATGATACCCTATTCTTCTGTGAAGCATCTAGAGATGAAGTATTAGGTTACAAAGTAGTCTTAGGGCTTAGATTCAACTTAGGAAAGTGATGCAAAGTGGAGGAGACAACCTGTCATTCCTTACGCTTTCCAGGAATTCAGGTTCAAAACTCTTGCGAATTTTGAAAGCCTTAGTTCAATGGATTTTATGCAATCAGACTACTTCTCATAGTACAATTAATAATCCATCTGAGAGGCCCAATTCCCATGAATCCAATGTTTTAAGATTTAATATAATCTCTTAATCAGATTCTATTGAATTAATCACAATAAGAGAAATTCGAGCATAAATCAAAACTCAAGCCTAAAACAATGTAGAAATTCAATTCATGGTACTAACCTAGGTTTGGATCCGAAGACCCGATGTAGAATTCGACCGAAGCCCCGACTAATAATTTCACCAAAATTTGACTTTGGAGAAGAATTAATTGTTCCAAAAAATTGTATTATTCCAATTTTGCAAGTCTTTAAATAAGAAAAATAAGGTCAAAAGACCTTTCTACCCTTTCCTAACAATATCCTATGAAAATTAGAAATGAAACCTTGTAAAAATCATTCCCAATTTGATATGCTCATGTGACTGCCAAGTGTGTTACATTTGGACCAATAAAAAGGTTTAAAAATGTGATTAGGATGCCACATGGATGAGTCCCACAAGATTATTCTAAAAACACTCCCAAAAGTCTCCAAAAATATGCATTGACTTTCGCAAGAGTTGCACACGGTTTTTGCTTGCAAGATAATCCTCCAACTCACGCCAAGGGATAGAAAATGGAGAGATTTTACGGCAAAACATGTTGGAGATATTGGGAGGAAGTTGTATATGTTTTTGGAGAGACAATTTAGTGGAGGGATATCCAAAATTGCATGGAATTTGGACTTTGAATCTTTGGGTATGTGTAGGACTAAATGGGGCATTTATTTGGGCTATTGGGTCATTGGAGGTGGGTTATTGGGTCATTCAGTGGATGGGGTCCAATACAAATGTCCTGAAGATCCAAGTCCAAAAATATGACGGGTTAATTAGATGGGGTCCAATTAGTGTGTCCACTGTCAAATTTGTCCATGGAGTCCACTACAATTTACTCGATCAAGTCTAAGTCCTTGATGCCTACATTTGAAAGAGCACTTTAATAGGAATTGATGTGGAGTAGGACCATCTTTACTAGATTAGCTGTGGAGGTGGGTTTTTGAGTCGGAAGGCTTCCCTTTACGTATTTAGGTTTGCCAATTGGTGGAAATACTAAATCTAAGAGGTTTTGGGTTCCGGTTGTGGAAAAGTGGAGAAGAGGCTTGCGTGTGGGGTTAGAACTGCTTATCCTTAGGTGGCAGACTAATCCTAATTAAATCTGTTTTGGCAAATCTTCCTTTGTACTATATGTCAATTTTCGAAATGCAAAATGGGGAAGTCAATAGGTTGGAGTAACTTTTTAGAACTTCCTTTGGGGAGATAAGGACGACGTGAAGAGGGTGCACCTTATTGGATGGTTAGAAGTGGTTTAACCCAAATCTGAAGGGGGCTTAGATGTTGTGCCACTAGGAATAATAAACCACGCCTTGCTATGCAAATGGAGTTGGAGGTTAGGGAGAAAGAGGGACGCCTTGTGGAGGAAGATATTAGTTGCTAGGTTTGGGGTGGAATAGGTGGAAATGATTGGTTCGCCCATACTTATGGCTTGGTGGATATGAGTAAAGGCAACATGGGCAGCCTATGCAAGGAGACTGAGAATTCTTGCTAGAAAAAGTGATTGAACTTTTTTTGGACTGAAATGTGGTTAGGAGAGAGAGCCCTGAAAGATATTTTCCTTAAACTATTCAGGATTGCTAGGAACAAACAAGTCGTGGTCATAGATTGCTATTTGATATAAAAGGGTGTTACTAGGTGGGAGATTAGCTTCAGAAGGGATTTTAGGGCCTTTGAACAAAACAATCTAATTGAATTAAGGGCTTTACTAGGAGATTAGCTTCAGAAGGGAATTTGCGGAATCTCAACTTGAATCATTAATGAGGCTACTAGGGGAGACACAATTGTGCTTGGAGGAGGAGGATAAATGGATTTGGATCCATGATCCATCAGGGGTCTTCTCGGCCAGGTCGATCATTAGGTCAGTCTACTATAGTGGCCATAGTTCACTCTCACCGTGTAAGTTTGCTTGGACTAATAAAATCCCCCCTAGGATCCAAGTCTTTGTATGGGCGACAATCAAAGGCAAGATTTCTATCTAGTGCAATCTGAGGAGAAAAGGCATCCTACCAGAAGGAGCCTTGCAATTGTTCACCATATATGGCAAGGAGGAAACGGTGGATCACTTTTCGTGTAGTTGTCGTTTCACGGGGGGAGTGTGGGGGTTGTTCCTAAAATTGATGGGCTGTTCTTGGATGCTAGATCATACTATGGGGGAGTGATTACTAGAGTGGGCTGGGTGTCCTTTTGTAGGTAGACGGGGAGTGACTTGGAAGCTAATTCCATCAGTGATCTTTTTGTTCACCATATGTGGCAAGGAGGAAACGGTGGATCACTTGTCTTGTAGTTGTCATTTCATGGTGGGAGTGTGGGGGTTGTTCCTAAACTTGATGGGTTGTTCTTGGATACTAGATCGTACTATGGGGGAGTGATTACTAGAGTGGGCCGGGGGTCCTTTTGTAGGTAGACGGGGAGTGGCTTGGAAGCTAATTCCATTGGTGATCTTTTCGTCAGTATGGAAGGAGAGGAGGAGAGAATATTTGATAGAAAAGAGGGCTGGATTAGGGAGATTTTCGAAAGGGCTAAGTGGAAGCTAGTGAGTTGGCTCTATCTCTGTAAGGAATTCTCTGGGTACTCTACGGAGGACTTTTATCTGTCGTGGGAAGGATGATGAAGGGGGTAGGATAAGTAGAAAACCTAAGTGGCATGGAAAAAAGCCGGAGTTAGGCTATTGCAAATTTAATGTCAATGGGGAGTAAGGGGTGAGCCAGGCTCGACTAGGATTGGGGGAGTGGTTCATGATGATAGAGGTGGGTTGTTACTAGCTTTCTCAGAACCCACAGGGGTCATGGAATCAAACGAAGCAATGTTGAGGGAAATTAGGAGAGCTCTTCAAATTTGGTCAAGGTATGGGAATGTTAACCTCATTATTGGAGGTGACTCTAGTAACGCCATCTCTTGGGCTATGGGAAAGAAGGATCTCCATTGGAAACTGGTTTACGTGGATAGGGGCATTAAGAGGTTGAGCAGGATTGGAGGAAATTGTATCTAGGTGTTGCCGTTAGCAGGCCCGGATTCTCGGTCTTTTTTTCTTATGAAGGGTTATTTAATAAGATGAGAAGTATTCTTTCTAGTTTCTTATTAATTTTTTTTGTTCTTACTAATTTCGTATTAGTTTTTAGCAACAAACTAATATTCTTTTTCTAGGCTCAAATTTTTATATCTATTTAAAAAAATAAATAGTTTTAATTTTTAAAAAAATATTTGATGGATGTTATTAATGGTTATGTAAAATTTTAAATGTTGTTGATTTATTTGCTAATTTCTTATATTTATCTATAATTAATATTTATATTTAAATCTCATATTAATATAGTTTTATATCTTTTTTTTTTTTTTGGATAGTTGTTTATGATGGATGATAAATGTCAAATTTGTGGATGTAGCTTTAGAAATTTGTGTAAATTGAAATATATTTTATTATTCTATGTTATATTATAAGTAATTATAGTATAAATAATAATTTTAAAAAATATATTATGAATCTTACGATTTTACGAATCACGATTCATGATTCACACCCCTCGACGGATTCATGATACGATTCGATTTTGACAACATTGAAAAATACACGATGTAATTTGATTGAATCCCATGGCCTCATAATAGGCATCAATTTAAGATTCATTACTGTTCTTGTATAGATGATGGTGGGGTCTAGAGGCTATCAAAGGGAACTACTGAGACCAAATGACATGTTCAAATGAGAGGTGGGCCCCATGTGTAGGGAAAGGGGGGGTCAAGTGCATGGACGTGCGTGGCTACATTACGTTATTCCTTTTGTAAAAAACTCCCGACAATGTTTTCTTCTGTAGGGATAGAGGATTCTTAAGTTTGGACTTGGGACCTTCTAGAGATTTCAAAACCAAACTTTTTCTTTTACTAGGTAGAAAATCCAAGTTCAAGTGTTTTGTTTGTACGTGCTTTCATGTGGAGAGGTAGAACACTCTTGCAAAAGCTTTTTCTTAGTTGTAAGTTTGTAGAAAGGAAAGATTTGATGAATGTGTTCTTGTTCGATGGAGGATTTTGTGGGAGGATGATGAGAGGAGGTGTGACCTTGTGGGCAAGATGAGGAGTCTACTGGTCATATTATGTTCTTTCCTGTTGCTTTCTCTTCATTGATATGGAATTGGCCTTAGCTTTATTCAAATATTGTTGGGGTTTTTGAAGGATTATTGGGAGGTAGCTTATTGAGTTGGGAGACCAGTTTGTTCAAGGTTTGAGTTGAATTGATGTGATAACAACTATTATATTGCTAGTATTATGGGTCTATTTGGAAAGGTCAGAAAGAAATAATAACTGAAGGAGAGGAAAGGTTAGCAAAGGAGGTTATTAAGATGGCAAGATGAGATCAAGTAAATGGGCAAGGAGAAATTTTCATGGGTTGAGATATTTTGAGTTGGCTAAGATGTGGTTCATTAGCTGGGTGAAGAATAGAAAGGAGTCCTTTGGCACGTCTCATGCAAATATTCATTGGAATTGTTAGGCAGTTTTGGGTATATTCAAAGAAAAGAGAAGGTTTGTGGAGAAAAGCCTAGTGGTGATGTAATGAAATTTAATACAGATGGTGCTACAGAGACAAGCTGTGTGCAACTGTGGGGGTGGCATTATTCTTCATGATTCTAAAAGGATGTACTTATTCTTTGATTCAACATGAAGGGGAGACTCCAATGAAGCATAATTCCTCGCGATCAAGGAAGTTTCGAACATTTTCAAGGATCACTTTAGAGGCAAAAAGTTGTCACTGATTGTGATTCGGTGAATGCTATTTTTTGGGCGAAGGGATTATCAAGACCAATCACAATATAACTTCTCATGCTATCTCGGGAGATTAGGGAGGAATATTGTTGTCCAACCAATGCTGTTGCAGATTTCCTAATGAAGAATTGTGTCTCTAGAAGTGATCTCTTTATTGCAATGTTTTAAAACCGGCTCGTGGAGTAACCGTCTTAGGAGAATATTGGATTGGATAGGTTCAACCGAGGTTCAACTATGCTCAAACTCGCCCAGACTTGTGATGTCAACATGATGTCATATATAATATAAATTAACTGATTAATCAATTAATTAATAATAAAAAAGTTAAATATAATACTATGTAAATAACTATAAAATGTAAAAGATAAGCACTTGAAATATAAAAAGTTGGTAACGTTTCAAAAAAAAAAAAAAAAAGAAAAACCTTTCAAAAAATATACAAAAAGTTGGTTATCATTTTCTTATAAAAATGTGTTGTTTATACTAATTAAAATTATAAATAACAAAATTGTCCAATAATTTAATGAGTTCCAAACCTTTTGTGGGCTAATGAGGGACAATCGCCTCAACCGTTTTGAACCACAGGTCATTAAGGGTTTTCGAGGGTTTGAATTTTGAGAAGGTTTTAAAAATAACGGAACTGCATTTGACAAAGGTTAGGGTTAAATTGGGTTCAACTGTTGGGAAAGGTGGGGTTCTAAAATACTGCATTATTAATTTCTCTTTAGATCGAGGATATTTTTTGTTGTTCTAGTCCTTTTTTATTATTCTTGTACCCTTTTTTTGTGGTTGGTGTGAGCTTCACCTTGGAGCCCGCCCTTCTTTTCTCTCAGCTGTGCTTTCTATCATCATCAATGAATCTTCTTGTTATCTTTATAAAAAGTAAATAGATAAAGAAGTTTAAAGAGTTCTCTTTTTATCTTAAGATGGATTGAAAACATGAATAGTGGAAGGAGCCAAAAAGAGAGAGGGGTAAGAGAAAGAAGAGATCACCCAAAGGAAGACTCACGGAAATTAAGGCCAACAGGCTATGGAGGGGCATTACTGTTGGTTCATGAAAGGGTCCAAACATACTTTTTGGGCCCAAGAAGAGTGGAGAAACATACTCTTCAATCATGTTTGGTTGCAAGAATAAGTGAGAATGAAATAGAATGGGTTGGATGTATTTGGATTTGGGTTAGGTCCTAGTTCATCAAGCCCATTCCATTCCATTTCCACTCATTCTTGCAACCAAACATGGCTTTTGGGTTTGGTCCAAAAAGAGACAGACACAAATAGTGTGCATGGAAGGATCCAAACATAGTTCTTGGGTCCAAAATGGTAAGAGGAACATGAAGTTTGGGTCCAGAGAGAGAGAGAGAGAGAGAGAGAGAGAGAGAGAGAGTCTTGTGAATTTCAAAAAGTTAACTTCTGAATTTTCTTATGGTTCTGTATGGTCTGGTTCTATCACAGGTCATGCATCTTGATGCTGAAAAGGAGATGATGTCTCAATGCGTTGCTTTGCTGGGGAAGTTTATTGCTGTTCGAGAGCCAAATATTCGATATCTTGGTCTGGTAAATATTTTTGCACTAAATTAACAATGACAATACATGTGACTACTAATGTTTGCTGACTTCCTGCACATTCAATTTTAAGGTGGTATTCTATGATTAAGGCAGAATAAGCAATGCAGTACATAGTGTTTATATTCAACTAAGGAATATATACTAAAAAACATAACAATACATCAGCTTCCGGCAAGTATTGTTCTCCATGTTCTTCATTTATTAAGATCCTATTCTTTGTGCAGGAAAATATGACCAGAATGTTGATGGTCACAGATGTGCAGGATATTATAAAGAGACACCAAGCACAAATCATCACTTCTTTGAAGGATCCTGACGTTAGGTAATTTTTAGGGGATCAATGATATTCTACATATGGCTTTGGGAAATTTGATGACATGAGTCAACATGTGAAAGCCTGGAAATTTGTATTTGACGCTTTTCACCAAATATGTTCATTTAAGTTCTTGGCTTTATTGAAGTGCAATATGTGGAAGATAGTTGAAGTGCTAGAGTAGTTGTCCAAATTTGGTGAACTGTAGTAGTGCTTGCTTGAAGTTTCATTACCACATGAGATACCATAAACCACTCTATTAACCAATTTAGTTTGTTCTGCTCTTGATTAATTCCATTTGGTTTGAAGTGCAGAGCAGTAGAAGAGAGTTGAAGTCCAAAAGTATTGCCAAATTCTATGAACCAAAGCATTGCATGCTGAATGCTGTTTCTAGAAATACCACAAGACACAGCGCAGATGTCAATTTAACATGTATTCCATGCTTCAATTTGAAACAATGATGTGCCTACTATGGAGTTGATTCCAAATGCCAATTTGTAACTTGGGGACTGTGTTTAGATTAGGAGACGAGAGGTGCAGAACCTCATCTTATCTTCCTTTCTCCTATTTGGATGTTGTCACTACGAGAAAGTGGGGTCAACTAATAGTTAAAACTTCTCCTCTGGGAAAAGATAATGTTCTCCACCTCGGCTAGGAGAATGCCATCTTCTTTAGCTAAGGAAAAGTTGGTTGCATGTGCAATACGTCGGATGGGTTCCACCTGGTTTATGTTTCTATTTTTTAAATTTTTTTGGGAGTTAAATAAGATGGGATTGAAAGTTTACTTAAATCAGTGGATGAAATTTTGAGCCAAAATTCAAATTTTAATCACTTGATCTTAGTGGTTGAAAATTATCAGACGTTTTTGTTTTTTCTAAAAGATGCCTAGTGATTTTGACCACGAAGATCTAGTGGCTCGGATTTGATTTTTGGGCTGAAATTTGGTCCACATGAATCTCATCAAAATGAACTTTCAATCTCATCCGGATAATTTCTTTTGAGGATTCACAATTTTTTTCCTTTAATTTTTTTTAAACAAGAAGGTGCAACTCATGTGGCGTTATGATTTGATTATCCTATGTGATTAACATCTCTTAACATCATCCAAACAAATGATTTGAAATTCTCTTCGAGAACTTTAAAGGGTAGAGGTTCTCCTGATTTCTTCAACCTCAGGTGAATCTCCTTCTTTAAGTTCTCCTCCAAACACAACCAGGGAGTCATGTCAATATTTTATGTAAAATGTAAAAAAAACTATTATAACATAAAAATAATTAGTAAGTTTATAATGTCACCTAAAAGAGTAGACAAGATGTGATGAGTGAATCAAAAAGAAATATTAATAAGTCTAAAATGGTGGATGAATATACAATTTTTGATCTATCTGCAATATAATATGATAATTTGTGAAACTCCATATCAGTTTTAATGGATTTGGGTTTTTACTTAGTTTCACAAAATTAAACCTCTTTAAAGCAGCTCTTAATTCGCTTTACTCTTAATAATTTCTTCTATTTTTATAATTATTCTTTGCTTCCCAAGGTGCTTGAATTCTTTGGTGAAGCTTTTGGTGTTTGCCTTGTGAAGTATTGAAGAACATCTTTTGCTTTATATATTGCACTTTCTTGTGCCCTCTCCCTTTTCTTTATTAAATTTCTGACCACTTTCAAGAAAAAGGTGTAAGATACAGAATTATATAACATGCATTGGAGGTGTAAGTAAATGTCATTTAAGATGGTTTGGGTGCATTCATAGAAAACTATACATAGAAAACTAGACATGACCCAAGTATGAAGAGTTGAAGCATTACATTGAGAAAGAGGGAGAGGGGGCATTAAAGCCTTGGATCTATGTGGTAAGAAAGGACATCGCAAGTTATGGATCAATAGAGAATATGATTTTATGACAAGGTTGCATGGAGAACTATAACTTAGAATACCAACACTAAATAGAAGTGATAGGTATTGATGAGGGTGATGATTCGAGAGTGTATTCATAATAAACATGCATATGCAAAGGGAATTTTTCTTCCCGCAATCGTCTAATTATTTTCTTTGAAATTAACTCTCATTCATACAGATGTTTGAATGTCTCATATGTGTGGCTAAAATGATCGAACAATTCAGAGTAACATTCTATGAAATGATTGTCTGGACTAGAAAAAGGGACCATCTAATAAGTTGGGAGGATATTTGCTTGCCTTTTATTTGTAGTGGGTTTGGGGTCTGCTCGAACCTTGATATTAACATTCCTTTGTTTTGTAAGTGGGTGTTGATGGTGGTTATGATAAGTTGTCTTTATGGAGGGAAGTGATGATTCACAAATATGGGGCTTTAAAATGATGGTTGGTTGGTTGGTGGATGCTATCTTGAGCAGAGCACAGAGTGTGTTCAAGGTCATTTGTCTGTGTTTTTAGAGGTTTGTCAAAGGGATTCTAAGTCACGGGTTGCCACTGGCAGGATCTACCATTGGTATCTAGGACATTAGACTGATGGAACTTGTTTCTTGACTTGGATGTACCTACTTGGCTTGGCTTGCAGCAAGCTGGGTGTGTGGGGTGGGGGGTGCTTCTACTGTGGAAATGATTATTGTTCCTTGACATCTATCTTTGTGTTTTGGTTTTTGTCTGTTCAAAGGTTAATCTGCTGACCTATCCTTCGACGGCCACATTTTGTGCAATTTTTATTTTTTATTTTAACCATATCAAATAAAGGGACAAAATGTAGTTAGTATGTCTGTGTTTGTGCCAGCTTCTTAAGAAATGGCTATTACTAATTTCATATTTTGTTGGGCTGATTTCTATGCGCCCTCACCCCCTTAAATTGTTAGCAATAAGTCGATATGTTCTGATTGTTCTCTGTTGTAATATGTTTCTTTTTAATTTTTTTATCTGCACCCTGTTCTCATTTTAGGTGCATTTCCTATTGTTTCCCATTGTTTGCTTACTCTTAAGGTTACTATAACAGTAATTATGTTAGGACATCATATATTCTTCCATAAGGGTTTTTTTTTTTATTTCAATTATTTAATGATCTTTGACAAATTGTTAATACCATCATCCAAGCATAGTCTTTGTCTACATGCATTTGCTGGATATAAGAACATCTATTAAGATAAAAAGTCCCCTCTCAAATCACCCAAAAAAAAAAAAAAAAAACCAACTAACTATCCCCTCTCATCATCGTAAGGATTTTTTTGTTTTATTTCAATTATTTAATAATCTTTGACAAATTGTTAATGTCATCACCCAAGCGTAGTCTTTTTCTACATGCATTTGTTGGGTGTAAGAACATCTATTAAGATAAAAAGTCCCCTCTCAAATTACAAAAAAAAAAAAAAAAAAAAATTTTCCCCCTCATCATCATAAGGTTTTTTTTTTTGGTTTTATTTCTTTATTTAATAATCTTTGACAAATTGTTAATTTCATCATACAAGCATAGTCTTTTTCTACATGTATTTGTTGGATATAAGAACATCTATTAAGATAAAAAGTCCCCTCTCAAATCACACACACAAAAAAAAAAAACCAAAAAACAAAAAATCAATTAAAGGGTCAAAATGTGATTAGTCTAAAAAACACTAAATTCATCCATTTGTATATGTTCTGTTTCTTTGTGTATATTTTACCCTCTAATCATCATACTTTCCCATTGATCTGGGTTCACATTGTGAGTTTTACTTTTCCATTCATCCCTGTTTGAGCTGTGTCCTCTGTGACCCCAGAGATCAAATGTTTCTTAATTGAAGCTTGATGCAAGTGCAATTAAGAATTGTCCTCATGTCAATATAATGATCTATTGCAGTATTAGAAGACGAGCCCTTGACTTGCTTTATGGCATGTGTGATGTTACAAATGCAAAGGACATAGTTGAGGAGTTACTGCAGGTACAAATGGTGTTAAGCCACTAATCTTTCCTGATTTCTAGTATTCGATAGGACTTCTGCTGTATTCTTTACCCAATACAGTATGCAGCAGTTGTTCACTGAATAGCATAACAGGACTGATACTTATGCTCATTTCTTTGCTTCACCCTTAGTATCTAAGCACTGCAGACTTCGCAATGCGTGAAGAATTGGCATTAAAGGCTGCCATCCTTGCTGAGAAATTTGCTCCAGATCTGTCCTGGTAAGTAACTAACTTCATCTGTATGAATGATATTTCATGCAGATATTCACATGCACACGTAAAACCTCTTTACATTGACATTTAAAGGTATTTGTCTATTCTACTAGCAGCCAAACATACTCATTTCTGTGAGGACCTATCTATTTGTTTGCAAGGATGTAAATTTCTTTCTGCCCCTTTCTGCCCATCTGTCTCACTCCATCCACAGCCACCCACATCACCATCCTGTGAATTGAATATGTCCTGTTCGACCCTGATCTGAGATCCATGAACTGTTGTATTCAAACCCTATTTTTCATACTTTTCAATGTTATTCAGTCATTCCGTCTGAGGCCTAAAAATCCAAATGTGATGGTTCACTTGAATAGACTTTCATGATAAAGTAGTCAATGTGTAGATTTTCCCATCTCCCCCCTTTGCTTAAACATTGGTCGCCTGAGGTGGAGCCTATATGCTGGTTAACAAGTGAGGCATTTATGAACTGGTAGCATTTGGTTATTTCTTGAAAAATAAATGCAACAGGTTGAGCCCAAATTCTTAGCATATTGGATGTTATAATTATTTTCTAATGTTCTAATTATGTGGTGAATCATGGAGTTGTAGTGAAAAAGGTGTTTTGTCTTTGATAATTGAGAATCCTAAGTTGTATCAGTGCCAATCTGTTGCATGGTTGATTTGGAAGACTTGGCTCCATTTGCATGGAAATTTATTGAATCAAATAAAAAAATGATTGCTTTGAGAAAGCTATTAACTTTTGTAATTAGTGATGAAAAAACAATTTTTTAGTGAACAGAAACTTGATATTTATTTATTTACTTGGTGAACGGAAATCTCTGGGAAGGATTTGCATTGAAGAGGTCAGAATAATCCAGAACGCGTAGTTCCTCAGGAGAGAATCTCTAGACCAACACAACGTTATTCTTCCACTTTACATTATTTATTGCTATTTGATGGTGGTGAAAATGTTATGATGAAGCATTGCAGGTTGATGATTCAACCTAGTGAGAGTCAACTATGCAGGATGAGATGGGTTCACTCATGTCAAACTAGACAAGGGAGTTGACTAAGCTACCAAAAGAAAAGATGGCTTTGCATAACAAGTGGGTCTATAGCGTCAAGGAAGAAGATGATGGCATAACAAGTGGGTCTACAGCGTCAAGGAAGAAGATGATGGCAGCAAACGCTACAAGGGCAGATTGGTTGTGAAGGGATTTCAGCAAAAAGAAGGTGTCGACTGCACTGAGATTTTCTCTCCAGTTGTGAAGATGACAACAATCAGATTGGTTTGGGAATTGTAGCTACACAGGATTTGCATCTTGAGCAGTTAGATGTGAAAACAACTTTCCTTCATTGATGCAGGCCTAGGGTCGAATTAGTGAAAATCCGCCAAAGACGAGCCGTTTCAGAGTATGGTATCTGAGGGACCCGCGCAACCGATCATGGTTCATGAAAGGATTCTGCATTGGCTGGGGTTTTGCTAAGCAATACCCGAACCGATAACACGAGTCTGGGAATTCAACTATGCTTTATGGATTCTAGATTAAAGTCCCTTTTAATCTAATTGATTATAACAATGCGGAAGCAAATGAATACAGAGATTAAAGAGAAAACAATGAACGTCTTAATCTAAAAGCCATAAAACAATAATTGGATTATAATCACCAAGACTTAATTGTAAAGGGGCAAAGACTGGATCCTTGTCCAACTTCAGAAAAATACAGAAGTCCACAGTGTCTTTGAAATAACTTCAGAAATTTTATTGGTGTAAAATTTAAAAAATACCAAGGGGTATTTATACAAAACATGGTGCGAAAAGACCAAAATACCCTTGATCCTTGTCTACAACTATTGTCCAATAGAAACACACCATCTAGCCATGTCATCACTTCCGATGTCTAGGATTTATTGTAGAAAACACAAATTAAAATAAGAAATACTAAAAGATAGGAGAGAGAGAAGTTCTCTCCAAGCTTTCTCAAAGATGGGATTTTCGCCCATGGCATATAGAGGATCTCTCCGTGTGGCACCTCCTCCCTTATCCCTTCACTCTCCTTTCCTCCTTTGGAACTTTCGATCTCCACCTGACACTTGGCACTGTAGGAGAGACTGGGTCTTTCTTGGGCTTGTTGAGGTTTGGCCTGTTTAAGCTTTGTTTTGGACTTAACATGCTGATTTACTACACTTGGACTAACTGGGCCTCGACTTATAAAATTGATGGACTTATTAGACGGAGTCCAGTTGTGGGCCCCTCAATCAAAATGCTCCATGTAAGCCATGGCAATCTGCATCGCTGGTTCAAGGTCCACAAATGAAGAGTCCGAATGAAGATCTTGTGGATCATTGGTCCTGATACCCTCATCATCTCCCTCCAGTTGAGGAGAATTCAAACTCGAGTTGGACTGGTCGTTGGTCTGATGAGGCTCATCATCATGATATGACTTTAGATCACGAATTTTGAAGGTGTCCGATATGTTGAGATCATCCAACAATTTTACCTTGTAAGCACTATCTTTGAAGCGACGTAGGATCTCACAAGGCCCAATATTCCGCTGCTTCAATCCACTGAGAAATCTGTCCTAGCATGAGGCCTTTTTGGAGCAAGAGTGGGTTGGTCGCCAATTGAAAGCCCTGCGGGGCGTGTGTGAGGCCCAAAGCGGATAATATCATGTTACCAGGATGAGTCGTTACATATCTCCAATGAAGCACCGATACGGGTACGCATATCGGATACGACACGTATCCGATACGGGGACACGGCAAATTTTTAAAAACTAGGATACGGGTACGGCAGGATACGCCAAATTAAAAAATTATATAATATATATATAATAATAATAAATTCAAGCATTTACAAAAAAAACATCATAAATTCTACTTTTAGAGTCAACATTTCAACAAAATATAAGTCACTCACAAAATACATGTTTAAACTTATTACAAAATCTGATGGAAAGTTTCAATCTTTCATTTCCTTCACCGGCATCAGTAAAAACAACTGCCGCCATATCTGGTTTATCAAGAGACAAATTTGCACCCTCTAGAACTCCAGCTCCGTCAAATGGATTCCACTGATCTCCTCCAATGTCCCACATCCTAGTTGGTCCTTTGACATAGCCTTCATTCTTCCTTGACAAAAGACGAAGATTTGTATGTATGAACACCAAATCTTCAGCTCTCTTAGGATGTATCTTGTTTCTTTTCATGGAGTGGATGAATGAGTAGGTGCTCCAATTCCTCTCACAACACGATGATGAACATGGTTGTACAAGAAGCTTCAGAGCCATCGTTTGCAGTTTTGGTATAGAAGATCCATAGGTCACCCACTATGTTTTTGGATCTAAGTCCCATCTGTCTTGTAAACAATCAAAGGACCCAAATATATCAGTAGCTCCTGAAAACCTTGCATATTCTGTCAGAACAGCTTTCCTCTCATTCACATCAGGGAAATACCTCCTCAAACATTTGTTTCTCTCATCAGATATCTCTGGATCCTTATGTGGTACAACCCTATTCGGAGCTTGAGCTAGCCATTCACTACTATAATACCTATAGGTTAGAAAAACATAACATTAGTTTGTAAAACATGAAGTTCAAAATCTAAAAAAATAATCGAAATAGATAAATTACCTTGGATTCAAAGAATGAGCCATGCAATGTAGTGGTGTGCAACTTTTAGTCCATCGATCAATGAGTACATCATACACCACACCATAAAAAGTAGATTGCTCATCTAGCTCCTTCAACTCATGGCCATATATCGCCGCCTTCACTTGCTCTATCATTGAATCCCACATATCATAAACCAAATGAAGGGTCGGCTTATCCGTGTCGCACAACCGGAGCATCTCATAGATTGGGCGTGTAAAAGAAAGAATATAGTCAACCTTGTCCCACCATATATCATTTAAAATCATCTCCAGCTTGAGCCTTTCCAACATCATCCTCCTGGTAGGCACTCCATTCCTCACAAATAACCATCTCCTGAAGGCCACGCTTGATAAGCTTCAATCTCTTCAACATCACAATGGTGGAAGCAAATCGTGTCTCGGCCACAGCAAGCAATTTCAATGGTACAATAGAATTAAAAATAGCCAATCTCATAGAATGATTCATAATGAAGTTGCGAATAAAACATGCATCATCTGAAACTTCAGTAATCCAATGGCATTCAGCAAAAACATTCTCATTCTCTCTGTATTTTTTGCTGCACATATATTTTTTAGTGCAAGATTAATGTGTGCACCACACAAGGAGTCCAAAATATGTGAGGGTAATGACCTTCAACAAGTAACCCCGCTGCCTTACATACAAGAGCATTATCGGTCACAATTTGCACCATATTCTCTGACCCAACCTCACGAATTGTGTCTATCATCAATTTGGCAATGCAGTGCTTATCTTTATATTCTTTTGACCCATCAACAGCTTTCAAGAAAATGGGGCCTCCCTCAGATGCAGCCATGAAATTGATCAACGGCCTCCTTTGTGCATCACTCCACCCATCACTAACTAGGCTCATCCCCTTCTCATGCCAAGTATTTTTTATTGGTTGGAGCAACCTTTCAATGTTTGCTCTCTCATTTTGTAAAAGTGTGGTTCTTAAAGCATTATAACCTGGAGGAACATACCCAGCGATCTGATTGCTGGCAGAAAAAGTATATGAACTAAGATAATATGGATTTCTAGCAAAGTGAAATGGCAAACCACCTGAATAAAACATTCTAGCAATTTCACTTGTAAGCCGATCTCTAGCATCATTTTTAAATGCTTGTTCCAAAGCACTTGTACCTCCAACTCGTCTTTTTTTCCCCTCACTAGTTGATGCTGAGGCCATATGAGTTGCAATGGAACGATTCGGTAAGGGAACATTTCTTGGTCTAGACCTCTCTTCAGCTTCAGAAATAACTTTGAAGAGTTCCCTTAAATATTCTTCAGTCACAGAAGAACACATTTGAATCCCTTTACCAATTTGCCTCAATAGATGAGCCTTAACCCTAGAGTATGAACCGTTGAAATCCTTATTACAGAAATTACACTTCCACTTCCTATTTCCACCTCCAAGAGTCGAATCTCTACTTTGCAATATTGTAACATAGGACCAAAGAGGACAATGGTCATCCATAGCCAGTGAAGAATAAAATCTACTTGTAGCTGTACTACTAGATGAACCACACCTACTACTACCACTGCCCTCAACACCAGTAGCCATTTCAATTCACAAACAGGCTGAACGACAAATATAGATAAGAAAAAAAACAAAAACAAAATGTCAGAATTTTAAATTTTATGATTGGTTCAAACATAGATAAGAAAAAAAACAAAAACAAAATGTCAGAATTTTAAATTTTAAATTTTATGATTGGTTCAAATCAGAATTTTAAATTTTATGATTTTTACTGGCTCAATCTTTAAAAAAATGAAATTAAAGAGTAATAACAAAAAAAATAAAAAATTGTATTAACAACTCCTCGTAATGGATTGCAGCTTTGCAGGTTGACCAACAACAGTGATTTTGCTAGTACATGCACAATTTCTTTTTATGTTTGGGGCCAACAGATTAGTTTAAACTTTTTTAAAGATAATTTAATGATTTTTTAATTTAAAAAACAGTAAAAATAATATAAAATAAATGGTTAGGAGTTTTTACCTGAATACACGTCAAACACAAACAATAAAGAAACACCTTTTCTGCTAACAGACTCCTTTTCCCTTTTATCTTTTTCACTTTCTGTCTTTCTGAGTTCCTTTTTTGCAGAAGAAAACTCGATTGTGGGTTCGATTGTGGGTTCAGCCCTTTTGGGATGAGATCAAGAGTGACCTTGGCCGAGAAAGGTCTCGAAGGAGGACGAATATCTGAACGAGAAGAGCACCTTCTGTTGAAATCAAACCCAGTTTACAAGAATAAGAAGGAGACGAAGGAGAGAAGAGAGAACACGAAGACGAAGAACAGAGGAAGAGGAGAGAAGAAGAGAACACGAAGAACAGAGGAAGAGGAAGAAGAAGAAGAAGAAGAGAATAGAAGAAGAAGAAGAGAAGACGAAGAAGAAGAAGAGAAGAAGAAGAAGAGGAAGCATACCTGGAAACGGACGAAAAGCAGCCGCAGCAGAGGAGTCGTCGCAGCAGAGGAGCAGAGGAGTCGCAGCAGAGGAGCAGCAGAGGAGAATACCCTTTTTCTTTCGCACGAAGTGGAGGAGACGGAAGATAGGGTTTCAATTTTGTGTTTTTTTTTTCTTTTTTCCCCTTTTACTCGTTCGCACTAGGCGCATGCCGTATCCCGTAATTTTTTTCTCGCCCCGTGTCCCGGACGTGTCCCGCCGTATCTCGGTGTATTAGTTGCCGTATCCTAATCTAGATACGTGTATCTGAGAAGTATCCATAATTAAAATATTTTTTAATTAATTGGATATGTACCGGGTACGTATTCGAGCCGTATCCGGCCATATCTGTGTCGGATACGTACCGGATACGGGTACTTCAAGTATTTTGAAGTATCCGTGCTTCCTAGCATATCTCCTTAGTTCATATTAGTCATACAACTAATGGCATGGCAGACTACTTTGCTATGCTGGGAGTTGATAACGGCTTCTCCGGGGTTTTCTTACTTTGACTTTTGAGTATGTTCCTTTGATTGCATTCGGGACAGAGGGGTTGATTGATAGTAGTTATTGATTTGTACCTTTTGATTGTGTTTTTATTATTTTCTTCTTCTTGTTTGTCTTTTCCTTTTTGTTTTAGGTCTATTTCTTTTAGACCCATTTTCTTTTTTGTTCTTGTACCTTTTATCTTTGATTGAATAAATTTCCTTTGTTACTGCTCAATTTTTTTTTTTTTTTTAATGTGTAAAGATTATTTAGGATATGTACGTCGGTGCAACTACCAATGTTAGAACTGTGTAGCGAGATGGCAGACTTCCTAGTTGGAGTGGGACTCCACTGAATTATGGATAACCTAACATCAACAAGCAAAGATGAAGTGTCGTGGTGTATATATTTTGTAGATAGTATAATTTTAATTAGTGAGACGAAACTACTAACTCAATATTAAGTTGGAATCTTGGAGGAGAACTTTTGATACAAGTGTTCTAAAAATTAGTATAACAAAAATAGAATACTTGAGTGTAACTTTAGTGGAACTAAGACAAACTTTCAGGTTAACATTAGAAATGACAGTATTGCACTAGCACTACAATGAGTTTAGATACATGATCACTATGGTAGAAGGCCATAGACGATCTAAATTAGAGCTAGAAGATATCAAGGCTTGGGCCTCTTCTAAGTTGTGCATGGGGGGGATTTAATGCCATTAGATTCCCTTCCGAGAAGAAAGGGGGTAGGGGATACACAAGGGCGATGGAAGCTTTCTCTAAGTTTATCGATAGATGTGAGTTGATTGATCTACCTCTCATAGGTGGGCGATAGTATATGGTCTAGCGGTCAGTTAAGAGGGGCCATGAGCAGGCTCGATAGATTCCTTATTTCGGCAGATTGGGAGGCTCTCTTCACTTGTGCTAGTCAGGTGAAACTTTTCTAACCCATATCAGATCATTGTCCGATTCTGTATGCTTCAGAGGAGATTGATTGGGGACCGAAGCCATTTTGGTCTAATAACTTGTGGCTCCAAAATTTGTGGAACTTGTGAAAATGTGATGGGATAACTACAATATACAAGGATGGGCAGGCTTTGTTTTGTTAAAAAAACTCAACATGCTCAAATGGAAAATAAAAGAATGGGCTGCCTCAAATGGGGGTAATGTAAAGGATAAAAAAGAATTAGCAGTTCGGGAACTTGAGCATTGGTCTAAGATGGAAGAAGATCATGATTTAGACGAGGGGGAACTAGCTGCCAAGGAGTCCAAAACAAATCTTTGGGACTGTTTGCGGTTGGAGGAGGTGTACTGGAGACAGAAGTCAAGGGTTACTGATAGGGTTGCATTAGGGAAGATGTTGTGCGGTTCTTTTCAGCTATTTTTCAGCGGACTTCTAAACCTTCTCTTTTGCTGGATCAGTCTCCTTTGCCTTCCACTTCTTGTCTTTAGCCGCTACCTGTGGACCCGGGTACTTCCTTTCCCTTCATTTCTTCTGCTTTGCTTGCTTGTGATGATTGGAAACCTCGTGCCTTGTTTGCTTCTTCTTTGTTCTAGGCGTTGTTCGGATCGCGTGGTGGTTGGCCTCTCTCACCGTCATTATTGGTGCCTCATTCTTCTTTGTCGGCTTGGGGTGTTTTCTCTTTCTTTGACGTGAAGCCGCTTCTTTTCGGTAACAGTGCTGTTGATCATGTTCTCTCGTCTCTGTTTGCGGTGGGTAGCTCCTTTGTTTTCGACATCAGATTTCTTAGGAGGTTCTCCTCGTAATCTCGGCTCTTGGTTGCAGATTGCTGGCTGGGCTTGCAGCTGGATCTTTCTCAGCCCTCGGTGTTGTTTGTTGTTGTGTAGTTGATCTCCTTCGAGGCTCGGGTGCTATCCCTTCCCTTCTTTTCTTTCTTCTTCTGAACTAGATGTTTCCTCTTGCGGTCAACCTTCTTTTTCTTGTCTTGTGTCTTGGGTGTTGTCTTTCCTTTCTCTAATTACTCTCCCTTTCTCTCTACCTAGGAGTCTTGGCTCTCCTTTCTATATCCTAGTTCCGCCTCTAGTATCAATCTGAGGTCCCTTCAGCCAACTTTGGATGGGTTAGAATTCACAAAGATTAGCAGGGTGTTGGGGTTGGTGCTGTGGCTTGAGAGGGATTTTTCTTTAGAAGAGATTATGAAGGCCTTGGAGAGTTTAGAAGGTGATTAGGCGCCTGGACCCAATGGTTTTAATTTCGCCTTCTTCTAGGCTTGTTGTGAAACCGTTTGCCCGGATATTCTCAGTTCTTTAAGGACTTTTATCATGATGGCATTATCAATAAAGGCCTGAAGAATTCCTTTATTACCTTAATCTGGAAAAGGGAGGGACCTTCCGAGCTGTCACATTATCGTCCAATTAGCCTCGTTGGTAGTATCTACAAGCTGCTGGCCATGGTGCTAGCAGAAAGGCTAAAGAAAGTATTGCCAGAGGTCATTCGCGAGTCACATGGAGCCTTTATTGAGAATAGGCAAATTTTGGATGGTGTCCTGATTGCAAATGAATTGGTCTATATGAGGAGAAAGGAGAGGAACCGGGTTCGCTTTTCAAAATTGATATGGAGAAGGCGTACGATTGTGTGGACTGGTCTTTTGTTTGAGAAGATGGATTTTGGCAGTAGATGGAGGAGGTGGATGAAGGCTTGTGTGGAGGACACGAGATACTCAATATTGGTGGAATGGCTCACCTACGCCTCCAATTTCCACAAATAGGGGACTGAGACATGGGGATCCTCTTTCTCCTTTCATTTTCACAATGGTGGGAGAAAATTTGAATAGGTTGGTTCTGAAGGCCAAGGAGTTGGGTATCGTGAGGGGCTTTGAGGTGTGCCCGGGGGGCTGGTGGTCTCACATTTACAATTTGCAAATGATGCTTTATTCTTCTGTGACAATAGTAGATCGGAGGTTTTAGGTTTTCGCGCGATCCTTAGATGCTTCAAGTTGGTCTCCGAGCTTCGGATCAATTTAGGCAGAAACACACTCATTGGGGTCGAGATGTAAAATTCAGTGGTCAAAGAATGGGTGATGTTGTAGGTTGTGGAGCTGGGAAACTGCCCTTTACATACCTTGGCCTCCCAGTCAGAGGGAACCCAAGGTTTAAGAACTTTTGGTCCCTAGTAGTGGATAAGATAGAGAGAAGATTGGTTGGGTGGGGTAAGAAGTACCTATCCTTGGGTTGTAGGGTTTTTCTTATAAAATCAGTATTCATCAATCTTCCCACGTATTTCCTGTCTCTTTTTAAAGTGTCCAAAGGAGTGGTCTATACAATGGAAAACCTTTTCCTGAGGTTCCTTTGGGGAGATCAGGAAGATAAGAGGAAGGTTCACTTAGTGGCTTTGTTGGAGGTTACCAAAGCTAAATCCAAAGGCGGCTTGAGTTTAGTTCCTATTCGTCTGAGAAACGAGGCCTTATTATGAAGGTGGGGTTGGTGCTTTGGAAGAGAATCAAACACTTTGTGGGTTCGAGTTCTATCTCCTAAATTTGGCGCCTCTAATGTAAATGGATGGAGTTTGGGGGAGGAAGTGGACAAGTCGGGCTCAAGGGTTTTTAAATCTTGGTGGAGGATTTGTCAAAGTAGGTCGGTGGTTGGCAAGCTCTTCAGGGGGAGACTCCGTCTTTTAGTAGGTAAGGGTAATTGGAGCTTTTTTTGGAAGGACCTGTGACTGGGGGATTGAACATTGAGAGAAAGGTTCCCAAGGATTTTTAGGGCAGCTAGGAATAAACTGGCTTTGGTACAAGATGCCTGCTGCGTGGGTGATTGAGACATTTCGTGGCATTTTTACTTTAGGAGAGAGCTTAGGGCCTTCGAGGTGGAGAGTTTAAATGAACTTAAAACCCAGTTGGGGGAATTCCCATTGGATTAAGAAGGTGACGACGTGTTGGTGTGGATGGGTGATTCACTGGGGACCTTTTCGGTTAGATCTATGACCAAGTTAGCTACTCAAAATGTAAATGGCTCAGTTGTACCTCAGCCCCTCTTTTGGAAGAGCTTGGCTCCTCTTAGGGTACAATTGTTTACATGGTGTAGCGCAAAAAGGAAAATTCTAACAAGGATGGACCTTAGGAGAAGAGGCCTATTGAGCTCGGATGGAGACACCAATTGCCCCCTTTGTGATTCAACTGATGAAACTATCGAATATCGATCATTTGTTTGCCGCTTGCCCTGTATCTTGGAGGCTTTGGAGTTGTTTTTTGAATCTTATGGGAGTCTCTTAGGTTAGCTCCGGATCCTGGGATAGTTTGATGGAGTCATGTTCTCTTCATCATCTTAGGTACAGGGGGAAACTAGCCTGAGTCTCGATCCCAGTGACAGTCTTGTGGACCATATGGAAGGAGAGGAACTCTAGGATCTTTGAGGGGAAGTCAACAAAGTTTAGCGAGCTCTTTCAGGAAGCAAAATGGAGGATGTGTACTAATAAGGAATTCAATGATCTTAGAGTCGGGGATCTGTTTCAGTCTTGAGAAGGTTGTATGAAATCTATCCCACGAAAGAAGAAAAAACAGGTTCAGTGGTCGCCCCCACCCCCACCACCACGTAGTGGGATCCTTAAGTTTAATGTGGATGGGGCCTCTAGGGGCAAACCTGGACCGGTTGGGATCAAGGGTGTTCTTAGGGACCACACGGGCTCCACACGTATTGTTTTCACGGAATCTGTGGGGACCAAGAAATCTAATGAGGCAAAACTTATTAGTATTCGGAGAGCCTTGACCTTAGGAGTGGGTTTGGGGAGAATAACATTAGTAAATGAAAGTGATTCATCCAACGCTATCAAATGGACTAGGGGAGTGAATCATCCTCTATGGAGGTTAATCACTCTGGTAAAGGAGATAAATGGATTAGCCGCGGGCCTGGAGATGTCCTTTACACATATCAGTCGAACAACCAACGGAGTCGTGGATTTCTTTGCAAAAATGGAGTTGGAGGAACGATTTGTGGCGTTTTCCATTTACCGGGAGGTTAGTTGCTTTTGTAGTCTTCGAGATGTACCCTTATAGTTGTTTTGTTTTGGTTGCTTGTTTTCTCTTTCTGGGGCCTAATTCTCTTAGGCCTTTTTTCTTTTTTTAGCGGTAATGAAGTAGAAATCTTTTTATAGAAAACAAAAGGTACAAAAAGGAGGTCTAAGAGATAGAGACCGAAGAAAAAGCAAAAAGAAAAACAAATACAAAAACACTCAAAGAGAACAAATACAATACAAAATATCTCCAAATACAATTGGATGAACCCTTCTTTTCAAATGTAGAAAATGCCTGAAGAGATCCTTTTACACCATTTTTAGCAAATTAGTCCACTACCCCATTTGTTGTGCGCCTGATGTAAACAAAGGAAACCTCAACACCCCTTACTAGTGTCTTGATCTCCCTAACTGTAGTAATCAATCTCCAGGGTGATCTCTTCGACCCTTTGGCCCATTTAATGGCATTTGCCGAGTTTCCTTCTATATTATTAATTTCCCACCACCTAGACCAACCCAAATGGACAAAGCTCTTCTGATACTAAATGGTACCTATTGACTCTATGAAAACCACAAATGTTTGACCTGTGTGATCTCTAAGTACCCCCCAATACCTGCTGGTCTCTGTTTTCCCCTAAAAGCTCCATTCACATTAAATTTCATGACCCCGGCTTGAGGGGGTACCCAGTCCTCCAAAGATTTGGAATTCCTAGATCTTACTCTCATACAACCCTCCCAAGATGATAACATGTCACTGGCTTTGAAATCTTTAAACTCTTTGTTGGGTGAGAGCCATGTGTAAAGTCTCCATTTGACTCTTTGAAATAGCTTGCCAATCTCGGTAAACTTTCCTTCGAAAATTCTAGAATTTTTTTCTTTCTATGTAGTTCATGAAATAGCTGTCGGAATTGTGAGCCATGCCATCCTCCACCTTGTATTGTGGAAAGGGGAAAACCATGAACCCAAAGTTTCTGCCCAGGTGCTAGCACCTACCCATGAGACACCCATTAAACTATAGAAATGACCCCATTGGTGCCAAGCAACTGGGCAAGTGACAAAAGATGATCGATGGTTTCATCCGATAAACCACAAAGAGGACAACTTCAATCTTCCTCAAGACTCAAAAGGCCTCTCCTCCTAAGATCCATTATTGTAAGAATTTTCCTCTTCGTCACGCACTAGACAAAGGTCTGAACCTGAGGAGGCGCTTGATTTTTCCAAACTAGACTAGCGGACACCGTCGGCGAACTCTCCAGTTGTGTGACTATGTCCACCATAGATTTGACCGAGAAGATCCCAGAGGAGTCGCTTGTCCAAACCAACTCGTCTTCTTCTCCCAAAGCCAACGGATACCGGATATTCACCTAAGAGTCCTAAAAGCTCTTCCAGATTCTCTTTTTCAAAAGAGCTTAACTATCCAGAGGATGTTAGGACCTTCTGCTTGATAGTTGTCCTGAACTAAGGCTTGCTTGTTCCTTGCAGCCTTAAATAATCTTGGGAAACTATCTCGCAACGCTCTATCCCCCAACCAAAGGTCGCTCCAAAACAGAATCTGATCCCCTTTGCCCACTAGGAATCTAAGCTTTCCTTTAAAAAGGTACCCAACTAATGACTTGCCTTGACTGATCCTCCACAAAGCTCTCACTGTAACTGAACCAACCTTCTTCGCATCTTCTTCCAGCCATTTTTATTGTCAGTTCGGTACTTGGCGCTCAAAATCCTAACCATAAAGCATCCCTCTCTCGCCCAAAATGCTAACCCCATTGCATGAGAACACTTCATTTTTTATTTGCAATGGTATGATTCCAAGACCCTTTCGATTTCGATTTAGAGAATCCAGACCAAGCAACAAGGTGAACTTTCTTTTTCATTTCCTGATCACCCCATAAGAACCTTCTGAACACCATTTCCACTCTATTGGTAACCCCTTTCGGCATCTCAAATAATGACATGAAGTAGGTGGAAGGTTTGATTAAGACAGATTTAATCAGTGTTAGCCTGCCAGCCAAAGAAAGATATTTCCTGTTCCACCCAACTAACCTTCTCTCCACCTTTTCAATCATCGGTGTCCAAAATTGTTTCCTTCTAGGGTTGCCTCCGACTGGTGGGCCAAGATATGTAAAAGGCAATTTCCCCACACCACAACCTACATCGTCTGCCCATTCCTTAACCCTCTCCTCTTCCACTTCTATACCAATAAGAGTGCTTTTGCCCAAATTAATTTGGAGACCTGAAACTAGCTCAAAGCACCTGAGAATAGCTCTAAAACCCAGAATCTCCAATCTGTTGGGGTCAAAAAAAAATAAGGTGTCGTCCGCAAATTGAAGATGTGTGATACTCGCCCCGTCTGGTGACACCGCAAAACCTTTTACCACTCCTAGCTCTTTAGCCTTCTTTACCAACTTGTTAAGACACTCCCCTACTAGCCTGAAGATGAAAGGAGATAAAAGGGTCTCCTTGCCTAAGACCCCGCTTTGCCATGATTGGCGATGTTGGAGATCCATTTACTAGGATGGAATATGAGGTCTCTTCCACACAAGCTTTCATCCACTTTCTCCACTGATGTCCAAAACCCATCCTTTTGAATAAATACCCAACAAACGATCAGCCCACAAAGTTGTACGCTTTCTCCATGTCTATCTTAACAAGCAAACTTGGTTTCTTTTCTTTCTTCCTCAAATGGACCAATTAATTGGCGATCAGAACACCATCTAAGATTTGTCTGCCCTCTACGTATGCCCCTTGCGTGTCACTAATCACTTCCGGTAATGCTTTTAGCCTTTTTGTAAACACTGCCTAAACAATTTGTTTTCCTTTTCTTGTAACTAACTTCTTTTTCAATAAATTTTTTCTGTTATTGCTCAAAAATAAATAAAAGATAACTAATAGGATGGGAGTGGGTTGGGCAAAATGTAGAAGCTAGTTGAGTCTTGTGTGATAAAAGAGTTCCACAATGCTTGGAGGGACAATTTTATAAAATAGTCATTAGGCCCAGAATACTCTATGGAGTGGGTGCTGGGCAATAAAAAAGGAAGATAAATGGATAAAAGTTAGGGTAATGGAGATGCACATGGAACGTTGGATGATTGAAAGAATTCTAAAAGATAGAGAGTTAGAAATTACCACAAAATGGATGGTTTAGAAACAACCCCAAGTGGATGACAAATTGAGAGAAACTCACTTGAAGAGGTTTGGTCATGTAAGAAGAAGATCGAAGATGACCCCAAAACATAGAGTCGAGTAGCTACAAATTGCTAGCACAAAGGGTGAAGGTAGACCACTGAAAATATGGAGGGAAGGGATAAAGAAAGGCATGATAGATAATGGAGTAAACTGACTTTTTTGGTTATGATAAGGTCAAATTTAGAAGTAGAACTCGAAAAGCTGACTGTATATAGATGGATTTTGGCAAATGATGATTCCCTTCTGTGGTGGCCAAATTGGATGAGAACAAGCTTGAAGCCAAGGTACTGTGGGAAGGTTTACAATATATTTTGACTCTATCATACCATTGAAGGAAATGGGAGCTATAGCTTAGCTTGGGCAGCTACCAGAAAGGTGGAATCCTTGGGCTTCGTCTTTCATTTGTCAAGAGAACAGGAATGTTTCTAAGTTGCTTTTATACTAACACATCTTAAGGAAAAAGATGAGACATAACACATCTTGAGGAGAAAAATTCTCTCAGAATGCACGGTATTAATAGATGTTGTCATTTCATGCACATTATTGAAGCTTTTACTTCTATATTTATCTTCAGTCTACACAATCTTGTATATCAAGATTCTTTCTATTTTTTGTCTTGGTATACATCGTTCTAGATATTATTTGTAACCTTTTAATCCTTGTGCTCTTTATTTAAAACTGATTATAATCCCTTTTTGTATCATATCAATCTACATTATAATAATGAAATTTTATATCAATCTACATTGTAATAATGAAGTTTTTGATGGATTCTTTTTTTTTTTCCTTCGCTTTATAGAAAGTGCTATTTTTTGAAGGGGTAAAGATAAGTTAGTATCTCTCTGCTGTTGCTCTGTGTGCCTTAAAACTTTTTATCTTCGATTAGTCTCCCTGTGCTGTTACTGTGTTCCTTAACTTTTTGTCTTCGTTCATTATATAGGTATGTAGATGTGATTCTTCAATTGATTGACAAGGCTGGAGATTTTGTGAGTGATGACATATGGTATCGTGTGGTCCAGTTTGTCACAAACAATGAAGATTTACAGGTACTTGTGCTTTGTTTTTTTTTTTATTATTATTATGATGATGATTTTTTGGCCATTGTTACTTTAATGATCCCTTGCTTCTTGCAAAGGATTTTGTTGTGCATTTGTCTGACGCTTTTTATTTCTTTCAGCCTTATGCTGCAATAAAGGCAAGAGAGTATCTTGAGAAGCATGCATTGCACGAAACAATGGTCAAGGTGCGCATTTTGTAGTCGCAACATGCAATTATAATGTTGTCTTACTCTTTACTTTTGGGAGTTGAGCCCATCATATGGTCTTTAAAGACAATATCGCTATGTGAAATATTCATATTTTTTTTCAACTTCTAATGGATCATATCTTGAAACAAAGATCGACATTTATCAAATGATACCTTGTTTATAGATGCCACAAGCTTATGTAAGCTTGGACAAACATGTACCCTGGGGGCAGTCATGCGTGTGGTCTTTTACCGTCTGTGTCCATGCTATGTGGCTGAGTGCATTCTGCTTTCTTTTGCCTCATTGATGACCCAGCTGTCACCTTTGCTGTCCTACCCCACTGCACCCTCATTGATGGCTCTTCCCACAACCCTTATAATTTCTTCTACCACTTTTGGCTTCTTGTTGATTGATTATGGAGGTTTCTTTTCCTTCTGTTTTGACCAATGTTGTTAAAATCGCACTATTCATGGTTTGAATCGTGTGATTCGAATTGAAACGTGGGCTCCAACGAGCCAAATGGCATATGGAAGAAAATTGTACGATTTTGGGGTTGAATTGTAAATCGTGCGATTCAAACCCTAAAATTGCAAAATCGGACGATTAGAAAATACCTATTTTTCGTCTGGAGCTTTTCATTTTTCCTCTTCTTTTCCTTTCGTTTCTTCTTCTTCTTGAATCACAGCTTTCCGTCGCAGATTATCTTTACTTTCCTTCATTTTTTCCTTTCTTCCTCTTCTGCTTCCGCCGCATCTTCATTTTTTTTTCTTTTCTCCTCTTCTGCTTCCACCACATCCCTAACTTACTCTTCTGCTTCTGCCTCCCTAACTCTACTCTTTTGCTTCCGCCACAATCCCTAAAGTTTAGGGTTTTAACTTGTGCTTCCGCTGCATGCTCTTTTTCCTCCTAATTTCGTTCGACAGTTCTCTCTCATGCAAGGACTGTTTTGCATGAGACATGTGAGCACGTACATTCGACCTTTTTCTCCTTTTGTTTAGTTGGAACTATGTTTTTACCATCATTTTTAATTAAAAAATTATCTTTTTTATTTTTTCTTTTCAACCTTTTCTTACTATTTTATAAAAGATAAAAATCTCTAATTTTAATAAAAAATCATAAATGCTAATAGAATTTGTCAAAACTTAATATTTATATTTTAATATTTTTTGTTAGATTTTTTTGACATTTTGGAATTTGGAAATTTGGGATAATTTTTTTTTTTTGAATGAATTATGATGATTTGGAATGTGAAACCAATGTTGTCAAACTTGAATCGTATCGTGAATCAGTATAGGGTGTGAATCGTTAATTGTAGAATTGTATGATTCATAATGTTTTTTCTAAAATTATTATTTATACTATATTTCATATAATATGACAGAATGATAACATGATTTTTCAGTTTCTCATAATATATAAGTAAATATGTAAATATACGAATGTATGACAAAATGCATTAGAAGTGAAGTTTTTACATTCCAAATGGTCATAATTCATAAAATTTTATTATCCAAAATTCCAAACCTCTAAATATTTAATTCACCATCCACACAAAAAAATACAAAAATATATTAATGTCAGATTTATATATATATATATATATTAAGTATTTATAAATTTAAGAAATAAACAATTAAATCAAATAGTTTTCTTTTAAAAAATAAACATATTTTTTAGATCTTTTTATTTTTATTTTAAAATAGATACAAAAATTTGAAAAGAAAAAATAAAAGAGATCCTTTTTAATAAAAATATGAAAAATATATTAGAAATTAAAAATCTAAAAACAGTATCCAAAAAAATCCAAAAATAAATCAAGGACGTTTAAATAAAATTTATTAGCATTTATCAAATAATTTAAGAAAAAATAAAAAATAGAGTTTTTTAATTTTTTTAAAATTGGCATAAAATTTTGAAAAAATAAAAGATATCTTTTTAATAAAAATAGAAAAAGATTGTAAAATTAAAATTATAAAAGCATGATAAAAAAATTGATGTAGGACACACACAACTTACATGGAGGATTTACTATTTTCGTATTTTACTATATTTATTTTCGGAGTCCTTGTAAAAGGTTAGGTCGGTGGCTTTCCTTGTTAGTTTTGTAGTTTAAGATTAGATTAGAAGTTGTTATTTTCGTTTTAAAATAAATCAGGAAGTTTCCTAGTGTGTGTGGGATTCTAATATGTAGATTTTAGCCTAGATGGTCTTCTTTCGTGTTTTTTATATAAACTATGTAATGGCTTGAGAAAGAACACTCAACGATGGATATTCGAATAAAATGTATCGAAGGCATAGCTTTTTTCCTTTCTTTTTTCTCTTCTTCTTCTCCTGTCTAGGTATATGCATATCTTCTTCTTATTCCTGCCAAGTTGCAGGCGTGCTCCTGCATCAATTAGTTTAGAGCCAAGGTTCTCTGTATCTCTGTTATACAGAGATGACCTTGTTTGGAGATAGGTCCCTGCATTTTTAGGGACGATCGTAGTTTTGATTCTATTAAAAAAAAAAAAAGGAAAAAGAAAAAAAGAGAGGAGGTTTTTGAAGAACCTGTGCCGCTGCTGCTGTGAAGCCTCCTTGTTCGATTAGCCCAACCGATCCCAGGTAACACTCCCTTTGCGCCTAACCCCCATCTTCCCCCTTTTCCATCGTCAAAACAAGAACTCAACCAACCATCTCCCCTATTTGCAGAACCCACCCAACCCCACTTCCCCTTTGTCCAGGGAAACAAACACAAAACAAAACTTGTTGTCCACCTCTTGCTTCAGCCTCGCTCTTCCATTTCGAAAAACGAAAACCACTCGAGATCATGCCTCTGCCTTGCTTCCGTCGCATGCCCTCTCTATTTTTTCGCCTTTTCTTTCTTCCCCCCCTCCCCCCTATTTCGTTTTTATCGTCATGTTTCAACCCATATTCAGCCCTAACAGACTTATTCCACGTGCCAGAGACCCAACTTAATGTCACGATAATCCCATCCCTTTTCATTTTCATCCCTTTCGCTGCCTTAAACAGCGACATTCATATCACCCCTTTTCTTTTTCATCGAACCCTAGCTTATCCCTTCTCCCACATGCTGCAACTTATCCATTCTCCCACGTGCGTAGTAACCTTCCTATTAAATCCCATTCGTAACCCCTTTTTCCCATTTCACTCGAAACTTATTTCATCCCCACGTGGCCATTAGTTATTCCTTTAATTCATTAAGCCGTGGAGCCCACCTTTGACCATCCTTTACCTTCGCTTGACCAGCTATGTGTCCCCTTTGACCGAACCTGTCCCCATATCTTACCATTGGGTCCCAACTCACCCATCCATTAAACCAATTACCCAACCCTCCTCATACTTCCCATGTCATCCCATCACATACCCATCTAACCGATATAATGTGCCCTATAATTACCAGTTAGTTCCTTCCTATTCCCATCTGCCGAAGTCACCCAATTATTTCCAGCTCCCGAACTGCTCCAACCGTCGTGTCTGGGTCCCTGTGGCACCCCGGTCTAATTACCCGCATCATGTAGACCTGATCGCATCCAACAACAATGGTGATCAATATCTCAGCAAATTTGAGTTTAAAGAATTTAAATCCGAGTTCAAAGTAGTTATATCTAAAGTTCTATCTGAATTGCGCTCTGGCTTACAAGATTCGATGCAAGAGTTCACATCGAAATGCGTGCATGCTTCCTCAAGATGCGTGCTTTCTCCTCCAATGTCACACTCAAAGTTCATGCATGCTTCTCCAGAAGTCGTCGCCCCACAGACAATGCCCTTGTTGCCGGCCCCACAGTCAATGCAACCGATGAGTGTCGATCCTCCACCACCACTAATACCTCAACCACCACCTCAGCCAATTACCCAACCATCTCCATACCCGAATCCCATCCCATTACGGATGCTACGCATTCATCTATGGTTCTTCGTCCGACAGCCCCTCCAGACCATGTGATCACTATTGTGTCATTTGAAGACCCCTTCGCGATCAACTTGGTTCCTCCATGCTTGAGTCTTTTGCTTCTTCACCCTACAGCATGGACGCTCTCCTCGTCCGTGCGTTGCAAGTTGTGCAATTACATGCTCCATCATTCGCATGTACGGCTTGGTCTTTATCTTTGTTTGGTGCCTTGTGATTTTGCTGATTTCAACTCGAGGACGAGTTCTTTTCAAGATTGGGGGACTGATGTAGGACACACACAACTTGCATGGAGTATTTACTATTTTTATTTTTTGGGGTCCTTCTAAGAAAGCCATGTCGGTGGCTTTTTTTGTTGGTTTAGGACTCTAAGATAAGATTAGAAGTTGTTATTTAGTTTTAGAATAAATCAGGAAGTTTCCTATTGTGTGTGAGATTCTAATCCTGTGTAGCTTTTGGCCTAGATTTCCTTATTTCGTTTTTTTTTTTTTTAATATATAAAGGTAAATAATGGGTTGAGAAAGAACACTCAACGATGGATATTTGAATAAAATTTATTGTAGGCATAGCCTTTTTCCTATCTTCTTCCTCCTCTTTTTCTCCTGTCTAGCTATAGGCATATCTTTTTCTTCTTTCTGCTAAGTTGCAGGTGTGCTCCCGCATAGAAAATCCTCATCCGAAGCTGAAGAAGAGAGGGCTGTGCGAAATCTAAAGACGAAAAGGCCTTGCAAAAACTAAAGAAGAAACTAGTAAAAGTTTTCACGTATAAACAGTCCTCACATGCGAGGACTTTCTAAGTTAACGAAAGTATAACCTTAAGAAATAGAGGCGAAAGCTGCTAGGGAATTAAAAGAATGAAAAACCGGAGGAGAAGCGACAGAAACAGAGCAAGACGGAAAAAAAAAATGAAAAAGAAAACGTAGAAAAAAGAATAAAGACTAGAAGAAGAAAGTGGAAAGATGAAGAAGGAAAAGAGGTATGCTTTCCAAAACTTGCGTCTTTCCCTCTTCTTTTCCTTGTTGCACTGAATCGCACGATTTGCGAGTCAACCCAAAATCGTGCGATTTTTAGACTGTTGATTCAAGATGCGATTTGAGTCGTTGGACCCTCCGAGTCGAGTCAAATTGCATGAGTCGACTCGCTACTCATACGATTTTGACAAAGTGGTTAAAACTTGACTTCTAATGTATTTTTATTCTATTTCGCTTTGGTGCATTTTGTCACGTGCTCATCTGTTTTCATATATATATATATATATATATATATATTATGAAAAATTGAAAAATTATCTTATTATTCTATATTATATTATATTTATTTATAATTTATATATAATTGTTGAAAAAAATATTATGAATCTTACGATTCTACGAGTTTGACAACATTGGTTTTGACCCTTTCTTCTAGTTGCTATGCTTAAATCAATTTTTTGATAGCTAAAAGATAGTTTGGTCTATTCAGTCGATGGAACACAGAACAGAACACAGGATTAGTGTTATCTAGTTAGTCACTGACAAACGACAATGAGAGGAGAGGTTGGTAAAGGAATCCAAGGATTTATGTGGTTGTAAATTTTAAGAGTAATGATATTAAAATTGTACGATTCACGGTTCGAATCGTGCGATTCAAATCGAATCGATGCTTGTCTCGATTCGAATCGGTAGGGAAATCGCAAAAGAGCAAAAATCGTACGATTCTGGGAGTGACTCACAAATTGTGCAAGTCAATCCAACGAATCGTTGTGTCGTGTGATTCAATTGTGGAGGAAGGAAAGTACCTGTTTATTCTCCTTCGTTTTTTGCTATTTCCGTCGTTTCTTCTTCTCTATTTTTTTCTTCCAACTTTAGGGTTTAGATGTCACAGTAGTCTTCTCCTTTTCTTTCGTTCGTCCCAGACTACTTTACCTTTTTACAACGATAATTTTTAGTTTAGTACTTTACTCGCACGAGGAGTGCAGCATTGTTGCGAGCTTTGAGTTTTCGCACGCATGAGGACTCTTGTTTGTTTGACACTATTTTTTATATTTTTAACTTTTTATTATCTTTTTTTATGTTTTAAAACATCTTTTTGATTTTTGATTTTTAATCTTTTTAATCTATTTTAAAAATTATTTGGTAGATGTTTTTAAGGGTTATTTAAAATTTTAAATGCTATTTATTTATTATCTAGTACACTAATCAGATTTCTATTAAACAATTATTATTTAAAATAGTAAACTGACTTTTCACATAATTATTATTCAAAATAGTACACATCTCAACTAAACAATTATTATTTAAAATTGTACACTAATTATTTTAACATAATTATTATTTAAAATATTACCATCTCAATTAAACAATTGTTATTTAAAATAGTACACATCTCAATTAAATAGTTATTATTTATGATAATACACTAACTATTTTAACATATTTTCCATTATCTAGTTAGATATTTTAAACCATCGGGTGTTCCTCTTCCCTTTCTATGTAACCAAATATTGTTAATTCTCTTAATTTAATATCGCATGCACCCAATATTTTAATTTGTTTCTAACTGTATAATAAAAATAGTTTGAAATTGTGCTAGATACTTAAAAAAAATATGTCTGCTATAGTAAATTGAACATTTGTGAAAAATCTATATAATGTCAAATTTTCATGCCAACTAAACGTATATATTATGAGGAATTGAACAATGCATCTTATTATTCTATGTCATTTTATATGTAATTATAGTATTAATAATAATTTTAGAAAAAATGGTATGAATCTTATGATTCTACGATTTACAATTCATGAATCACAATTCACACCCCTAGACTGATTCACGATACGAGTCGAGTTTGACAACATTGGTTAGGAGGGAAGAATATTAAGGTTGTCAGTTATACTCGTAGTTTTGTAATGATTACTGTTAAAGGGCAAAGTCTCTTTCACATATCCTGTTGCAGTTAGTTTTCTTTGCTTATCGTTGTAGTACCACTTTTCTTTGGGGTTTGTGGTCCTACCCACAAAAGTGCAGTTTATATTACATTATATATCAATTGCATTGACAAATCATTCTTTCCCAGTAGCATAAATGGAAAGGGATTTTTTCTGAAAATTTTTGTAAAATTTTTGGAGCATTCTGGAAAGAGTAGTCCATTTCCATTCAGAACAAGGTGATTCCAGGAGTCTATGGTTAAGTTTTGTGAGTCTCTTTGAGGCCTCTTGGGTACTAGGGTCAACCTGTGTGGGGGTGGTGGAGTCGTGGGTGTTGTCCAAACTTAATCCTAGTTGAAGGCACCTTGGTACACGGTTTCGACTTTGATTCTTTGGACCCTGTGGAAAGAGAGAAACTCAAGAATTTTTTAAAGTAAATCAAGTGAGGTTAATGAACTTTTCCAGAAGGCTAAGTGGAAGCTGTGTGTCACTTCTTCCGGGGAAAGATTTCAAACGGTTCAAACCAACAGATTTCCCAACGTTGTGGGAGGGTTGTATGAGTGGAGTTAATAGGCAATGAGGCAATCACTAGCTGGGCTCCTCCGCCACGTGATGTCATGAAATTTAATGTCGATGGAGCCGCTGGGGAAAAGTCGGGACCAGCAGGGTTATTAGGAGTGCTTAGGGATCATAGAGGGGAAACCTCATTGGTCTTCACAAAAAGGGCAGGGATAAGGGATTCAAATGAAGCATGACTTCTTAGCATTAGAGGGCGTTGACCATCTGGAGAGCCTATGGGCTTGGCCCACTTGTCATTGAGGGGGACTCGGCAAATGCAATTAAATGGGTTAGGGGACTTAAACTTCTCCCTTGGAAACTGATTACTGTAGCTAGGGAGATAAGGGATTTATCCTCGTGAATGGATGTTTCTTTCGTTCAAGTGAGTTGTACAACTAATGAGGTTGCGGATTTCTTCACTAAATTCGGAATCAACAACTCAGACTTAGGGATATTCTTTCTTTGAACAAGGCAGTACTTGAATTAGGGTTTTTTGCATTTTTCTTGTGGAGTATTCTTAGAGCATTTTGTTTTGATCTTGTGTTCGGCCTAACTCTTATAGACCTATATCATTTAGATTAATTTTTTTTTTTTTTGTACTTGTTTTTCTCTAATTAATGAAATCTTCTCTTTTACTGCTAAAATAAAAAGGCGATTCCAATAAGAACCACCTTAACATGGTCATTCTGGTCAGAGTGCACCCAGCTGAAACCCATCGGTATTTTTTGTTTTTTACAGTTCGCTCCACATCCCCCTTTCCAGCCTCTTGTGAGCCTTAATCTGAGGGTAAAAGGATCTTGAGGACCTAGGATAGTTTTCAATAAGAGAAAGCGTTCCAAAATTTTCTTCTCTTAATTTGAGGGCTTCTATTCTTGGTTTTTTTTAGCTGAAGCAGAGAAGATTTATTAAATGAAAAGGATAAGGTACAAAAGTCTAACGAGGCCTAGTATAAGACAGCTATACAAAGCTAAATTGCATCAGAAAAAAAGAACTGAAGCACCAACTATAAAACAACATGCAAGAAACCCCAAGCCTTGTACACCCCAAAATCAATAGCCTCATGTTACAAGAACTCCACAACCACCTGCTGTTTTTGGACTCCAATTTTAGCCAAGAAATCTGCAACACTATTCGCTGATCGCTTAACATGTCTTAAGAGAATGCCTCTGTTCCTACCCACCTTTCTAATGTCCTTAGCTATATGAACCAACCTCCAAGGGGGACTCTTTCTACCACTAGCCCAGGCAATAACACTAGCAGAGTCACCTTCAACTGTAAGATTGCCATTCCCATGCCTCATCCAAAGTTTAATAGCTCTTCTAATTGATAGCAATTCCGCCCTATTTGATTCCATTGTCCCTGTAGGTTTAGTAAAGAAAAATAACTTCTCTCCTTCATCATTATGGACTATACTCCCTATACCTATCAGGCCAGGCTTATCCCTAGCCGCGCCATCCACATTGAACTTATGAAGACGTAACTCCGGCTTTGTCCATGCCACTCGATCATCTTGTTCCTCCTACCTCCCCTCATGCAACCTTCCCATGACAAATAAAGATCCTCTAAGGAACCCTCTCAAAAGTAATTGAACTCCCATGGAATCATCTAGATTCAAGCCAAATATCTGAAAGATTTAGCAATAACTGAAATAATGGCACACCCCATAGTGTTGGACCTGCTAGGCTATCCAACTTGCTCAGTGGTATCACTTATTGTCTATTAATGGACCATGGGTTTTACTTATTTCTTCTATTTTCAGTTAGAAAGTCTTTAGTTGTTGGATCTTCTGATTCTCTTGAGCTGTTCTGGGAACTTGATTGCCTGTTCCAGATTGGGTCAGTAATGCGTATTGTCATTCTGTATTGGTTGAAGTGAACAGAACCTCAAGCAGTTACTTCCTTTGGTCCCTTCAGTTCCCACTCTCTCCGACTCAGCTACCATGATATTTTTGTTTTCTGCACCTTCATGAAGCATGTAGAGTATGTCATGCATACTGTTCTCTTTGATGACTTAAGCTGCATTGAGGCTCCCATTTCAATATTTTGTATGCCACTTTTAATGATCTAAAGTTGTTTCTGGCCAAATATACTGTCATAGTTTCTATATGGTGTGAAGAAATGGATAAATATATGGTATTGATAATGTATATGACAACTTGAGACAACATCTCTATTAATCACATCCATATGAATATCTGTTGCATGTGTACAGAAAATGGTGATTTCATTTTTAAAACTAGTGGTGAGGATCACTTGGGTGTGTGGAAGGGTGGTGCATTGGAACGTTAGAACATGACCTCCCACTCCATGATCTGTGGCTTAGGAATACATAAACTCATGCTCATGTGAGACAATCTATAAATTAAATATAACAAGGCTTATCCTAATAATCATATTTATGTTGGTGTTTTTTCATTTTGCTGTTTATAATATATATATAATGCATCATTTAACAGAGTTCTTTGTAATTTGTTAACCTCTCTTACTTTTGATATATATTATGTGCTATTCATCAAATTGTTACCATGTGTTTAGTGTAATTGGATCACAAGATAATATTTAGTCCAGGAATTAATGTATTGGTTCTCTTTAATTGTTGAATTGCTTTCTGCTATAGGTCAGTGCATATCTTCTTGGTGAATATAGCCACCTTTTGTCTAGAAGACCTGGCTGCAGTCCTAAGGAGATATTTACCGTTATATATGACAAACTCCCTACTGTATCGTATGACTACTAGACCCTTGTTTCTTTTATTGTTGGCAGAGGTGTTTTCCTTAACATTATCCTAAAACTGTGATTCCTTTCAGGACTGCCACAATTGCTATTATTTTCTCAACATTTGCTAAAATCTTGATGCACACTCAGCCCCCTGATCTAGAATTGCAGAACCAAATTTGGGGGGTATTCAACAGGTGAGCCTCATCCCATCATTTCCTTGTTTCTAGATTCTGGATTGTAGATTCATGTAGTTAGTGTCATATCTTCTGCTCTGTTTTAATGGGGCTCCCATTCAGTTATGATAATTGCATTGATGCCAAGATATGCAGCAACACATTGTGTGTTTTGCATGCTTAATTCTGTAAACACTATTATATGCATTTTTAACTCAACGAGGCATCTAATTCAGATATGGAAGTTGCATTGATGTCGAGATACAGCAGCGAGCTGTTGAATATTTTGCGTTAAGTCGGAAAGGTGCTGCATTGGCGGACATATTGGCTGAAATGCCCAAGTTTCCCGAGCGCCAGGTAGGGAATACTGCTTTGAACATGGCTTCTTTTATTACAACTATCATATGTCATAGTAGGCATACCACATTTATCATAACTTTAATATATATATGAAACAATGTTCACCTGGAAACTAATTTTCATAAAGTTTGGTGCAAACATTTGTTTGTGGGACCCATAGTGGACTCAATGGATCCATTCTCCCTTACACCCGCCTACCCCCTGTGAATTGCACCCATATTCAATTTGACACTAATTAGAATTTTAAAGCCCATTGATTCAACCCGATCAATTTCTATCGTTAGATAAATGTGCAATTTTGAAGGCCTTAAAACATGTCTTCACCTATCCAATGAAGATGAAACTTTAAAGGCGTCAGATACATGCCAAAACCTTTTAAACCCACCCATCCATGTGGACCCAATCGGGGCCATCGGGTCTTTTGCACCAAAATTCCAGTGCAAACTTGTTTCCAAGTATATATATATATATATACCCATATGGTGCAAACTTTGAGTTGTGGAGCGGATCCATTTGCCCCCACACCCACCTACCCCCATGAATAGCACCCATACTAAATTTGACACCAATTTGACTTTTGAACCCAGTTGATCTAATCGAATGAATTCCATCATTATGTGAAATTTTGATGGCCTTTAAAAACATGACTTCTCTTACCTTATCAAGGTAAAATTTTATAGGCACCATATACAAGTGCCTTTCAAATCAACACATCCATGTAGGCCCAAGTGAGGTCATTGGAGAGTTCACACCTAGTTTGCAGGGGTTTGCTATATATATTATATAAAAACTCTGACAAACCCATGGTAGTAACCCAAAATTCACATCATACAAAAGGACAAAATACTTAAAAAGTTATTTTTAAATAGCTCATAGCACCCATGTAATGTAATTGACATGGGTACCTACCATTGTTCTAAAAATTGGTGTGTTGATTTCTTCTGCTACACCTAAGTTTACTGAATTGTACCCCATATACATAGATAATCTGTAGATATGTGCATACATCTATATATATACACACACACATATATATATATATATATATATATATATATATATATATATGTATGTATGCATGTATACATACATATATATGTTTGTATATATATATACGTGCGTGCGTGCATGCATGCGTTGGGAAATAAGAGCAATCCAAATTTTCTTTCTTACCTTTTTTCTTTTAAGTGGTTGCTTCATCAATAGGAAAACAGAAACTAACTAAACAGATAAGAGCAAGAGCATTCCGATACCCTTTTTTAAGTTATTGTCAAATGGTAGTTGTGACACTACACAAGATATTTTTATCAAAACAATGAGTGTCATAGATTGTGGTTGATCGCTAATCATATTATGTTCATCCAAATCAGTCTGCGTTATTGAAAAAAGCAGAAGATACTGAAGTTGATACTGCAGAGCAAAGCGCCATTAAAATACGGGCCCAGCAGCAGACATCAAATGCTTTGGTTGTATCTGACCAAGGACCAGCTAATGGATCTGTGCCTGTATCTGTTGGTCAGCTTAGCCTTGTCAAGGTGCCAAGTATGAGCCATAATGTGGTAAGGGTAAATTTTTCCTCGTCAGTAGAGTTAAATTACTGATATTCGTTTGTCATCGTCTTATTATGCGTTCTTTCACAATATTTGGTTTGCAGGATGCTAATTTAGCAGACCAAGGATTAAGACAGGAAAACGGAATTTTGAGCAAAGTGGAACCTCCACCTGCTCCACCTTCAGCAGACCTCCTTGGTGATCTTCTGGGTCCTTTGTCTATAGAAGGTCCTCCTGGTGCTACATCATCAGAGCAAAATCTGGTGTCAGGCTTGGATGCTTCTACCATTGCTTCAGATGCCTTAGCACTTGCTCCTGTTGTTGAGCAGTCAAACTCGGTGCAGGTACGACTTTTATAATTAAGATATTGTGGTGAATCACTTCTGCCTTCTCACGAGATTGCGAACATAGGGATATTTTGTTGGCATTATTTCTTTGGTAATTTGTGGCCAAATACCAATTCTACAAAGGTTGATAAAGTGGGGAGAAATTGTACATGTTTTTATTGAAAGTTGGTGGTACTATTTTTGAAAAAGCTAACAATATTTTGGTTAGATTTTTCATTATGAAAACTGCTAAAGATTTTCTTTTCTAAATTTACAATTGATTTGCCTATCACTTGTCCAGTTTTTCCTTCTATTGTTATTCAAGTATCCGATGGATCGGACTTCTACCATATGTCTGAATATGGTTAATCAAAAAGCAGAAAAAAAAAATCAAACATCTGAATATGGTTCAATGATCACTAGCTTCTTTTATTTGTTGTATAATATCATTTGAATCTTTTTCTTTGACCTTTTTTTCAAACATCATAATTGCTACTATTTTAAAATTTAACACGACTTCCCATTAGAAGTGGTGTTAAATTGAAACTGATTCCCCATTTTGCAAACATTTCTATGTCTACCTGAAATCACCATTTCTTGTCTCTCTTAATCTTAAACCACATCCCCCCTCAAAAGACATACACACACATTTTGGACCGCCCCATACATCTGTATATGTATGTGAACTGGATTTTCTTGAACAGACTTATACGCGAGACATCTTGTGGGGCCTATTAACCAACCTCACATTTTAGACAGACTCATACATCTGTATATGTATGTGAACTGGATTTTCTTGAACAGACCTTATACATGAGACATCTTGTGGGGCCTATTAGCCAAACCCTTTATTGATGGGATGAATGGCTTAGATGATAATTATGATGATCTTGTAGGGCTAGTCCAAGGTCATCATCTATCTAAAGGGGAGGGGGAGGTGTTGATGGAATGCCTGTATGTTGATTAGGATGCCCTAAAATCACCATCAAAATAAATGATAATATTTTTGAATTTATTTCCATACTACTGACTGATTTTACCACAAATGCTTGCAGCCAATTGGAAACATTGCTGAAAGATTTCACGCTTTATGCCTTAAGGATAGTGGCATCCTCTATGAGGATCCCTACATTCAGGTTGCTATCTTTTGGAATTAATCAAACTGCACAATATGAATGGCTGTTCTGGAACCCTAAGGAAGTCTGTTCAAACTCCAAAAATTGTGCTGACTTTGGTTATGCTTGTTCAGATTGGTGTAAAAGCGGAATGGCGAGCCCATCATGGACGTCTTGTCCTTTTCTTGGGAAATAAGAATACCTCTCCTCTTGTGTCTGTTCAAGCTCTTATTTTACCTCCTGCTCATTTAAAGATGGAGTTGTCATTGGTACCGAAACCATTCCTCCCAGGGCACAGGTCAAGCTTATGATATGTTATGCCACATTGTGTTTTCTCCATTTTAATGAAGCACTTCACCTCATTTCTGTTTTTGTATTATTGTCTAGGTGCAATGCCCTCTTGAAGTTGTAAATATGCGCCCAAGCAGAGATGTGGCAGTCCTTGATTTCTCCTATAAGTTTGGAACTACTGTTGTAAGCTATTAAACCACACCTTTGTGGCTTTATCGTGTTGAATCCCTAGGTTCTGGAAAGCCTTGTCAGTCATTAGTCCTTTTAATTTCTCCTTATAAATTTAATTAGGTCGATGCCAAGTTACGCCTTCCAGCTGTCTTCAATAAATTTCTGCAGCCTGTAGCAGTTTCTGCAGAGGAGTTCTTCCGTCAGTGGAGAGCTCTTGCTGCACCACCTTTAAAGATTCAAGAAGTTGTAAGTTTCTTTTCACTCAGTTATTAGCTCATGTGATAAGTTGCACTTCTTCTCATTTTTTTATGAAATTCTATCTTGTGTTGATCCCCACATCTTTTCTTTCATGTACTGGTATTTTAGATAATAGGATGTTTGCTGCCAATGAGTTTAACCACATTCTGGTTGTTGTTCAGCAAAATGGTTTACACTGTTTCTGGCTCTAAATCATTAGTCACATGAATACAGTACTGAAATAGACTGAAACAGCAAATTGGGAAAAGAACAGTGACAAAGCAATTAGTGTGAAGCTAAAAGTTTGTTTGATAACCACTATCTGTTGCATGGTTGGGTTGGATAAGATTTTGACTCAATTATCTCACACATGGGAGCATGTTATCATCAATATATGTCATTTGTCTATGTGAGGCAGATAACCTTCATCACTCATTTCTTCATTGTCTGTATTCTGTAAAAAATGTTCCACATCATTCTCAGATCTTTTGATGCACCTTGGATTATGCCCTCAAGTATCTTTATGTTGTTTGATAGTTGGTTCTGTGTTTCTGGACCTTATAGATTCACCATTTTGTGTGTATGTTTCTTCGTGCTGTTCTTTGGTCCATTTGGGTAGAAAGGAGAACAGAAATTTCAGAAATAGAGCTCTGTTGAAAGGACTAGCGCTGTGAAGGTGATGCATCAAGTAGCTTCTTGGGTATGCATTAATAAGGAAATAGTATATGTTAGACATTTGCAGGGCCTGAGCAGCTTGTGATCTTCCATAGCTGCCTTTCTGCTTGTGGTCTTCCATATCTACCTTTCAGCTTTTTTGTGTCCTTGTGTGTGTGTAATCATCACCAAACAGTCATCCTACTTTAGGAATGGGAAGTTCAACCATGGTCTTTAATATTGGTGTCAAACTATTCATCATCTTTTTAAAAACCAGATACCTATCAACAAATATGAAGAAAGATCGCAGTATCTGCCAATACAAATACAATTTATTCTAGCTCAGTATTACTATTTAATTTGAAAATCGCCGTGTTGTAACAGAAAGATGAGTGATATACTGATCTCTACATGGATATGGACTATAGTGAGACTGACACAAATTACTAGTAATCCTGTGGTTATTGCCAAACTGATTGAGAATCAATCTTTCAATGAAAAACAGGACTCTTTTTTTTTTCTTTATTCCATTTCTTATATTTACAGATTATTAATCTAGACCATTAGAAAGATACCGAAATATGTGGGAACCAGTAGAGGGATAGAGCAAAAAAGGGACTCTTTATTTCTTTATAGCAGACATTTTTGAAGGAAAAGTTGGTTATATAATCCTCATAGATCGGCGAATTATTGGGCTGAGCTAGATTTGAACCAGCGTAAACATATCGCCAATGTATTTATAGTCCGTCCCCAGTAACCGCTCAGGCATTGTCATAGGAAGAATCAATTCTAGGCTTACTGATAGTCCATGATCAACTTCTTTTCATCCTACCCCCAGGGGAAGTCGAATCCCCGCTGCCTCCTTGAAAGAGAGATGTCCTGAATCACGAGATGATAGGGGCATACTTGCCATTATGCTCATAGTATTTTTCTTACCAATTCCATCACATATCAAATCTTTCAAAAAAAAATTCCATCACATATCAATCCAATATAAACGCCATCTCAGGAATGCCCACTCTATCTGGACTTAGAATAAGAGGATATTTGAGTTTGGATCAGTTGAAAATATAAAAGCAAGATAGACCATTGAGTGATGGGAACGAGGAGTTATTTGATAGTTTGGATTTTGGAATGGAGATGCAAATGGAGGCCTGCCTCCTCTCTCCTCCAATCCACCTCTAGAGGAGTATATATCTAGCCTAGAGATTGGGGCATCAAAGCAAATTAAGGATTTTTTACCAAAACTACTCTATCATGTTTGTGATATATGAATTCCACTTATTGAAAAACAAGGTAGCTTGATTTCTTTCAAACCGCACTTGAAAGGAGGGAGATGTCGGCCTTTCTTAAGGCAGCTGCTAAGGTTGGTGGATTTTTTATGTTAACTGCCACTGCGATAGCCAAAGAATCCTACGTGATCCTAGAGCTTTATATTTTGGCCTTAGCCACAAAGATCCTTCTTCAAGATGCATCAGCAAAAGTAAAGACATAAGAGAGTGCTATAGTTAGATGCATATACATGATTAAGGGTCTGCACCCCTCTACTGGTATTCAATCATTCATCTTCTCATTGGTTCCCTCAAGTCAGGCGAGTACCATCCATATCCTCACAATCCATGGAATTGCAATTACTCCATCTCCAACAACATTCCATATGAGGTGAAACAATTTTATTGCCTCATATTTCTCCTCCATTGACACCATCATCTCCTCTCTCTCCCTGCCCCCACGCCCCAAATCCAGCAATCCCTATCCTTTTATCCATCCAAGCTTTGGATCATGAAAACTTAAATGACATTTCTCCATGAAATCTTTGTCTCTTAAATGGAGGAGGAGAGAAGCTCTCACGCTCCACACGTACGATGGAGATATTAAAGGAAGCATGACCTGGGTATGGATCTGGCCCTATCCCTGCCCATCTCCAATCGGCGTCGCTCCTAGATTCAACAAGGGACTTATGGGCCCTCGGGTTAGACCCAACACACAGGGTCCGGGATTTCTAGAACTCCTCTGGACCTGGATTTGTTCCGGCCTATCTTCACTCGATATCGCTTATGGATCCAAAAAGAAAGATTTAGGCCCTCGATGATGACCCAACTCGTAAAGCCCAACATCTCCAGGACTCCTCTGCTGGCCAACTTCAAGAAGCTCCAGGCCAATTTTCCATTTTAGCAAGCCAAACATCTCGGCCCCTCTTTCCAATGCAACAGCTTGCCTGAATCAACCTGCTCAGGATTCAAAAGGATGCAGTAAGTTGCCTTGGGACGTCTCAAAGAATCAGGTTCCTGTATCTTCTAACCTCGAAGCTCGTCTTAGATCAGGTAGCAGAAATCTCATGGGGAGCACTTCCGTTTCTAATTGATGATCGCAGGAGGTGACTGATGGAAAGGAAAAAGGGCAGAAATCTAAAAGATAGACATTGGGAAAGATCGACGATGGGGGGTAGCATCGGACGAAGGGATATCGCTTCCACACTTGTTTCAGGAGGGTGATAACTACTCTGGTGAGACGAGGCTAGAAACAGGGACAACAACTATCCATTCAGCAGGGACTGAAGCACTAGTCTCGTTAAAGACGAGAGGGGTACTTTGAAATTGACAGAACGAAGATATTGAAAGTGGTAAGGCCCTGGGAATCCAATTCGGTGATGACAAACAAGCAATAGAGGACTTCAGGGAGATTGATATCAAAGACAACTTCTTCTTCCTCGTCCTGATTAGTGCGTAGAAACAGAATTCCTGTGACGTTAATGGGGAGGATTTCTTTTTCAAAGTTTATTATAGACGATAGAAAAAGCAGGGTAAGAAATTTGGGGGAAGTCAAAGTTCTCAATGAAGGTCCTTACGTGGAATATAAAGGGTCTTGGACTCCATGAAAAATGGGGTGCGGTTCAAAGATTCAACAAAAAAACAAGATAGATATTCAGTTTCTTCAAGAGACCAAAAGGGAAGAAATCTCAGTAGCTTTAATCAGGGAATTATGGGGTTCACAGGAGTGCGAGAGCTTTATCAAACCGTCGGAAGGACAGTCTGGGGAAGTACTTACTTTGTGGAACCCTGCTTTATTCCAAGTAGCAACAAGAAGAATCGATTCAAGATCTATTTCAGTCAAGGGGCTTCCTGTGAACGAGGGAGTGGAGGTTTGTTTTACTAATGTCTACGGTCCTAATGCCGATGGGGATTGGGATGATTTTTGGGCAGAGCTTGATGATATCCATTGTTGGAGTTCTTGTATGTGGTTCTAAGTAGCAACAAGAAGAATTGATTCAAGATCTATTTCAGTCAAGGGGTTTCTTCTAAACGAGGGAGTGGAGGTTTGTTTTACTAATGTCTACGGTCCTAATGCCAATGGGGATCGGGATGATATTTGGGTAGAGCTTGATGATATCCATTGTTGGAGTTCTTGTATGTGGTGCTTAGGAGGAGACTTTAATATCATCAGATTTTCGACAGAGGAAGAGAGGAAGAGGTTACACTAGGAGAATTGAAGCTTTCTCTAACTTCATATTTAGAAACAAGTTGACTGATTATCCACTCATTGGAGGTCGATATACTTGGTGTAGCGAACAAATGATACATTCATCCCCGAAGCTAGCTCCCTAATCTCCTTAACCAAAGTGATCATTTTCCAAGGCAGACGTCTTTGTCCCTTAGTCCACTTAATTGCATTTGTCGAATCCCCCTCAATAATGAGTTTTCTTTGCCCATATGTTTTCCAGATTAACAACACTTTCCTAATGCTAAGGATTTTCACCTCACTGGAGTCTCGCGCTCCCACCGACTCTTATTGAAGACTATGGATGTGGTCCCCTCATGGTATCTAAGAACCCCGACAATCCCGGTAGACCGTGGCTTTCCTCTTTCTCCTCTTCCTGCCTCATCTACATTGAACTTCATATCTGGAGGTCTTCATTGTTGTTTGGGCTTCACTTTCCTTTTGAACCCATTCATGCATTTCTCCCAAGATGATATGAGGTCTGTAAGTCTAAGGCCACTAAACTCTTTGCTAGACAGAAGCCACACACAAAGTCTCCAGATGAGGAGTGAAAAGTCGGCCTTTGAAAATATGCTGACGAAAGAAGTGACAATCAACTTCAATGTGCTTAGTCTGCTCATAGAAGGCTGGATTGGAGGCAATGTTGATGGCCACCTGGTTGTCATAGAACATGACGAGTGGATAGGCAGGAGCAAAGCCCAATTTAGTAAGGAATTGTCGGAACCACAACAATTCAGAAGCAGTATTTGCCACGGCACGCTATTCGCTCTCAACACTTGAACGAGCAACAACTGACTCCTTTTTGCTTCGCCAGGCAACTAAATGTGAGCCCAAGAAAACACAATAGCTGGAAGTAGAGCGGCGATCATCCGGAGATCCAGCCCAATCAGCATCAAAACAACTGCGAACCGGACAAGTATGGTGTGCATAGAACAAACCTCGGCCAGGATGAGCCTTAAGATACCAAAGGATACAGAATATAGCATGGAGGTGAGTGTTCCATGGTTCATGCATGAACTGGCTGATGACACCAATAACATAAGATAAGTCAAGTCTCGTGATGGTGAGATAAATGAGCTTGCCGACGAGTTTTTGATAAAAACTTGGTGTGTCAAGAAGATTCCCATCAGATACAGATAACTTGGTGTTCACATCCAGCGGAGTATCAGCGGGTTTGTAGCCAAAATAGCCAGCTTCCTGGAAGAGTCCCAGGGCATACTTATGTTGAGAGAAAGAGGCCACGAAAAGGCTGAGCAACTTCAATTCCAAGAAAGTACCGGACGGGCCCCAAATCCTTAATATCAAAAGTTCGTAAAAGATACTGTTTGAATGAATAAATGAATGCATCATCGTTACCTGTAACGACAATATCATCAACATAGACCACCAAAATCATCACAACTGAGTAGAGGTGGTAGATGAGGACTCAGTGATCCGACTAATAGCGAGTAAAACCATAAGGTAGCAAGGCACTACTAAACTTCTCAAACCAAGTACGGGGAGATTACTTAAGACCATAGCGTTCCTTCTTGAGTTTGCAGACAGAGTTGAGTTCCCCTGCTTGACAAGCCCAGGATGAGGAAGCATGTACACTTCTTCCTAAAGATCACCATGGAGAAAAGCATTCCTCACATCTAACTGGTGATGGGGCCTGTCACAAGTGGTAGCAAGGGAGAGCAAGATGCGCACAAAGGTAATCTGGGCGACAGGTGTAAAAGTGTCCTGGTAGTCCACCCCATATGTCTGTGTGAAGCCTTTGGCAACTAGGCGTGCCTTATATCTGGCAATGGATCCATCTGGATTATGCTTCAAAGCAAAGACCCACTTGCACCCAACGGGAGTCTTCCCTGGAGGTAGAGGGACTATGTGCCAAGTATTGTTCTTATCAAGTATAGCTAATTCCTCATCCATGGAGGCTTTCCATGAGAGATGTTTCAATGCAGTGTCAATTCTCTTTGGAATCTTAACTGTGTCTAGGGTTATGAGAAAGCTATGATAGGAAGGGGAAACAACATGATAGGATACAAACCGATCAAGTGGGTGACTGGTGCAAGTACGCTTACCTTTGCGAAGTGCAATTTGGGAGATCAGACTGATTAGAGGGTGGCGGATTTGGACCACTAGCAGATGAGTGGGTGGAGTCAACGGTAGGTGGTGGTCTACTTTGATACACTAGAATGGGCTTGGTAGTGCTGGCGGGGACTAGGATCTACAGGGAGAAGAGGAAGAACATGGGAGGTAGAAGAGGGAGAGGGTGCTGAAAAATAATGGTCTTGTTAAAAAAATGTGACATCCATGGAAATATATGCTTTCCCAATGAAGGAGTCGAGACACTAATTTATACCCTTTGTGGAAAGGTGAGTAATCGAGAAAGACACCGCACACTGACCAGGGTGAGAGTTTATGACCAGAGAATTGGTGAACAAAATATACACACCCAAATACATGTAGGGGAAGATGAGGGACGGATTTACGCAATGAGAGAAGGTCAATAGGAGACTGATTTTTACAATGTGAGATGGAATTTTGTTGATGAGATAGCAAACAGTCAACACAGCTTCGGGCCAATAGGACTGTGGGACATGCATGGTAAAAAAAAGAGAACAGGCCACCTCAATAAGGTGACGGTTTTTTCGCTCAGCTACACCATTTTGTCTATGAAGCACGGATACGTCGAAACCCTTCGAGTATCTGTGCCGGGTGCGTATTTGACACGGATACGGCCAGATACGGCTCGGATACGTATCGGATACGCACCCAATTAATTAAATATATTTTTAAATGTGGATCCGCCACCGATACGCTTCGATACGTCACCGATATGAGTAGGTGTGTGAGGATACGGCACGTGACACGGCGGGACACGCCGGGCACGTGACACGAGTTGACTCTACTCGGATGGTCTAGCGAAACTTGAAAAAAAAATCGAAACTTAGTTTTTCTACCTCATGGAAAAATGGAAACTTGCCTATAATCCTTACATCGTGCAATCCAAAAGAAAAAAGAAAAAAAAGAGGAGAAAAGGAAAACGAAAGAGAAATTGACGATGGAAACAAGAGATGCCCGTAATCCTACCTCTTTCTTCTTCTTCTTTTGCTCTTCGTTTATTTTTTTTCCTTTTCTTAGTTTTTCTTTTTCTTTTCCCTTTTCTCCATCGTTGTCTCTGGGTTTCCGCCCCTGGTTTCTCTTGATTTCCGCTGCATGTTTTTCGTTAGTAGGTTAGAGTGAGTTTTAGGGTTTTAAAAAGGACTAACACAAGATGAGCATCACGAGTGTCTAATGAAAATAAAAAAATGACTAACTTGCAAGGACGCATGTTTTTTGATTAGTCTACTTCTTCCTTTCTAGAACTAGGTTTGGATGAGGAATATTTCACACGTTTTTTTTTTTTAATTAAAAAACATCTCTTTTATATTTTTTTTTCAATTTTTCTATTTAAAAAAATTAAAAACTCTAAGTCTTTTTTTTTAAATTATTTGATGAATGCTAATAAAAGTTATTTAAATTTGTTTAATTTATTTGCTGATTTTTTTGGGAATACTGTTTTTTAGATTTTAAATTTCTAATATCTTTTTTTCTATTTTTATTAAAAAGGCTCTCTTTTATGTCTTTCTTTTCAAAAAAAAAAAAATATATTCTTTATTAAATAAAAAACTTTAAAAGATATGTTTTTATTTTTTTAAAGGAAATTATTTTATTTATTTGTTGACTTTATAATTATAGTATAAATAATAATTTTAGAAAAAATGTTATAAATCTTATGTTGATTAAAATATTTTAATTTAAATATGATATTGATTAAAATACAAAAATATTAATTAAATATAATATTGATTAAAAATCTGATATTTTTAATAGGCCGGCCATATAGATATCCGATTTTTCTTTCTTTACACATGATTTTCATTTTCGGGTGGCTAATTACCAATTTTCCCTTCTGTTTTTTTTTTTTGCCAGACAATCCATTTTGTGTTCATTCGGACGATCAAAACGTTCGAACGAACGATTCCATTTTACATGGAATCGTCCGAACGAATGGGCTGTTAAAAAAAGAATTTTCAAACGAGGCAGTTTCTCAACCTATTTCTACAAACAATGTATCAAAATTCATCTATTCTAAATTTTATGAACTCCGGGACTGATTTTAAGTGAAAAGGGTATAGTTTTCAGCTTCAAAATCGTTCCCAAAGAATTAAGAAGGAATGCCATTTTTCTCTAATTCTTTGGGTACAATTTTTGAAGCCCAAAACTATATCATTCTCACTTAATATCAGTCTCAGAGTTCATAAAATTCAGAGTAGATGAATTTTGATACATTGTTTGTAAAAATCGATCGAGAAACGACATCTTTGAAAATCCCTCTCCACAAGCCCATTTGTTCGGATGTTCTGATCGTCTGAACGAATGCAAAATGGATTGTGGGTTCGTTAGGACGAAAAAAAAGGGAAGGGCAAAAAGGTAATTTCACCCAATTTTTTGAAATCGGGTGTGTAAAGAAAGAAAAGTCGGGTGTTTATATGGCTGACCTTTTTAATACTATACTATATATATTATGTTGATGAAAATATAAAAAATATAGTTTTCTAATAATAGAAAACAATTTATACACTTAATAATTATGATTAAATCTAATATTGATATTTTTTTGTAAATGCCTGAATTTATTCGGCGTATCCGATTGCGCACCCATATCGGTGCTTCTTAGCACTTTGTTGAGGTGTAGAAGGACAAGGGAGTTAAGAATCTATACCATACTCTTGCAAAAATGTAAGAAATGAGTGTGACAAATATTCCCCCCATTATCACTTGGCAAGACTTGAATTTTATAACAAAATTGAGTGTCAACCCACTGATAAGAAGTACGGAAGTGATCAAAGACCTTAGATTTGTGTTGCATCATATATGTCCAAGTCATGCGAGAATAATCATCAATAAATGTAACAAAATAATGAAAACCAGTGCGAGAGACGGAAGGAGATTGTCAACCATCAGAATGTATAAATGAAAATAGTTTAGATGCAGTTTGGTTGAGACATGGGGGAAAATGAGATCTACTATGCTTGCCATATTGGTAGTGTTCACACTCAAAATGACTAAAAGATAGAATAAGAACAAGTTGCTTCAAAATAGGGTCTGATAGATGGCCAAGGGGACAATGCCACAATTATACATCTGAAGAGGAAGATGTCGAAAATGCTTTGGGTTTGCCAAGGCGATAGTTAAGAAGGTAGAGGCCATCAACTTTACGACCACCACCCATCACCTGTTTTGTGGTCAGATCCTGAATGACACAGTGAGAAGGAAAAAAAGTGACAGAGCAATTCAAACTTTTAGTCAAAACACTAGCAGATAACAAATTGCGGGATAAGTTGGGAATATACAAAACATAAGATAGGTTCAAAGTATGGTGCGTGCGGTGCTTAGCACCTGATGGGGAGGAGACAACAGGAGAGACCTTGGAGGATTGAAGGGGCTCCAGTCGTTGCAGCAATAAATTAACGTCCTTTGTAGTCACTGGGGCACTGTTACTAGCCACATCAGAGGAAGGAGCAACGGAGAGATGAGCTTACTTTGGACGACTATGAAGCTTGTAGCATGTGTCAACAGAATGATTTTGCATTTTGCAATAGGAGCAAAAACGGGTACCCTTCGTCTGTGAACCTCTACTGTGAGAGTGAGTAGTAGTAGAATAATCCATGTGCCAATAACAGAACCTGGTACAACATTGGAGCGAGTCCAAAACAAGGCCAACAAACCGGTAAGCAGCTACGGTGAATAGAGAACACAACCAATGTAGTCCCCACCAAGCAAGACCAGAAGCAAAAATCCTTATAGATGCAAAAGGTAAGATGAGGCATGCCAGAAGGCTTGATTCTGAGCCAAAATAGTAAAAAAAAGGTAGCTAATCTGATCCAAAACTGAAGAACAGTCCACTGCAAAACCACCGTAAATAGTCCAAAACCTGTAGAAGTGGACCCCACAAGGCACGAACTGAAGCAAGATCCTCGGATGCAAGGAGGTAATGGCGATTGTGGTGGTACAAATTCCAAGTTGTCAAGTGAAGGATCCTCTCAAATCCAGCGAAAATGTCCCAAAAATTGGGTGTATAGGCGTCTCAAACAGCCAATGGAAGATCGTCCTGAAGTGGGCCCCACCGTTGATGGAAGTTGAAGCACCAAGGTTTGATGGTAAGTAGAGGCAGGGGCGACTAGCAGAAAACATGACCGATCCTGCCAGATCTGAGCAAAGAAGAAAACGAACCAGTTGGATGAGAAGTAGAGGCAGAGGCGACTGTAGTAGGAGTGGTTTGAAGCAAAACGAATACCCGAGACAGTAGATCGAGCTGGAAGACACAGACATGGACGAAATTGTTGGTTGAAGAGAAAATTGTATCTATCCTTCCAGATCTGAGCAAAGAAGAAATCCAACCAGTTGGATGTGGAGTCCACCAAAAAAGGACAGGAAACGCTGTGATGCAAGCATCAGGCTCAAAAAACTCGAAGATTACTCGAGCGAAGACGAACTGGCTCAATTGGACCCGATTGATGAGATGGGTCTTCAACTGTGTCGGCGGACCGACGGTGGGAAAAGAGGGCCCACTTTGAGTTCCATGTGACCACTGATGTGGGCCCCACAAAACGAGCATTTTAAAATAATAAAATAAAATAAAGAAGGAAGGTGAGATCGGTTCATGCACTGTCAGCTATGGTGATAAGATGATGATGTTGTTGCACGTTGAGTGAAAGAAAAATAAAAGAAAAAAAATCTGATAAAAGAAGAAATCTCAGATTTGTTTTGATCGGCCAGAAAGGAAGAACAAAAAAATGCAAAAGAAGAAATAAAAAAAATTAAGGAAAGAGGCGTTCGACCCTTTTGGTCATTGCTTGGGAGGATTAAAAGGAAGTGACAGAAAAGATAAAAGAAAAAAAAAATAGAAAGAAATTAAACAAAAAAGAGAAGGACAATAAGGAGGGTGAAAGAGCAATAAAAATCCAGAGAGATGGAAGAATGACTGGTCTAAGTTTCTCTGTATCAAGAAAATAAATAAAGGTGGGTGTTTCCAATAGTGTAGATGAAATAAGGAAGGAGAAGAATAAGGGGGTTTGACTATCCGAGTCCACCTTAAATTAGATATTTATTTTTCACTTATTTGTTTCTATTATTGATTGAAAAATAAGGCCTATAAATATATCAAGGCCATGCATTATAAAGATGAAGACTTTGAATTATTATTGAAATTGAAGGAAGAGCTGAGACTTTCTTTTATCCATCTTCTCCCGAGGTCGGTGAGTTGATTTATCTCTTGAATTTCTTATTGTTAATTGTGTTGGGTTATTTTTAATTAGTCTATTTGGATATTCTTAATTGCATTTTAATCTTCATTAATGCATTTTTCTTTCATTTATTCTAATTAAACATAGACTCCACGATTTCAAAGTGGCTCATTAGAAGTTCGTTGAGTTATCCCGTGTGAGAACTTGAGAACACTGGGTTTCTTCATTGAAATCCTTGATTCGGCGAAAAATCCTGGGACTAAAAATTCATATGGAGCTTGGCCTGCATCACACTGGGTTCTTGTCGTCGGAAAGAAATTACAGTCACCAGATCGTAGGCAGAAAAACTGCAGATAGCAAAAAGGACACAGAAAATCTGAAAAAAGGGGTTTCAGATATGTGCAAAAGCTGCGTAAAGCCGGCAAAAAAAAAAGGAAAACTTCAGAGATCGTCCTTGCTCGATACCATGTAGAAAATAAGATTAAAAAATAAAGAAAAAAGAAGATGGAGATGAAAATCTTTGTATTGAATTGTGTATTTTCCTCTTAGAGGATATATGAATAAATAGTAAAAAAGGAGCCAATTAAAGTGGCTAAAAAAAGAAATACAGTAATTATCTACAATAAATCACACAATCATACAGTTGACTTTCCAAAATAGGATTAGTCAGATCAATTAGTTTGAATTGGGTCCCACAACAAATGGGAGTAGGGATGATTTGTTATCCCAACTAGGGGAGTTTCCCTTGTCCTTAGGAGACGAGGATGAACTAATTTGGACAGACAATTCATCTGGCTCCTATTTGATTTAGTCAATGGTTCACTGGTTCTTACAACAATAACATAGTTTGGACTCTTAACTCAAGTTTAGCTTGGAAAGGTCTGGCTCCACCTAGAGTTCAACTTTTGTGTGGTGTGTTCTTAAGGGGAAGATTCTCACCATAATAGATCTTAGGATGAGAGGGTTGCTGACATCGAAAGAGACTTGTAGTTGCACTCTTTGTGGTTAACCTTCGCAATCCTCTTTGACATTCCTTGGGTCTTTGATAGAACGTGTGTGTGTGAGTGAAGGGGTGGGGTGGTTGGGGTTGGTGGGTGGGTGCGCAATGGATATTGGGTTCGTGGCTCTGCTGAGAATTAGACCTAGAGTGAAGGCAACCTAGAACATGGTTCCAACTACAATATTATGGACCCTTTTGGAAAGAAAGGAATTTGAGGATCTTCGAAGGAAAATCAGTTGAGGTTAGCGAACTTTTCCAAAGGAGAAATGGAGGCTATGTGTGTGGCTTCTATCTAGTAAGGAGTTCAAGGGGCTTAAACTACTATATTTTTTACATCATGGAGGGTTTTATGAGTGCAGTTGTTAAGAGAGCGAGACCTTTTGTCTCGTGGGAACCTCCTCATCGGGAGGTCATGAAATTCAACGTAGATGGGGCATCTAAGGGAAAACCAAGTCCATCAGGGATAGGGGCATTCTTAGGGACCATAGTGGTATCACAACTTTGGTTTTCACAGAGAGTGGGGATGAGGGATTCAAACGAGGTGGAACTTTTCAGTATTAGGAGAGCTTCAAATTTATAGTCAGCCTACAGGCAAGGATCACTAGTAATTGAAGGGGATACGGCAAATGCAATTAAATGGGCTAAGGGGCTGAAGGAACCCCCTTGGAGATTGATTACTATAGTTGGGGATATTAGGGCCCTCGCTTCGGGACTCGATGTTTCATTTGCTCAAGTCAGCATATGTGGTGGTTGAATTTTTTGCCAAAAATAGAGTCAATAGTTCCATTTTAGGAGTATTCTTTCTTTGAGATAGATGATGAGCTAACATGGATTTTTTGTAGATGATGCGGATTGCATCTTCTTTTGATGCTTTCCTTTTATTGTAGCTTTGTTATGGTCAAGCACTCCTACACCCTCTTCAGTTTGATGTACGAGAACATTTTCATGTTAATATAATCTGTTTTGTTACCACTCAAAAAAATAAAAGAACTAGGTGAGGGCCCATGTACAAAATAGATCTAGAGCCTAAGCAAGGGCTTAGGCACAATTGAGGTATGCTTTGACTACTATGAGGATAGCGAAATTCAAGATCAATGTGGGGGTGGAAAGACTTAATTTTCTTTTTGTGGGTTTTTTGTGATATGTTTCATTTCTACTTTTCTACAGTATCTTTCTCCTATATTGGTTGTATCCTTCTCTTGTACATTTTTTGTGATTTTTTTTTTACTAACATACATTTATTTAATCCATTTCATGAGAATCATTGTTAGTCTTAATCATCATCATAGCCACTTTCCATCTATTTGGGTTCAGCTTTTTACCCTATCAAAAACCGTATCTCCAATTCGCCATGTATCATGTTCTTTTTTTGTCCTCTCGATCTAGTTTTAGAAGGACTTGCTCACCTTCTTGTACCTTTTACTTGCTACTTTGAATCTTTGTTTGCATGGACCTTTCAAGAGTTGTGAAGCACCTGCATTGGAAACACACACCGTGTCAAACACTAGCACCCACATTTTATGGACTTTTCTAGTACCTCTTAACTTTGTTTTCCAAGATCACTAAAATATTATCACACCTTTTCTCTCTCATAACTTAAATAATATAATGATATGCTTGTCACTTGATTATTTAGTGTAAAGCTAGAACACTATTTTTCCATCTGTGCTGTTTTGGACCTTATTTTCATATAAATTAATTTTAAATTTTAAATGTATTTAAACATGGTGTCAAGTCCCCAACTCCTCTTGAGTCCAACATGTTGCACTCACGTTGGACTAACACACACTCGTACCCATGCAATTTAGTCTTCACCTCCAAAAGCTAGTACGATTTCTAAGTAAAAAATCGTAGAAATGAATTGTAAAACGCTCCTAGTAAAAAATCGTAGAAATGAATTGTAAAACATTCCAAGTAAAAAATCGTAGAACTGACATTAAAATATACACACATTTCTAGTGAGAAACCAAATTTGTGACTCCTAGATTCTGGAGAAACACTCATATTCGTGTCGCTGTATCTGTTCCATGGTATCCATACCCAAATCCATATCCACGCATCATATGCCGAAGCGTCCTTAGCTGGATTTTTTAAAAATTGCTCTTGCACTTATAACAGACCTTTTTTTTTTTTTTTTGAAATCCTGACATCAATAATTTCATTAAAGGGCACAAGAAGTGCACGAAACAGGAAATTACACTCATACCCATGCAATTTAGCCTTCACCTCCAAAATCTTGTTCATTTGATAGTAGTGGGAGAAACAATAGTGATGGTAGTAGAATGCTCCAAGTGAAAAATCATAGAACTGATATTAAAATATAAACACATTTCCAATGAGAAACCAATATTTGAGACTAGATTATGGAGAAACGGAGTCTCATATTCCTGTCACTGTATGTTTGTCCATGGTATCCATATACCCAAACCCAGTTCCCTGCATCATATGCTGATCCGTCCTTAGTTGGATTTTTGAAAAATAGCTCTTGCACCTATGACAGTATATATGAATTTTATTTTTATTTTGAAATGGTAACATCAATAATTTCTTTGAAGGGCATAAGAAGTGCATGAAACAGGAAATTACAAAAGAGGGAGACCCCCCAACACTCACGCTCCAAAACAAAACAGGAAATAGTACTCCTGGAGCTTCTGCATCATATGCATTTGTGTCAATAGGATTTTTTCAAAGTATCTCTTGCACTCATAACAGTCTATATAATTGCAGGTTAGAGGTGTGAAACCATTGTCTCTTCCTGAGATGGCAAATATGTTGAACAGCCTCCGTTTAATGATTTGCCCTGGACTTGTAAGTCACCATCACTGCTGCACTCTCAATTGCTCTATGCCATTTATGTACATTGGTTGAAGTTTTTAACTCTCTTCCAGGATCCAAATCCAAACAATCTAGTTGCAAGCACAACGTTCCACTCAGAGATTACTCAGCCAATTGTCTGTTTGGTGAGGAATTATCTAACATTTTCTAGTTTTATAGCCACCATTTCTTGAACATTTGCACATGTGCGTGCCTGTGGTCAGGCATGCATGTGGCATGTGAGGCAGGTTTTAAGTATCATTTAGTGAATTGCCTCATCTTATGTTGATGTTGTTAGTTGAAAGAATTAGGCTAAATGATTGGAAGATCTTGGAAATCATTGTTTTTTTTTTTAAATCATGATTTTGTTGGCTTAATGCTGCACATGATTTTGCTTGATCTCCATTTCTTGCGTCTGCAAGTCATAAATTTAGGGGACGTGTGCAAAAGTAGACCTCCATTCTAGATTAAGGATCCTCTGGTGCATATATACACCAGAGAGTTCAAATCTATTGTATTCGTCTTTTTTCATATGAGCGGTTTTGATTTTAATAGTGGTCCCAAAATTGGTTTCCGTTGCTATGTATGGCATATTCTGGCAAGTTCCATCCATTTGTAGCCTTGAACAGAGCTTTCACATAGGGATGCAACTTGATTGGGTTGGATCAGGTTGCCTCATCCCTAACAAAACCAAAACCTCTGTGCCCTCAACTTAACCCAACCTAACCCAATCTTCAATCCATGCAACCCAACCCAGAACCAACACACACACACCATATGGAACCAAGACTTACATACCAACACTGTACAGAGAAGCAAGAAAATTCTACTTGATTTTTTTTCATGTTGGGTACAATCAAGTCAGTTTTGTTTATGTTGACATTTAACCAACTACATTTTCCTGTATTCATCATGTCTTTAGAATGCCTTACAACCAAAAGCAAGTTGCACTGGATTCATACTTGGACCTATCTAAAACTATGAATCACCATTCTTCATGGAGACTGTTTAGGTTCATACTATGACAATCATTTTATACATGTTTAGATAAGAATTGAAACAGACCCATCAGACAGAACCCAGCTTCGAATGACAACTGCTTCGGGAGATCCAACACTAACATTTGAGTAAGCTCTCCCAACACAGATACTTTTGTTGAATCTAATACTCTCTGCTAAGAGGATTTAACTGAGCATTTACTTACAGGTTAAAGGAGTTCATCAAGGAACAATTAGTTAGCATACCCACTGCTTCCACAGAATCCTCAGCAACTGCACCAGCACCTCAGGTGCAACCAGCTGTTCCCACTACAGAGTCGATAACTGATCCTGGTGCTATGCTTGCTGGTTTGCTTTGAGAATGATGCCAATTGAAGTGGTGTGATCTATTTTTATGGTTGTACCGGAGAAAGATCCTTGAACCCCCATCGGAGCCATAGTTTGAATATCAGAGTTGATTGGGAAAGAGGATATGACGGCATAATGCAAGGGCTGGCGGGGTGAAGATAAGTTTGTCATGATGGGCATGGTATTGGATTGGGATTTTTTTTTTTTTTGTGGGGTTATTTTAGATTCTTTTCAGGGTGAGTTATGCCCTTGGGCAAAGTACCATTGTTTCGGGTGCTTTATTTTTCCTTGTAATTTGATATCTGAGAATATATTAGGTCATGGGTGAAAGCTTGTAACAGTGTCTGCGGTTGAGGGCAATTCCATGTCTTATCTACTTAATAAGAGAGGAGGAAAAGGAAAACTTTGCTGGACTTCTCCCTCTTTTGAAGGTTGACTGGGCCTTTTTCTTTCTTTTTGGGTCCTGTTTATTTACTTTGGCTTTTATGCTTGAAAAAACCCGTTTCTTAATGCCAGATCAAACCATATCATCATAATCTGTAGTGAAATTAGGTGGAAAAGAAAATTTTGGCATTAGCTTGGCCACATCATCAGGGGAATAAATCTCGGCCGATAGAGACATCTCGGATTTTAATATCTTGATATATTGGATCATATATATCATATTAGCTGATATTTGAGATATTGGCCATATATATATCGCCAATATCGGTCGATATCTCAGGTTTTAATTTAAAAAAAAATAGGTGAGAAATTTCTCGGCCGATACTGAGATTTGAATCTTGGTTAACATTAGCAGAAGGCAATGATGTTACAGCAAAAGTAAATACTTATTCTTGACAAATTCTACATTGTAATACACTTTTTAGGAATTCAGTTCAGGCAGGTTCCTTAAAGAGAGCATCTTGGTTGAGGGTAAAAAAAAAAAAAAATGTACTTTTTTTAAGAAAAATGCATGGCTCAGAATTTGATTTTTTTTTAGAAAAAATTCCAGACATTAAAAGTTCCTATTTTCTAGGAAAACACTGCATAAATGCCATACTTAAAATACTTTTCAAAAATAAATAAATAAATCTTGTATTTGAGCATGGTGGTTTGTCGTTATGGTGGAATGTTTTTAAGACAACCTTTTTTTGACATCCACCATCACAACCACACCGAACCTTTGCGCGTTTGACTCGGATTTTTAAACGAGGCGGTTTCTTAACCTATTTGTACAAATAATATATCAAAATTCAGTTTCTTAATTCTTTAGGTACGATTTTTGAAATCTAAAACTATATCTTTTTCACTTAAAATCAGTCTCGGACTTCATAAAACTCATAATAGAGAATTTTGATACATTTTTTGTAAAAATCGATCTAGAAATAACCTCTTTTGAGAATCTCTCTCCAAAGTCCATTCGTTCGGACGATTTTATTTTACATGGAATCGTTCGTTCGGATGTTCTAATCGTCCGAACTAATGCAAAATGAACTGTCGGTTCGTTCGGAAAAAAAGTGGAGGGGCAAAATGGTAATTTGCAATTCAAAAATGAAAATCGTATGTGTAGAGAAAGAAGAGTCTGGTGTCTATATGGCCGCTCATATATATACATCCTTATCAGAAAAGGCTACATGTGTCTTCTTGTGCTCTAATTTCGCAATCAATTTTATTAATAAGTATAATTTGTCATACCAAAATCTATTGTCTTAGATGACCACATAGATACATGCTTATTGCATCTACCTTCTCCCAATATTTTCTTCTTGATCACAAACACCATCGGATGGATAAACATCCAAAATCATTGTTTATCATTATCAATACGTAGGCCTATCATGATCGCAATACTTTCTACTTGATAAATGCATGATTAAATAGACAAACTATCTAAATATATGATTGACATAGGATAAATAATCTAAATATACGAATAACTCGGACCACTGAATTAGATACATGATTACAAAAGGTAAAACATAAATAGAGCAAGGGTCATATAGATATAAGATAGTACAAAGGCCTAGATACATGATCCGTAAACATCGCTAGTCCTAATAACTGATCATGAGAGGAAAATGTTCTAACGAATTAAAAAACAAAATAAAAAGTGCCATCAAGTTTTGTAATTTGGCATTGTGATGCAGGCATCACACCCAACATTGGTTCGTGTTCGACTCCGACAATTGCGAGGCCAACCCCACTGGTTCTGGACCCGAATTGAACGACGCAGCGCATGAGAAGCAACATATAGACTCTACGCCCAATCGAGCCCGTATCGATCACAATTGGTGGAGGCCCAAACGCTCAGAAAACCCTAGGTAAAGAGGATATCTCGTGGGAAGTATATGTAGCTGACACTTGGCACAAATCCAACTGAGATGAATTAAAATCAAGAAGATGAAAACGACACTGACTTGCAAAGCACTTTTCGGGCATCAAATGAATTTGGAATTTGATGAGATTTTAGGAGTAGATAGCCTAGCGAATGAGCCAACGAGCCCAAGATCACCCAAATTCAAGATACGCAACTCAAGTTATGACCCTTTTAGTGAACAAGTGCAGAGTCACTCCAAACCCAAGTCCGAGCTCCTCTTAGAACCGTCCATTATGCTTAGTAATCGAACTCTCTCTCCATTGTTCACAACTCAAAAACATGTGCTTATTAGTAGAGTTTCTTATGCAATTTTGGTGAGTTAACAAGGAGCTTTTTTTTTGGTCAATGTAGGCAGCCACATGAGCATGCCTTTCGAGTGCCCTCTTAATTATGATTGTTATCTTCAAAGTTTCAACTCAAGCGTATAAAAGTATTTTTTATGTTAACAAAGTATTAACGTACAATACTAATGTTTTCAATGGAGAAATTATAAAACAAAATTCATGGCATGCTCCAAAACTCAAGAAGATGGAAAAGCTCAAGACATGAAGAACAAAAGCCTATGGACATCAAGCTGAAGAGTCGAATATCAAAATATTGAAGATCATGAAGATCAAGACTTTATTTCTAAAGTGGAGTGAGTGTCTAGGATCACATTGTTTGGACACTATGGCTCAACTGGACCTTAGAAGAACTCTAGGACCTCAAAACCACCTTGAACATATTTTGTATAGGTCCCTAGATCTTTGGCCAAGTCCCCAATGAATCATTTAATACATTTATAGACTTAAAAGCATTAAAAAGGCCCAATTAATTTTAAAGTATTTTTAGTCGACTTAAACAAGGAGTCAGTTGTTAGACAACTGTGCAAAGTAGAACAATTTAAGCCCTTGAATGATTCAATCGACTTAAGAGATGATTCAGTCAACTGAATTATGTAAATTTCTAAACAGACTTGGTCCCAATTATTTTCAGTTGGCATACATCGATCGACTGAATTTTGTAAAACTTGAAACAGACTAAGTCCCAGATAATTTCAGTCAACTCAATCTTGACATCAGTCGACTGAATTCTGCAAATTTTGAACAAAATGTGGCTCTAATAATTCCAGTCGATTCAACCTGAATATCAGTCGATTGAAACTTGACAGAATGTTCAAAATGGAAACATTCAATCGACTGAACTTTAAAACCAGTCGCGTCGACTGAAAGTGCAATAACAATTCTTTATATGAATATTTAATGTGTTCCCACAGCTAGTTTCTTGCATTTATTGTACTCCAATGGCCATATTTTTTAAATAGATATAAATGCAAGTTCAAGGAGCATTAATAGCTAATAATTCAGAGCATTCAAAGTGAAATCCAAAGCATTCATTGCGATTGTGTTCAAAATCCCCAAATCTGAAAATCACCTTTGAGCCATATTTGCTTCTTAGTAGTGAGCTATATTTGAAAATTAAACAGAGTTACAAGAGTGTCTTCACTTATAAATCAATCTTATATTTCCTAGTGTGAAATTTGAAAAGGGTTAGTGTAACCTTTTAGAGGTGAGAAAGGTGTTTTCTACTTCAAATTTGGGAGAGAGCTCTCCAACTGCTGTAAAGATTTCTTCTCCACTCGTGAAAGAGAAATATAGTGGATTTGAATCCTCAAAAGGTGTTCTTGAGGCGAGGATGTAGGCAAGGAGACCGAGCTTCGTAAAAATTACTTGTGTTTTAGCTTAATTTGTTTTATCTTTTGCACTTCAAATTTATGTAATTGTTTAATTCTAAAAGTTTACAAAATATCCAATTCATCCCCCACCCCCTCCATTGGGTGATCTTCTTGGGAGCAATTGGTATCAGAATTCGGACTCTCGTAATCGATATGGCAAACTTTGTTGGATCCTCTTTCACTGGAGGACGATCCATAAGCAGACCACCTTTGTTTAGTGGAAACAACTACACCTATTGGAATACTAGGACGAGAATTCATTTGCAAGCTTTAGACTATGAAGTATGGAGGGTAATTGTCAATGGTCCCCATGTCCCGTCCAAAACCATTGGCACACAAACAGTCCCCAAAGATGAAAATGAATGGGACGATGATGATTTGAAACTCATTCAAATTAATACTAAGGCTATGGGCAAGCTATGTTGTGCTCTCGACCATAATGAGTTCAATAGAATTTCTACCTGTGAATCAGCTAAAGAAATTTGGGACAAACTCCAAGTGACCTATGAATGCACTAACCAAGTGAAGGAGTAAAAAATTGACATGTTTGTCCATAGCTATGAGCTATTTAAGATGAAATCTTATGAATCAATTATGGATATGTTTACTAGATTTAGCGATATAATTAATGGTTTAAAATCTCTCCGTAAATCATATTCTAATATAGACAATGTAAGGAAAATTCTTAGGTCTTTGTCCAAAATCTGGGAGCCTAAAGTGATTTCTATTCAAGAAGCTAAAGACCTCACGAAATTAAGCATCGATGAACTCTTGTAATCGCTCATGACCCATAGATCACCATGAGAGGTCATGAAGAAGAAGGTAAACAAAGTAAGAGTCTTGCACTAAAGTATTCTAAAGATAGCGATGATGATCAAGATAGCCTTGATCACCCGGAAATTCAGAAATTGCTTGATGAAGAAAAAGAATTTCGGGAAGAAACTGTTTAAGGAGGAGGCTTCAAAGGGCAATCAAGCAAGAAGGAACCCCTCGGTTGCTTTTAATGCCACAAAAAGTACATGAAGAAAGAAATGAAAGGCACCTGGGACGATTCCAAAGGAAGTGGATCAGATGGTGATTCAAGTAATCATGAAACAACCAACTTTTACCTCATGGCAAATGATGATGAGGTAAATTCTAATCTTGACTCCTTATTTGATGAATCGCCAAGCTATGAAGAATTGCATGAAATGCTTGATGAAATGTATATTGAACTTAAGAAGTTAGGAAAGAATGTGGCTCTTAAAAAGAAAGTTTCCTCATGTTTTGAAGAAATTGAACGCTTGAAAATTCTGAATGAAATTTTGAAAAAGGAAAATGAGGAACTCTTTTTGAAGTCTCAAGTCCAAATCAACCTTGAAAATGAGAACAAGGACTTGAAACAAAAAGTTGAGGACTTAACGAAAACCATCCCCAAATTTACAAATGGAAAAGAAAGTTTGGATATGCTTATTGGTAAACAAAGATGTGTTTTGAACAAAGAAGATTTAAAATACAAATCCCGAAGTTAAAACGTCATTCTTCAAGAACTTCTTTGTTAAAGCTATTTCCTCTTGTTCTCCATAATCAACTTACAATTATTGTGGAAAATTGAGTAACATATTTCATTCTTGTCTCATTAGAAGAAAAAGGAAAGGTTCAATAAAAAAAGATTTGGGTTCCTAAGGGAACATTACCGCCAAAGGCTAACCCAATTGGACCCAAAAAGGTGTGGGCACCATATGGCATCACTTGAACTTGTTTTGTAGGTATACTTGAAATCTCTTCCAAGCAAGGGCAAATGGTTTCTTGATAGCGGATGCTCGAGGCATATGACTTGAGACAGATCAAAGTCCACCTTGCTCTCACCTAAGGATGGAGGATATGTCACATTCGGTGACAACTGAAAGGGCAAAATCATCGGAGTAGGTAATGTTGATAAAGATTTCACCCTTTGTGTTGAAAATGTTCTTTTAGTTGATGGATTAAAATATAATTTACTTAGTATTAGTCAATTGTGTGATAAAGGTTATAGTGTTACATTTAAATCTAACCAATGCATAACTGAAAATGATTGTGATTATAAAGTATCGTTTGTTGCATATTTTAAATGAAAATATGTATATACTAAAGATTTTGATGACCTGTCCAATCAAAATGTGAAATGTTGTGCTGTCTTGAATGAGAATAGGTGGCTATGGCATAGGAGATTAGGTCATGTGAGCATGGATTTACTTTCAAATCTTTTAATACATGATTTTGTTAAAGGATTGCCAAAAACTAAGTTTGTGAAAGATAAAATTTGTGATGCATTCCAACTTGGAAAACAAACAAACACTACTTTCAAAAATAAAAAGGACAGTTCTACAACTAGGCCTCTTCAATTATTGCATTCAGATTTGTCTGGCCCCAATAGAGTTGCTAGTTTTTAAGTGGTAAATTGTATGCCTTTGTTACTATTGATGACCTTTTTTCGCTTTGCATGGGCATTGTTTCTCACACAAAAATGAAGCACACATTGCATTTGCTAAGTTTTGTAGAAGAGTGCAAAGTGAAAAGGATTAAACAATTAACAACATAGAACTGATAGGGATAGAGAATTCGATAACCAAGACATGGAAAGGTTTTGTGACGAAATTGGTTTTTGATATAATTTTCTAGTCCTTAGGACCCCTAAACAAAATGGAGTAGTTGAAAAGAAAAATAGATCTTGTTTGTAATACCCTGACCCAGATTAAGCGTGGTTTAGCTTAATAATCTTGTTTGACCGGTTAATCTCGAAGATTACGGTTAGGGCTTTGAGGAAAGCCCAGGTGTGGCCCAATCCGAGCTCGTGAGCTCAGAGATCCAACTCGTCTAGCTGGAGGAGCATTTCGGTAATTTACCGCTTCTTGTTATTATTTTTTATAAATTATGTTGTTATGTGACTATTATTGGATGATAATATTCTCCTTAATTAAGGATTTGTATTTCTGATTTTAAAATAATTTTATTTTCAGAAAATAGTATTTTAAATCCGCCCGTTAAAACCCCGAAAGGGAGTAATAATTATTTTAAATAATTTTGGAGATGAGATAAATTTTGAAACAAGTATTTTGTGGTAGACCATTTTAAGTATGGTCTAATTATTCTTTAAAAACCCAAAATGAGGTTTCTAAGTTGTTTTATTTAACATTTGTTTAATTAAGTAAATAGTTTTAAATGATGGTTTTATTTTAAATCAATGGTTTTAGTTGAGAGTTAAATCTCAAATTTTTTATGGTAATTACAGTTTTCAAAACCTAACCTATTTGTAAGGTTGGATTAAGATTTTGAGTTCGTAAAATCATGTCTTTGGTTAAAAATCGGATTTTACCAAATCAGGGGACTTATTTACAAAACCAGAAGTCTAGAGGGGCTGATTTGCAACCAGCCCAAATTGGTTACTGTTCCGGACGTAAGATGGCACTGCATGCAGTGGCCACCCGACCTCCTTTCCCGGCCAATTTCCTATATATATGGCCCTGATCAGCTGGTTTAAACTCCCACTGAAATCTCTATCTCCCTCCCTCTCAGCTGCTCTGAGTTTTCCCCAGCCGAACTCTCACTTAGCCCATGTTTCCTCTCTGTTTTCCCAATTTTGACAACCGTAAGCCGTAGAGGAAGTTTTTCCAAAAGTCAGATTTTTAGCCCAAGAACCCCAATGAAGGTAATCACTGTGTTCCTTTTCAAATTTTAGGTGGTTTAGAATCAACAAAAAACAGTTTTGGTTAAGTTTTGGGTGTGTAAAATGATTTTGAAGTTTAAGGAAAAATCATGAGTTTCGTGTATCAGTGTGCTTTCTGTTTTAAAATCCGTCGGCTTACTGAGTTTTAAAACCTTAAATCATTCCCTATGGAAAGAGGACTCCCAGAGGAGTCCATCGGACCGGCTAGATGTGAAAATCGAGTCCGGCAACCCCTCTGTTTCAGGATCCGTATTTCACATAGGGTCTGCCTGTCACTGTCTGTTGTTGCAGACAGTAGAGGAAGACGACTCTCGGAAGGTCCGAGAGTCGAGCTTCGAATGTTCCGAAGGTAACACCCTTCGGACGGTCCGAAGTTAACCCTCGGACGTTCCGAGCTTCACCCAAAGTCCGGACGCGCCCGAGGCTAGCCAAGCTCAGCCCGACGTTCTGAGCCGAGTTCGGAAGGACCGAACCCACTCGGACGATCCGAGCATCCCTTCGAATGTTCCGAAGGGCACAGACCCACCGAGACCCGTTTTTCAGATCTTTTCGGTTCGGATGGACTTCGGATGATCCGAGACCCGATCTTAGGATGATCCGAAGTCAGACCCATGATCTGAGGTCAGTGACTAGTTTATGTGTGGTTCGGATGATCTGAGGCCACAGTACCTGGTTCCGAGGCATGTTCCGAGAGACCCAGCTTTTAAGTGTAAATCTTGTTTAATTATTATTGATTGTGATGTGATATTAGTACCCCATTGTTAATCTAAAAATTGTACTAACCCTCTTCTCTTATTACTATAGTGTATATACTATTGTATTCACTCCCAGGCCGACTCTCTTGGTCGGGCATTGAGTGATTTCACTTTCAGGCCGACGCTATATTTGTCGGGCACTGAGTGACCTCGAGGCCTTACTCAAAATGTCAGATCTGGTCCTATCCAGAAGACAACAGAGAAGTGACCTGAGAATTTAGACCTAACTCAATAAGTCAATCTGGTCAATGCCCAGAGACAATATGAGTTTTGGACTGAGCACCCTTTTTATTTATATTATCTTGTGGATTATTGTAATTTAAAAAGGATAGAAACCGAGTAAAAGACTCAATTCCATGTACCTTGGATATTTTGGGAAAACCAGTATGATTTTGAAATACTGCTTGTATGTGTACATGTTATATATGAATGTTATGTGTATAGATTGTGCACTTGTTTGCTTATTTGAATAGAGACGGCGAAACCACACAGTTACAGTGAGGGAACTTAACTTTACAGCTTGATGTAAACAGGTTTATTTGATATGGATATTGAGCAATGAGTGGTTTCAGATTTGATGAACCCATTCATGTGCATAGACTTGACGCACTATGGTAAGAGTGCTTATGATGCTGATAAATGCTATGATGTTGACCTTATGGATTGTGAAATACTGCTTCCACGTACCTTTTACTACTGAATCATCGCCGAGCTAAGTGTGTCGGTTACGTCTACTGATCATGGGTGGTGACAGTTGCTGACTTAAGGGTGTCGGTACCGGTCGTGGGAGTGCCGGAGATGTACTTGCAAAGAGGTATTTTGACCGTGTCGGGACTTAATACTATTGTTGTCAGTATAGTATCTAGGGCTACGTTGGATAACAACAGTAATGGAAAGATGATGAGATGATGGAAATGATGATGAGACTTTACTTGATATTGTGAATTTTTATTATCAAGTATGAGATATTATATTGCAACTGTTGATTATATACTAACCTGTTGTTTACTTTAAAACTGCATTGTTATATTTCCTTCATTAGGCTAGTTAGCTCACCCCACTCACCTTTCAGGGGATGAACCCGAGGAGGAGAACCCTTTATTTGAAGCTTAGAGTGGATAAGCTGAGGCGTTACTTTAGGATTCCCACTGAGGGGAATACCCTTGTATTTGTGCTTTCTGGTTTTTGGAACCATTTTCTTTTTTAAAGTACCAAGTGTGGTACTTAGTGTGTGTTAATGTTATATACAGGCTACTACGCTTCTTTAGTTACTCTGATGATGTTTGAATGATAATTCAATGGTTGGAATTATGTGTGTTTTTCTGATTGTATCTTTGTTGGGTAGACTTATGGTATATGTTTGAATCCACATGTTGGGATCATGTGTGACCTTTGGGCCTAACTGTTGATCCGACCCAGTTGGTATGCCTGAGTTAGTTTAATTTCAAAAAAAAAAAAAAAAACCAGTCGCATTCTGAGCCCACCCTTCTGGTCGGGGCGTGACATTGTTAGTGCCCCGGCTCGCCGGGTCACTTATTTGTCAATTCCGTGACTTAGGTGAAGCATTGCCTTGAAGAAAGAAACTCAAGACTCAAGATCTCTAGTATTGGTTGAAGTTTGAAGACTCAACGGATCAACAGTGTATGGCAATCACAGATGGTAAGTGGCCATAGATAACCTTAGGTGGAAGCCAAACCTTAGGATGATCTTGCCTAGGCTTAGATATCACATCTGGATAATTAATCAAGCTTAACATGTGTTTCACACCAAATCAGAACCAAATGACATAAAACTCAAACATTTGAAACTGCTGTCAAGAAGACACATCGTGTCAGCTATCATTCGCCAGTGACAGCAGACGATCAATCGTGACTTTGTGATCAATCGTTTGGAAAATCGAAGGTTCTGGTTATACTAGACTGTCAAACACAAGTGGTCTCAGGACGAAACATTCGTGGCCACGATCAATCATCTGATACCTTGACGCTACAATCGTATATACAATCTATCGCTAAGACATGACAAAGGCTAGACTTGAACAAAGTCTGGAAATCTTGATCACATATGATCAATCGGTTGTACGATCAATCGTGTGTACAAGGCTAGAACACATCGGCATCACGATCAATCGCCTTGGTTCTGGATAAGATTAACTCTGTCAAATCAGGTTAATCTCAGACCGATACATTCGCCAACCCACGATTTGTCCCCAGTAAACACAGACGATCAATCATGTGACATGATCAATCGTGAGTTACCATTTTGTGCCGTTACTGTGCATTAAATGCGCAATAGTCAGGTTGGTGGAAAGTATTTCAGGCACGAGCAATTGATCGACAGAACACAATCAATTGTGTATTTCAGAGATTCGAGAAAATTATGTTTTCCTATAAATTCAACATTGTTTGGTGTGTTTGAACACATCACTTGGAGAGCATGTATTTCACATCTACCAGAGTTAATCCCTCAAACACCCAAGGTATTAAGTGGCTTATTCTCTCTTGGCTAAACATTTGAAAATCATTCAAGAATCCAATCGGTTTAGATTGAGATTAAGAAAGAAGGATTAAGTCATCTTCTAGGGTAGAAATTGTGACCCAATTTTGTAGAAGCCCTCCCAAGGATTGTAATTGCTCTACACGACGAGTCTTCGTCGACATCACATTGGGTGGAACATTTCGGAAGCATATCTACACATTGCAAGGCTTTAAGGAAAATGCTTCTAATTTAGATTTTTACTTTAAAAATCAATATCATTGTGAAGTGGATTAAAGAGAGTGTTCTTCTCTTGAACCACTATAAAGAGAGAAAAAAAGGGATAGGCATTGGGTGAAAGTCTCAATCAATTGGATAGGTGGCAGTCATATTCTATTGTGTTGGTGTAATTTTAACGCTTAGTAAATTTGAAGATAGCCCAAGCTTGGGTGAGTCTCATCAGTGGATGTAGGTTGTTTAACCGAACCACTATACATGCTTGTGTGATTGTTTGATATCTTGTACACTTGATATATCATATACTTGATTAATATTGTTTTTAATTCTGCACTAATTTGATAGTAATCAAAGGAAAATTTGAAAATGCCTAAAATTTGTGATTATCTTAGTCACCCCCCTCTAGGGATAATCTGCTTCTAGCATAAGGGAACTTTCAGATCTCTTCAAGAAATTTCTACAACTATGCTTAATGAATATAATTTACCAATTTTTTTTTGTACCAAAGCCATAAACACTGCATTCTATATAATAAATATATTAACTATAAGGAAAAATTTGGATAAAACACCTTATGAAATTTGGAAAGATAGAGAACCCAACATTGGTTATTTCAAATATTTGGTTGCAAATGTTTTATACTTAATAACAAAGATGATTTGGAAAAATTTGATACAAAATCTGATGAAGGCATTTTTCTCGGTTTATTCAACTCATAGAAAAGCCTATAGGGTGTTTAACAAAAGAACCTTGACAGTAGAAGAATCAATGCATGTTTTTTATGAAGTCAACCCTTTTTATTTCCAAAAAGAGTTTAGATGATGATGTTATTGGTTTGGAAAAAGAAGTATATAACCTTGATCTTAAGGATCAACCTAATGAAAATGCCATAAGTAAGGATTTTGAAAAACCAAAGTAAGAAAGTTTTCAAAATGAAAATAATTAAGATTTCCTAAAAGTTAGAGTTTTGTAAAAGACCACCACAAAGACTAAATCATAGATGAACTCTCTCGTGGCATTACTACTAGATCCTATCTTAGAAATGCATGTAATAACTTGACTTTTGTTTCTCAAATTGAACCTAAAAATATTGAAGAAGTTGAAAAATATGAGTTTTGGATTAATGCAATGCAAGAAGAACTTAATCAATTTGAAATAAACAATGTATGGGAAGTTGTGCCTAAGCCCAATGATCATTCAGTAATTGGCACCAAATGGTTTTTCGAAATAAAAAAAATGAAGTTGGAATATATTAGAAACAAAACTAGATTAGTAGCCCAAGTTTCAATTAAGAAAAAGGTATAGATTATGAAGAGACTTTGAATCCGTAGCTAGATTAGAAGCTATTAGATTGTTTCTTACATTTGACTGTTTCAAAATTTTCAGACTGTTTCAAATGGATGCCAAAAGTGCATTTCTAAATGGTTTTATTTCTGAAGAAGTTTATGTTAAACAACCACTTGGATTTGAAAATTATGAGTTTCCCAACCATGTTTATAAATTTACAGAAGCTTTGTATGGTTTGAAACAAGTACCTAGGGAAGGTAAGAAAGACTTAGTGATTTTCTCATTGAAAATGATTTTATTAAAGAAAAATTGGACACAACTTTATTTAATAAAATCAAAGATGATGATATGCTTATTGTCCAAATTTATGTTGATGATATCATTTTGACCTCTACAAATGAAAATCTTTGCAAAGAATTTGTCAAAACCATGCATAATGAATTTGAAATGAGCATGATGGGTGAGTTGAATTTCTTTCTTGGATTACAAATAAAACAAACTTTTGAAAGTATTTTTATACATCAATCTACATATGTTAAAGATCTTCTAAAGAAATTTGGATTGAATGATGCTAAAGTGATTAGGACTCCTATGATTCCATCCACTAAACTTGACAAAGTGTTGTAAAAATGATCATTAGATATTTTCTTGGCACAATAGACTGAAGTTTGTGGTATCCGAAACACACTTCCTTTGATTTGATTAGCTATTCGAATGTTGACTTTGTCGGATGCAAAATTGATCGAAAAAGTACCAGTGGCACATGTCACTTCCTAGGATACTCCATAGTATCATGGTTTAGCAAAAAGCAAAACTTTGTGGCTTTACCATTGCTGAGGCTGAATATGTCGCAGTCGGGAGTTGTTGTACTCAAATATTATATATGAAACAACAATTAGAAGATTTCAAATTGAAGTATGATCATATCTTTATTAGGTGTGACAATATAAGTGCAATCAATCTGTCACAGAATCACATCTAACACTTAAAAAAAAAAACACATTGAGATCAAGCATAAGTTTATTAGAGACCATGTGCAAATAGGGGATGTAGAATTAGAATTTGTGAGCACAGAGCATCAATCAATAGACATTTTCACAAAACCTATTCAAAATGATAGGTTCTGCACAATTATAAGAGAATTACGAATGTCTCTACCTTGGGATGTATGTTAATTATTGATTGTTTGAATGTGTTTTTATTGATTTTTTTTTTTTTTGTATTTTTTGTTGTTCAATAGATTGACTGAATAAATTCAGTAAACTAACTGAATAGATTCTGTTAGTGCCCTCGCTTCCGAGTCCCTAAGTTTGTCAATTCCATGACTCGGGAAGAAACACTTGCTAGAAGCTTGAAGACTCAAGGTGAAGATCATGCTCCACCGGATTAAAGTTCATTGTTATCCCAATCACAAAACATGTATTTAGCCATAGATGACTTTAGATGGTACCCACATCTTAAGAGGACCATTCCTACACTTAGTTGAACAAATGGTAAAATCATTAAAAGCCTAGAGAATAAGCTTAACAGTGAATTGGAACCCAACTTGGAAATATATATTTGGTTTCACTGTCAGCTCGACCAGTCATTCTCACCGACCCCTAAGTGGAGACAGGATCGACCCATCGTGGTCAAAGACTGGTTGGCCAGATTGACAAAGGTTCTGAATCATAGAACTGTGATTTTGGGTATGCCTCTGATCGAGAGTCTCGTATGCACCGACCTCTAGGTGAAAGGCTGAAACGACCTGTCCTTGTCAAACAACTATTCGATAAAGACTTGTGAATTTGGAACTTAGAACTCATGTGGACTCTCGAAAAAACAGATATATCGGTAATACAGACCGGTCGAGAGTACCAGGACCGACGCATCGATAAAGGGCGATAAGTCGATCTGGGTAAGACTAGTTTCTGGACTTGAAATTCTGTCAGCATGGTGTTGCCCCAGAACGAGGCTCTCGTATGGACCAACCTCTCGGTGCCATGATTGTCGACCCATCGGTAACACAGACCTATCTTTCGGATAAAAATTGTGCCATTAGAAGTCCATTTAATGCGCAACGACCGGGTGTTTGAACAGTAATATTCTTAGTCACCGACCCCTCAGTGCGCCCGACCGGTCAGTACATACCGTTGCTGAAAATGGTTGCATTGTCTATAAATATCAATCCTTGTGCAACCAGGTGGTATCATTTGGCAAGTCGGTTGGACCCTCATCATTACCAATGAACTTAAACAAGGGCCAACAAAAGGATCACTCTCTCTCTCGTGCCTACACTTGGGGAATCTAATACAACCAATCATATGGATTGAGTTTGTAAGAGAGAGGTGAGAAATGATTATAAACTAAGAAAGATTTGGTAAAACCAGTTTCCTGTCACCCTAGAATTGTGATTGCTTTACGACAGTTATAAGGCGGAGCGTCGGCACACATTGGGTGGATCTTGAAGAAGCATATCAACGAGAAAGAGCTTCAAAGGCAAGTGCTTCTTGGTTTTAATTTTATTTAAAATCTTTGCCCCGTGAAAGTGGATTAAGAAGGCTTGGCTCCGGAACCACTATAAAAAAATCTAGAGCGTTGTCTCTAGCACAATGGTGGATGGAATTCCCAGTCGATTGAGTGAGGTGGAATTCCTACTCTAATTGTGAGGGTGTAAGTCTCCACTTAGTGAATTTGGAGATAACTCAAGGTTAAGCGAGTCCTAACAGTGGATGTAGGTTGGCTAACCGAACCACTATAAATTTGATCTTATGGTGTTTGATCATTGTGTGTTTGTATTTTCGTATTTAAGCACTCTTCTCAACACACATCACTTTGCATTTGATTATCTTTATTTATACATTGTGCACTAGCATTAATAATCAAGCAATATGCAAAGGGTTATAAACTTAGCGTGACCATTAAACTAATTAAAATCAGTTTATCACACAAGACAAATCTCTTAATTAAAATTAACATTCCGCTGCACTTAAAACAATCAAGAAATTTGTAAACAAAACGAAAACTGGGATTGACCTATTCATCCCTCTCTAGGGTCAATCGTGTTCTACCACCAAGGGAAGGACTTTCAATTGGTATCAGAGCCTCGTGCTCTTCGAAAATGATCTAACCATCCGAGTTGATCCGTGCTAGAACAATGGCTATGAGAGAAAGCCATGATATTTTCAAACTTCCATTTGTGATGAAAAATGAAATGAAAAACTTTAAATGTTTTCATCAATGAATATGTTTAGAAATAGGTAAATAGAAAATGGTCTAGCCTATGGAAGAGGTATTGATAAACCTTCAACTTCCATGACCACTCAGCCCAAAGATCAAATAACTTGGATTAGTGATGAAATGACTATGCACTTTAATCAAACACTAGTAGCATTCAACAGTGTTGTTTCATAAAATGTTTTTAAGATATTTAAAAATATATAAAACAAAAGAGGCTAAAAGAATCTACGGAAAAATTGCCTCTTCTAGCCCAATGAATGACATCACCTATCATGACCAATTTGTGTACTAAGAGTATAGGCGATTGCCTAAGTTCATTCATTGAAAAAGTCCAAGTTAAATCCTCTAGAGAAGAAGAGGATATAGTAAAGGAACTTGATGAAGGTCGTGACCTCCAAGTATCCTTTGTGGTCGTGTACCAAAATGTTTGTCTCTTATGTTAGGTCAACATCGTGGTACAAAATCTGGAGTTTCAATTCACAAAGTCAAATGGGAAGGCACCCAAAATTAAAACCAGATTTGATAAAAGGCCATCACTGGATCGTGGACTTAGATTCCAAGTCTCATAATGATATGTTCAAATGTGTGAAGGGATACCACTGTTGGTGTCACATTAGAAACATGTTTTGGAATCACCATTGTATCTTGCCTTTAATCCATGTTTTTGTTTGATTGTTGGATTGATCTTATGCAAGATACTCGTGTGTAAATGAAGGTTTGCATCCTACTATTAGATTATATTTGTCTCATCTCATTTCATATGCCATGTGATTTGTGCATCCTTAGAAAATGAATGTAGTTTGTGCATCACCTTATGTATAGGATGTGTATGTGATTACAACAGACATGGTACACATACACAGTGTCGTTTCATTCAAGTTATCCCTTGTAGAATGAAACATGCTCTATGTCTTTAAATGGATTTTTGGTTTGGTACGAATTACCAAAAGTGTTGATCAAAATGATCAAATGTGTTTATCTGTAATCCATTTATGTACCAGCTCTTTTCAAGGAATAAACCTCATTGGAGTATACTTGAAAGAATGGTAAAAGTGTTTATCATGTTTTGGGTAATAACATGATAACATGCATGAGAGTTGTGTGGGTAGCGCCATACTTCATTTCCATATGCACCATTAATGTATTCAAAATGTGAAATGAATGTATGACTTGTGTGCTTAGTGTCCATTCCAGTATCCGTTATTTTATACACTTGTGGAATGAGTTATGTTCATAGACATCTTTTTTCTTTGCTAAAGCCTGGAGATGCCTCATCTCATGGCATCACACACTTGGGAAATATGTATAAATTGGTAAATTAAATATGCCCAAGGTACTTGGATTGGTTTGGATCCAGAAAAAGAGATCTGTAATCCATGTTTTGTGCCTACCTTCAAAAGGATGAGTTGAATCTTCTAATGGCACAGAACCCGTGTGAATGTATGTATCTACACTGGCATTGAAAGGTGTATAAGCAAAGCCTAATGAACTATGAATATCGCAAGTGCACACACACACACAATCATTGATAAACACAGGAAAATGATAATTTTACTCTCTAATTTTGAATTAGTTACTTCTTGAATTTTATTTATTTTGTATTATTATTGTAATATATTTTATATCTAAAATTATTATTGATAGTATCTCAGTTTATTTAATTTTTTTCTAACTTGTGTATTTTTGTGTTTTTAGGTTGATGTAGTGCATTTTGTAATTAATCTACAAGAAACATCAATAAGATGAAGCTTGTGGGACCCCATCCAATGTGCAATAGTTGTTTGAGCAAAAAGAGTCCAAGGATTGCATTAGTCGAATGGAGCTAGATTTTTTACCAAAATACAAGTAGCTGGGTGGGCCATCATAAATGTGAAGCTGCTAGGAAGATGAGCATGCAACTCATCAAGCATGACATGTAAAGGTGGGATTATTTTCCACCAACTCAAGATATACATTGGAAACACAAACAGCTGCATGGGCAGTTCTCACCCATGCACAAATGGGATGATAATGACTTTTGAATGAGGGATGAACATGGCCATTTCTTGGCCAAATTTGAGTTAATATTTTATTTTATTTCTTGGTTTATGTAAACTCAAAAACCTATATAAAGGGGTTTGAGGACTCTTGACAAAACATTGGAGAAGGTTAAGAAAAGTGGAAGTAAAGAAGGAAGTTTGCTTCATCAAATTGGGTTCTATTTCTCTATTTTTCCTTTGCTTTAATTTCATCATGATGTCTTTCTAATTTTTGTACTAAGGTTGAAGATGAAGCCTAGTTAATGAAATAATTTTCAATTATGTGTTTATTAATTCCCATTAATATGTGTTTAATGTTTATGATTTTGGCTTCCATTGATTATCAAATATAAATTATTTCCACCATTAATATCATATATTTTTTGTTGTTAATAATTATATTTGATTAATCAAGGCTTGGTATTTCAAATATTAAATATAATTTTCTTTGATTTATTATTTTTCAATTTAGTTAGATACATTGGATACTTAGAATTATTTATTTGATCCATTGTCTTTTAAATTAAAATTGGATACATTAGATGCTTAGAATTTTATACATTTAAACGAAGGAAAATCTACATTTGAAAATATATATTTATGAGATTACATGATCAAAGCTTGAGATAGCAGAAGATTGAGTTCTAGATTGTTACTCTAAATGTGGGAATTAATAAATAGATAATAAGAAAATTATAGATTTAATGATGGTGGAATCCGAAACCTTAGTAATTTCTCTCGACCGCTTAAATTCTGCTTTTATTTATGTTGTTTAAGTCTTGTCTTTATTTATTTCATTTACATTTTGCAAGTCTAGTGTAATTTGATCATTATCACCAACTATTCATCACTCTTTGGTTTAACTAGATTAAGATTTAATTAATGACTTTTAATTAGTTTTTCCGATTTTCTTACACAAGTTCCTGTGGGTTCGACCTCGTTCTTGCATTTCTATACTTCAATAGAATCGTGCGCTTACGAGTTAAAGTAAAATTTTGTACACATTAGTCATCCTTCAAAAACCTAGGTCGAAGGATAGACTAGTCGGAGGAACAAACATATCATTATTATTTTAAATCAGAACACTATCTGAAAAGGGGGGAAAATCGAAAAGAGGGACAGGTCGATACTTATCGACATGTCGACATAAACAGGTCGTTAGTCATGACCCGTCAGTGAGTCGGAAACATTAAGTTAAAAGGTCTCTTTCTGCGAAAATGACAAATTATTTCAAAATCGTCATTCCTTCTCCTGCTGAGCTCTAGCGATTTCCCTCTTGTCTCTCGTGCCCTAGATCAGTCGATATGATCTCCCGAAGAGAAATCTCACCGGAAAACCATAGGTTTTTTGCTTCTCTCACTTCAAGTAGCAAGGGTGTCATGGTGTTTTTGAGATTCAGTGGTCGGGTAAGCCTTTGTTAGCTCTTCCCAAGCATCCATGTCGAAAAGGGAGACTGCTAAATATCGGTCTTCGACCACTGGAAAAATCTCTGAGTCCAGCTCCCATTTCCTCAGGAGATCACCCAGGTTTGTGCAGGATACTCCTGAATCGAGCTTTGCTCCTAAGTGTACTCCTCACAGAAAAATCCCTGCCCTTAGGACTGGATCCAACCGTCGGTATCATCTCAGGTCTCAATCTTGACAAAATCTGAGAACTGAAGCAGAAGTGATTTCCGTTGTGGATAGTTTTAATGAGGAGAAAGGGGTAAATGTCGAAGATACTGACTTCTTCGGTAACCTTGTTGTAGAACAAGGAAGTGGCGAAGCAAAACGACCTATGTCGCAACCCCTGACACGATTAGTCTGCAAAATCGAAGCATGTGTGTCTCAAATAGAGGAGCAGCTAGAAAAACTAGATAGTCGTGTGGAAAACTTAGCTCAGAGAGTTCATGACAACTATCTTGCCTAGCCATGTCTTCTCTCTAGACGTCTATCTTCTTCCCCTTCAGCATCACCTCCTCAAGATGGCTCTGCTTTAGGATAGTTTTTCATGCTCTAAGTTTTATATTTTGGAAAAACTATATTGTTGATATTTTATCTAGACATCCATGATGCCCCCTCCAAAACCATATGTACTTAATGCACATTTTGTTTATCAATGAAATGATATGGTTTGATTTAGTGTATGTGCTAATTTGATGGAATGCCTTTTATCTCATGTTTATTATTAACATGGATTTTGTTAAATAGACTAACATGTAGGTTGTGATGAGTTGGTTTTGTATTGGCATGTTAAGAAGATAGGGATCGGGCTAAGATATTGCACACTCTTAGAGTTTGGAGAGCACAAAATATGTGTTGATTAGTTGTTGTCACTGGTCATGATAGTGGAAAGAGGAAGGTTGATCCAAGCTTGAAAGAAAACTTGGAGAAAAATGAACTTGTATGCAGCTAAGTTTATGTGGGAGATGAGTCGAATAAGTTAGAGAAAATAGCTTGGAGAATGGGGGAGAAGACTCTAGCTTGACTCATGGAAGATATCCCCTAAGCTAGAACTTAGCTTGTGCACGGGCAAATAAACTTCGATGCACGAGAAGTGTGCATTGAACCGTGGGGAGAACCATGAGTTGGAGCAGAACTCATTTAAGCACTAAATGCAAGAAGCATGGGAGAGTGCTTGAAATTCAATCGATGTCTGCCTACTAATCTTTGTCAATTTTATGACAAAATGGGGGAGAAATTAGTAGAAGCTATATGACATCAAAACCAATTATGGGGAGTAATTGGTGAAACCTAAAGTGCTTGGACCTTTAGAAAGAGAGAGCCAAAGAGGGGAGGAATATGAAGAAGCCAATGGACATGGGAGAATGTCTATGCTTCGAGTTTGGGACTTCAAACTCGAAGAAGATTGGGGGAGAAAATCTTCTCAACAATGATAGCTTGGATAAGCTATGGGTAGTGTTGGTTACTAGGAAATCATGGTGAACGGGGGAGTATGAATACAAATCTAGTGTAGTCCATGGATGCATATTTATGTTTTGGGACTAACCTGTCAATGATTTTCTAGTGTTGCTTGTTTCTGTCCTTGAACAGGAAAACATGAAATGAAGCAAGCCGAACAAGAATATGCGAAGATCATAATCTTGTTTTCCATTTGAATATGTACATATAAACAATGTAATATTTTGTATTCAAATGTGATGTAATAAGGGTAGGATTGTAATTGAGTTAGCTTCTAGATTTTGTCATGAAATTGACAAAGGAGAAGATTGTTAGTGCCATGGCTTGCCGAGTCCCTAAGTTTGTCAATTCCATGACTTAAGAAGAAGCAATTCCTAGAATTTGAAGACTCAAGGTGAAGATCATGCTCCACCGAATTAAAGCTCATCGTTATCCCAATCACAAAACTGGTATTTAGCCATAGATGACTTTAGGTGGTACCCACACCTTAAGAGGACCATTCCTAGGCTAAGTTGAACAAATGGTAAAATCATTAAAAGCCTAGAGAGGAATCTTGACAGTGAATTGGAACCCAACTTGGAAATATGTATTTGGTTACACTGTCAGCTCGACCAGTCGTTCTCACCGACCCCTCGGTGGAGACAGGATCGACCCATCGTGGTCAAAGACTGGCCGGCCAGATTAACAAAGGCTCTGAATCATAGAACTGTCACTCTAGGTGTACCTCTGATCGAGAGTCTCCTATGCACCGACCCCTCGGTGAAAGGCTGAAATGACCCCTGGTGGTCAAACGACTCTTCGAAAAAAACTTGTGAGTTCTGGAACTTAGAACTCATGTGGACTCTCGAGAAAGTAGATATATCGGTAATATAGACCCGTCAAGAGTACCAGGACCGACACATCGATAAAGTGCGACAGGTCCGTCTGGGTAAGACTGGTTTCTGGACTTGAAACTCTGTCAGCATGTGTTGCCTCAGACCGAGCCTCTCGTATGGACCGACATCTTGGTGCCATTTCTTCCGACCCATTAGTAACACAGACCTGTAGGTCACATAAAAATTGTACATTTGGAAGTGGATTTAATGCGCAACGATCAGGTGGTTGAACGATAATATTCTTTGTAACTGAGCCCTCAGTGCGCTTGACCTATCGGTACATGACCGTTGCTGAAACTGGTTGCCTTGTCTATAAATACCAATCCTTGTGCAACCAGTTGGTATCCTTTGGCAAATCGGTTGGACCTTCATCATTATTAGTGAGTTTAAACAAAGACCAACAAAAGGATCACTTTCTCTCTTGTGCCTACACTTGGGGAATCTAATACAACCAATCATATGGATTGAATTTGTGAGAGAAAGGAGAAATGATTATAAACTAGGAAAGATATGGTAAAACCAGTTTCCTAGTCACACTGGAATTGTGATTGCTTTACGACGGCTAGATGGTGAAACGTCGGCACACATTAGGTGGATCTTGAAGAAACACACATCAACGAGAAAGAGCTTCAAAGGTAAGTGCTTCTTGGTTTTAATTTTATATAAAACCTTTGTCCTGTGAAAGTGGATTATGGAGACTTGGCTCTGGAACCACTATAAAAAAATCTAGAGCGTCTTCTCTGGCACCACGGTGGGTGGAATCCCAATTGATTGAGTGAGGTGGAATTCCTACTCCAATTGTGAAGGTGTAAGTCCCCACTTAGTGGATTTGGGAATAGCTTAAGGTTGAGCGTGTCCTCATATTGGATGTAGGTTGGTTAACAGAACCACTATAAATTTGGTCTTATGGTGTTTGATCATTGTGTGTTTGTGTTTTTGTATTTAAGCACTCTTATCAACACACATTACTTTGCGTTTGATTATCTTTTTTTATAGATTGTGCACAAGCATTGATAATCAAGCAATATGCAAAGGGTTCTAAACTTAGTCTGACCATTAAACTAATTAAAATCAGTTTATCACACTAAACAAATCTCTTTATTAAAATTGGCATTCCACTCCAGTTAAAACAATCAAGAAATTTGTAAACACCATGGAAACTGGGATTGTCCGATTCTCCACCCCCCCCCCCCATCCCCCCCGCCGCCCGCTCTAGGGTCAATCGTGTTCTAGCACTAAGGGAAGGAATTTCATATTAAGTAGACTGAATTGGATAGAATGACTGAAAAGACTAAAATCTAAAAGGTTTCTGTTAGTGCTCCAGCTTGCCGAGTCACCTATTTGTCAAGTTCGTGACTTAGGTGAAGTAATTCGTTGAAGAGAGAAGCTCAAGACTCAAGATCTCAAGCGTTGGTTGAATGTGAAGACTCAATGGATCAACATGTATGACAATCATAGATGGTAAGTGACCATAGATGACCTTAGGTGGTACCCATACCTTAGGTTGACCTTGCCTAGGCTTAGAGATCATATTAGGATAATTAATCAATCCTAACATGTGTTTGACATCGAATTGGAACCCAACTTGGAAATATGAATTCAACGTCAGGATGACACTTCGTGTCGGGCGATCATTTGCCAATGACAGCACATGACCAATCGTGGTTTAGGGATATGTCGTGTGGAAAATTAAAGGTTCTGGTTGGACTGGACTGTTAAACTCATGTGGTCTCAGGAAGATACAATCGCGACCACGATCGATCGTCTGGAACTTGACGAGTCAATCGTGTAGGCGATGTATCATTGAGACATGACATAGGCTGGACTTGAACAAAGGCATGGAAATGTTGATCACAAACGATTAATCGGTTCCACGATCTATCGTGTGTACAGGGTAGGAACAGATCGGCATCACGATCAATCGCCCTGGAATTAGATGAGGCTTGGCACTGAAAATTACAGTCAGTCTCAGGCTTGTATTCTCCAACCCGCGATCATTTGCCAGGATATACGGACGATCAGTCGTGTGGCACAATCAATCACATGTTACCATTTTCTTACTGTTATTCTGTATTAAATACTCAACGATCAGGTTGGTGAAAAGCAATTAAACACAGACGATCAATCGCCTGGACAAGATTAATTGTGTATTCAGTGTTACAAAAAATTTATGTTTGCCTATAAATATTGATCCTTGTTTGGAGGTGAGGTTGGTTGAATTTATGAGCTTTGTTTAGTACATTCAAAGGGCCAACTACCAAAGGTTAATCCTAACCCACCAAAGGCAAACCTTGGCTTATTCTCTCTTGGTAAAACAATTGTGAAATCATTCAAGTATCCAATCAGTATAGATTGCAATTAAGAGAAAAGAATTGAGCCAGGCTTCTAGGATAGAAATTGGAACCCAATTTTCTAGAAAGACCTCCAAGGATTGTAGATGTTCTACACTCATCGGGATTGTACGAGCTCACATTGGGTGGATCATTTCGGAAGCACATCTTCATTTGCAAGGTTTTTCAAAGGAAAGTGCTTCCTATTTTGATTTTACTTTAAAAATCATATCATTGTGAAGTGGATTAAAGAGACTGTATTTCTCTTGAACCACTATAAAAAAATAGTAGTGGGAAAGGGATTTGGTGAAAGTCTCAATCAATTGGATGGGTAGAAGTCCTATTTTATTGTATTGGTGTAATTCCAACCTTAGTGAATTAGACATAGCCCATGGTTGGGTGAGTCTCAACAGCGGATGTAGGCTGTTTAACCGAACCATTACAAATCCTTTGCATTGGTGTTTGTGTGATTGCTTTTAATCTTGGACACTTTGAAATCACATACTTGATTAATTGGTTTTAATTTCGCACTATATTAATAAAGAAATTTTGAAAAGGCATTAAAATTTGTGATTACCCTATTCAACTCTCTCTCTAGGGATAATCTGGTTCTAGCACAAGGGAACTTTCAGTTTCAGTCGACTGATTTTGTAAATCAGTCGACTGAAGAAAGGTTTCAACCGACCGAAGTGTGTTTTCAGTTGACTAAAAACATTAGGGGCATTTAGAGTTCATATGAACTAGCATTCAGTTGATTGATCAAGAGATTCACTTGACTGAATTTGCGATTGCATTTAAATCGCGAGGGTTCTGTTTGCATTTTCACTTCCTTCCAAAACCCTCAGTCAACTCATTCTCTTTCCCCACTCGACCGAATCCTCTCTCATACTCTAAATCTCTTCGATTAACCCTTTTTTACCCTTTTACAGACCTCAATGGCACCCAAATCCACTATCGAAATTTCAAAACAAGAGGGAAAATGGACCTAAACTGGTAAGCACAAAGAATGAAGGTCCAAACAGCGAAATGCTCAGGAATCCTTTTCCTCCAAGACTCTCCTTGCTAAAATAGGTAGGAAGGAATGAGAAGAATAAGGAGGAGGAAAAAAGGGACGAAAACAAGAGGGAGGAGTGGTCCTTGCTGCCTCTCTCTCTATCTATTTCTTTTCCCCAGAGAAGCAACCTTGGGAAAAGAAATCCTAGGGCTTTGTGCCCTTATACAGGGGTTGCTACGGGTCGGGTTACGTTGCATCAAAATGGGTAGCTTACAAAGCACTGGCTTTTGGCATCAAAACAGTTTGGGTTATTTTTCTAAAACTCTTGGGTAAGAATCAGACTCGGTGGTGAAATCTCGCTCAAAGCAAAGTAAGGGAAAATCATTTTTTTATTTTCATGAATCCCAAAAATACTTTGAGAATCAAGCACATGACCTCCACCGTGGACAAGTGCGGGTTTCTATTTTTCTCATGTTCAACTAATTGAGAGGAGAGTGAGTCTTAACATTTGGAGATCTAAATGTCCGAATCTAGTTTTCTGTGAATTTTCCAAGCATTATTTCACATGATAATTCAATTATTAAGCATAATTACAAAAATACCATTTGAGCTCCCAAAATTGAAACAGTGCAAACACCAGTGAGCTTACACTCTACCAAACGCTACCAAAGCCCCCAAAGCCTATCTGGAGATCCACGGATCTCGCTAAAACCCAAAAAGTTGCAATGGGCCATTATAATACTACCCCATTTAAGGAATTTTGTCCTCAAAATCACACTAAGATCGTACCTCTAGTCTCGAATAAGGTTGAAAACTGATTTTGCATTGTCGCTTCATTTTCCCAAGTAGAAGATTCTCTGCCTTGGCACTACCAAACCACTAGAATTGTAATACCCCAACCCTAATTAGTAATTAACTGTGTAATAACAAGCCGTAAATTGTTGATTGTGATCCGTTAATCATGAAGATTACATAGTGGGCTTCATGAAAAGTCTAAGTTAGGCCTAATCCGAGTTTGGAAGCTCACTGATCCGACTTGTTTAAGTGTGGATGGCAAAACTGTCAATATCCGAACTTTCTCCGGCTGAGACCCTAAAGCTATTTTTATTTGAAAAACCCCTCATTTGAGGTATTTAAACTTCCAAATTGCACACATTCACTAAGTTGTAAATTCTGAGTTCAACGGATTTTTCTGTATTCACTCCTGATTTTTAGAAATGTAGCTTCTTAATCCTTGGAGGGATCTCTATTTTATAAAACCTTAATTTTGAAGTATTTAGGAGAGTCAAAACCCCTAAGAGCTTTGGAATGTTTTCACAAGACAAGTTTACCCGACCTAACTGTGAAGTCAGAATTTTTCCAAAAAATTCTTTAAAGTTATGAAAATTTGAAAAAAAAATGACAAAAAATGTGATTTTTTACTAAATCATCGAGTTTTCGTCGTGTATTTCTATCCAAATTTTGATGACTTTATCATTTTTTTAACACCCAACCTATTGGACCGGTTGAATTGATTTAGTGGGATCTCCACTATTATCAACTTGTGAAGATGGGTTAAAAATCAAATAATATAAAGTTTTAAATAAAAATTTATAAGGATAATACTAAAGTTAAATTCATAACTTGTAAACAATGCCGGCAGTTCCCACGCCGCTATAGGCCTATGGGCGTTTTCCATCTAAGAGAAAGAAGAGAGGAGTGAAGGAATAAAGTAAAAAAAGAGTCAAAACTCTTCTCCTCCTCTCCATCATTTTCTTCCCTTCCCTTTCTTTCCTTTTCCTTTTCCTTTTCCTTTCCTTCAATTGTCCCTGTCTTCTGCAACTTTTGGGTATTCTCGAGTTTTCCTCGGGTTCTAAACGAATCCAAATCTCAGTGGAAATTTGCACGGAAGGTATCATAACTTTCATTTTCTCAATTTTATTAACTCGAGGGAAGATTAGAAGTGAAAAGGGTTGATGTTGGGCTCTAAAATGGATTTTTAGAAATGTAGGAGAAAATAGGCGTTCTTCTTAATTTTTGAGTTACACCTCTAAAATCCATTTTGTTTCGCTTCAAAATTGTGATTTCTCTATTTCAAGATAAAAAAGAGATAATACTACCCCATCTAACCCATTGTGTGGTTATTTTATAGTATTATGTGTTTACATTCTGCACCTTACCCTTTGGACCAAATTCTCAAATTGAGACAATTTTGGTCGCCCAATGGTGCCAACTGTAGCGATTCCGATCGCTCGGTGGTATATGACTTGGGTACTGAGTATTTTATTTACATTCTTGTATTGTACCCTCTAGGTTAAAATTCTCCCTCTCTAGTGATTTCGATGGCTCGATGGTATCATCTGTAATAATTAAGGTCGCTCGGTGGTATACGAATTGGGCACTGAGTAATTTATTTACTTTATGTACTGTACCCTCTAGGCTAAGTCTCAATACTCTCCAAGCGCTAGAGAAATACAAGACCAGGCACTGAGTAATTTCCCCTTTTCTTTTTATTTTGTGTTTTGGATAGCTGACTTTCCTGACATAATTCAAGTGAAGTAGAAAGAGCTTACTAGACTCACAGCCATTGCCCAGTTTTTCTGTGGAAAATAAATAATGGGGTTGGATATATATTAAGTGTATTTGAATTTAGAACAAAAATTTATGGGTTTACTTTACTTATACAGATTTCACCTAGCTGGAGAAGGTGAGGAGACTCAACTTAACCTATATTTTGGGTTATTGTTTAAACTATTAAACTCTATGAAAAAAATGGGACACATGGACATAAACGGATGGAAAAGACTAAGTGGGACCAAAAAGAGAGACCTGACATCGCTTACTTGTAAGGGATGTAATATGTTCTAACTATTAGAACGTAAGCAATAAAAGGTGTCAGGGAGTCAAGGCTCTAGAGGGTAATAGGTTAAGTGGACTAGACAAATATATGAATGTATTATGTCAAGTCAAGTTGTAAATATATATTGTGCATGCATGTGATTTACATTGTGCTAACAAGCTTGTGCATGGTGTGAAAATTTGAAATGTTCCAGGGTGGAAACCGGAGTTCTATTCCTGTGGATGGTAAGTGTGAAAAGGGCACGTGGAATAATGTGTAAATGATCAGTGGTTGTGAACAGTTCCCAGGTTATGGACATTTATTAAATGGAAATATGTTAACTACTTACACACACACACACACACACACACACACACTTGTAAATCAATCATAAAGCTCTTGCAAAATGATGCATTTTGTCCATGTTGGGACCTAATGCATTCGATGTTGAGTGAGATACCTCGACGGGGTTGAGTGGGAAACCTCGGACCTGATACAGTTAAGGTTGAGTGGGATACCCTAGTGTGAAAAGAGGTTAGTGGAAGCCTCATATTGGTAGTATAAGTGGAAAGAAAAGAACAAATGGTAATTTAGGTTATTTTATCCTATGGTCCTTTTAAAACTGCATTGTATCACTGATATCTGTTTTATTGTAACATTTATGAATTATTGAGCTCTCTTCACTGGGTTGTATCTCACGTCCCTCACAATGCATGACATATGCTGGAGGAGGGAACAGAGAATCCCTCTACGATACCTTAGGAGATGGAATCATTGGATCCAAAATATTTACCTGCAAATGTGAACCTGTCTTACTGAACTTATTATATAAAAAAATAAACATGCCTCTAGTGGCATGAATCACTTGTGTATGTATATTGTGATATGTTATTGTCACTTTGAGATGTGTAATGTTAATATGATGTGATATATTGTGTGTTAATATTGTATGGACATGTGTATTTGGAGATATGGAGGTGTGGAGAGGGGAAAATGAAAGAAAAATACACAGACAAAGAGGAAGGGGAGTTCAGTCGACTGAATCACTCCCAGATTGGATGGAACAATATCTGTCATCAATTCAGTTGATTGAACCGAACAATTCAGTCGACTGAATTCTACTATGATGGGTTGCTGCATACAGGCTACAATTCAATCAACTGAATTGAGGGGAGAATGAAAAAAAAAAAAGATTGAATCCTCTGCAGAAAGTACAGAACACTTTCTTTATCTAATTCAGTCGACTGAATTTTACTCTGATGCGCTGCTGCATGCATGCAGTAGTTCAGTCGACTGAACTAAGGGGAGAAAGGAAGAAAAAAAAAGACTAAATCTTCTACAGAAAGTATAAAACACTTTGTATGTAATTCAGTTGACTGAATCCCTCTATGATGGATTATGGGTGAATCCAGTGGGCCAGTGGGGATGGGATTATTAGTAAATATCTGACAATCAAGCTCCACAAACCTAACATCTGATAGATGGGTTTGAAAAGAAGCGACTTATGATACATGTTTGAGTCCCTTTAATAACGAGTAAAATGGGCTTTACTCCTCCATACTTGGGTGAGATCCATTTAAAGGTCCAAGGACTAATAGGAGATAGGATTAGAGATTATGGTGAATTAATTTAGGTTTTTTTTTTTTTTAAAAATTAGTCACGTTTCTAGCCCACACCTGGGTCGGGGTGTGACAAGAACCAAGCGGATACTCTTGCCACAAAGTCTTTACTCCCTCAAATCCTCAATCCGCATCGGTCCTTCCTCGAAGGTAACCTCCTCGCTAAGCATAGAAGATGTGCACTCGGGAGAGATGTGAAGGAAGTGCAAGTTTGTATGCCATTTCTCTGATCCTTTCCAGCTCCTCAAAGAGTCTGATGTACTGGGGAGACAACTTCCTTCTCCATCCGAATCTCTAAACTTCGTGACGGGGTGAAATCTGAAGCAAAACATGGTCTCCCATGACAAACTCCAAAGGCCTACTCCGACGGTCGACAGTCAACAATCTCTGCCTGATCAACCTCACCTGGTCAGTAATTACCTAATCATATCCGCTCCTAACATCACGGTGTCATTGGTCTCAGCCAACACAAATGCGATCTGCACGGCCTACCATACAAGTCCTCATACGGGGCCATCTTGATACTGGACTAGTAGTTGTTATTTTAAACAAACTCAATCAAGTGCAAGAAACCCTTCCAGCTACTGTCATGGTCCAAAACACAAGCTCGGAGCATAACCTCTAAGATCTGAATGATTCGCTCCGACTAGCCATCCGTTTGTGGATGGAACACCTTACTAAAACACAGTTGAATGCCCAGCTATTTCTGTGAGCTCTGCCAGAACCGAGAAACAAACCTCGGATCCCGGTCTGAAACAATCGATACAGGCACACCATGCAATCTGACGATCTGCACTAAATACAGTTGACTCAGGGTCTCTAGAGAATCTGTTGTCTTCATACTAATAAAATGAACCGACTTGTTCAATCGATCTATTATGACTCACACCGCATCATGTCCTCAGGGCGACCTCAGCTAACCGGTCACGAAATCCATAGTAATGTATCCTATTTCCACTCGGGGATCGAAAGAGGGTACAATCTACCTGCGAGTCTTTGGTACTCCATCTAGACCTCGTGGTAAGTCAAACAATGTATCACAAACTCGGCCACTTCTCTCTTCATGATTCTCTATCAGAATTGTTCGTGTAAATCATGATACATCTTCATGCGACCTAGATGTATGGAAAACCTGGAGTGATGAAAGTATTGTAATACCTCTTCGCGACACTACTCTGACACAAGCGCAAACAACTTGCCCTGGAGGTCAAACCGCCATCCTGTCTCACAGCCCATCCAAAGGGTCCACTGCCGTTAGTTACAGAACCTCTCAAAGCAATGCACCTCGTATCTGTCTACTGAGCACTCAAGACTCTATTAAAGATCTTTGGTTGTACAACCATGTTATAAAGTTTGCTTCCTCTAATCTCTCCAATCAAACTTGATAGTGCTCATCTTGCCCTTCGGTCCAATGCATTCACAACCACGTTCTCCCCATCAGGGTGTTAAGACAACACAAAATCATAATCACCGAGGTACTCCATCTACCGTCTCTGCCTCATGTTTAGCTCCTTCTGTGTGAGCAAATATGAGGCTATGATGATTTGAGAAAACTTTGAATCACTCATCATAAATGTAATGACTCCAAATCTTGAGTACAAATACAACAGTCGCCAATTCCAAATCATGAGTAGGATAGTTCTGCTCGTGGATCTTAAAATGCCTAAAACCATAAGTTATCATTCTCTCATCATGCATCAAGATGCAACCCAAGACGTCACCAGAAGCATCACAGTAGACCACATAGCCACGAACTCTCTTCCACACAACTAACACCGGAGCGAGGGTTAAACTTCCCTTCAACATTCGAAAGGTTGTCTCACATGCCTCGTCCCAAACAAAAGGCACATCCTTGTGGGTTAACCTTGTAATGGGCGTGGCAATCTTAGAGAAATCCTGAATGAACCGCAAATAGTAACCCGCCAGACCCAAAAAGTTGTGGATCTCGGTTACACTACGCGATCACTCCCAACTCAAGACTGCCTCAACCTTGGCCGGGGCCACTACCACACCATCAGCTGTCACTACATGCCCCAAAAACTACACCTCAGATAACAAAATTCGCACTTGTTGTGCTTTGCAAAAACTGGTGATCCCTCAAGACCTATAGTACAATCCTTAAGTGTTGCACGTGCTCCTCCTCTGACACAGAGTACACCAGGATGTCTTCTATAAACACCTCCACAAATCGATCCATGTATGATCTGAAAATCCTATTCAAGAGAGCCATGAATGTTACCGGAGCATTGGTCACTCCAAATGGCATCACCACAAAACTCAAAGTGCCCAAAACAAGTGCAAAAAGTTGTCTTCTCAATATCTCACCCTCACCTAATGATAACCTAAATGAAGGTCTATCTTGGAGGAATGCTTGAACCCTCTCAATAGGTCAAACATGTCATCAATCCTCGACAACATGTACTTGTTCTTTACCATAACTCTGTTCAACTACCGATAGTCTATACACAGCCTCATGGAGTCATCTTTTTTTTGGCAAACAACGTTGATGCGTCCCAAGGTAAAGTGCTCAACCGAATGAAGTCGAGAGTCTCCAACTCCCCAAGCTAATTCTTTAACATCTCTGTGGGCGCCATTCGATAAAGAGTAATTGTGATAGGCGTTGTACCGGGGAGCAGGTCTTTGACAAACTCCATTTCTTTGCGTGGTAGCAATCCAGAGAGCTTCTCTGGAAAAACGTCCAAGAACTCTCGAACCACGTGAGGCATCTCATCACCTGCCGGCTCTGAACCTTCCCAACTCAAACTAGCCATTGAACTATACAAATCCTTGACACTCAGACTGAAATCTGAATTGAGCCTCTCAATGAAAATATCTCCCATGAACGTACGGTCGGTCACTTGCCTACGAAAGCAATCCAAGGTAACCTAATGGGAAGACAACCAATACATCCCCAAAATGGCGTCGAACTCCAACATCTGTAGAACACGCAGATCAAAAACTAGAACCACACCCCCAACGGTCAAGGGACACGACCTTCCACCCTAGTGGGATTCTGATCAAGATCAGAGTCCTTGTCAACTCTACTCCCAAATCGGAGCTAACAGCAAAACTCAAAGCAACAAATGAGTGTGAAGCACCAAAATCAAACAAAGCTCTACACCAAGAATTCGTAGTACTAACATACCCCGCATCACTACTAGTGGCGGGAACTCCTTCGACTGTTGGATGATAGAGTAAACAATGCCACGGGTCATAAGTCGGGATCTGCCAAGGTCCCTGCGTCTCTGAGGGGGCGCTGAACTCCATCTTGTAGAAGTGTTCGGTTCCATCTTTACATAGGCGGGGGCTATCATGATGGCCCGTGGGGTACTGCCACATTCTGACCTCCACTCTAGGTGTAGTTCTTGGCGAAGTGTCTACCCCACTGTAAGGTGTAGTAATGAAAACCCTGAGCTTGTCCCTAAAGCTGGAGACACTCCCATCGGGTATGGCCTGGCTGCTGACAATGGTAACACACATACTGCCTGGGTTTGCCACTGGCCCGGCCAAAATCTGTTGTTGCAAGCCTAACTAAAATATCTAGAATTGGTGAGAGGTTGGCATCTTCCTCTCCTTGTCAAAGCCTTTGCTAGCCTGGGAGTACTGAATGCGATCAACTGATAAACTAATCCACTGCATCAGAGAGCAGTACCCTCTGCCACAATCGCTCTCTGTACCACCTCAGTATAGGTGGTACACCTCGCGGTCACCACTGGATGGGCAATCACCGGGTGCAGCCCCTGCTCAAACCGACGAGTTTTCAACTCATCATTACCCACAATGTTGGGTGCATACCGGGCCAACTCTATGAATCACGCCTCATATTGCGCTACCAAATCTCTGCCATGTGCCAGACTAATGAACTATGCGATCTTGGCCTCCTTAACCACAGACGGAAAGTACTTCGCCAAGAACACCTGGCGAAATCTGTTCCAATCAGTCAGAGTTACTAGTCAAAGGGGCTCCTCTACCCACCAATGGGCTACCTCACCCACAAGCTGGTGCATTGCCAGAGTCAATCACATATCTTCTTCCCTGATGCTCAGGGTATCCAAGAGTCCACTGATGTCATAAATTGAATCCTCTGCATCCTCGAGTCTAGCTCTCCCTTGAACAGGGAGAGAAAATGGCGCTTCAACTCCCGTGGCGCGATCATCTCCCAAGTCTCATGGTAAACTCCGCCAGGTGAGGGTGGAGGTGGTGGAGGCAATGGAGATGGAGGTGGCGGAGAAGTTTCATGCCGCTCCAACAAGATTTGCACCGTCCTCTCCATGGTTCTCTCCATGTTAGCCAACATCTCCATCATCTTCCCTTGGCCCACAAGCTACTGAGTAGGACCGCCTCCCAGGGTTGAAGCCCGCTGAACTCTCTGGCCCATCATGGACTACGTACCTGCTGGAGGAACCCTGGCAGCCCCCAGGTTGTCATTTCCAGTACGATTTCCCCCATTCATAAGGGTGTTATATCTAGCCATCGCCTGTTTCACAAAAAGAAGCGTTGATCAGTCACTATAACATGCAAAAATGCAAAACAACATAGATCTCAAACACACGAGCTGAAATGTAGCATACCACTACAAACATAGGGTGTCTACGCACTACCCTAGAACCAGTTCCATCTACCTATCTAACAGGGGATGAACTTAAACTCTAGTCATCATCACATTTCTCTGTCTCATGCACAGTCCGAGAGTTGAACATTGCTCTGATACCAATTGTAACACCATAGCCCATTATGGTCGCGTTATCTCTGAAATGTTTCCCAAACGAAATCTCAGGACAATTTTTTTTTTTGAAACGGGGCAACTTCCTCCCCACTCAACTCATTCTCAGAACAATATCTTAAAAACATATACATAATAAAACCAAAACAGTAATAAATAATCTCAAGGTTATTACAGTCATCCAAGCAAACATGTTTTAAAGTGGTTCAAATATAACATAGTTCTCTCAACACAACATGAACAATAAATAACTAGAAACTACAGCCCCGCTTCCGGCACCTGCTCGAGGTGTCCACCGGACTCCTCTTCGACCGGAGCACCTGAAGGAGTGAGCTCAACATGCCTAGTAAAAGAATAAATCATATATCACGTGCTTATCATAACACACCACAAATACAAATGCATGAACACCTTAAAGACGAATATGTCTACATGCATGATCAACCCAACTGCTCCATCAATCATGCCCATGGGACCAACCCAAGGCATCACCTCCACTGCCAATGCAGGCCCTCCGACAATCATGTCGTCACCCAAGGGTCCACAGCCACAAATGGGTCACTCTCCTACCTCGTCTCCCTACCAACACGGTCGGGAGATATTGTAACGACCCTACTCCAACTTCCCAGTGTGATATTGTCCGCTTTGGGCCCACTCTACCCTCATAGTTTTGATTTGGGCCATGGTCCACATAGCCAGCCCAAAAGCCTCACATGGGAAAAGAGGGCTTTCCCTCAAATAAATCCCTTCACACCCAACCCAACTATCGATGTGGGACAAATCCCACACCTAGTTGGGTGGTGTTGGGGTATCACAGATATCAACACTATTGATGAACTCAATCACATGGCTATGCCAGGGAAGTCCAAAGACTAGACAGTAACCTCAACCACACAGACCACGTCCGGGGAAGTCTAACACTAAGGTAGGAACCTCAACCACACAAAACATAATGGAGGAGTCCTCAATCACACCATCACACAAACTTCAACAACCCAATCCATCCTAGGGGGAGGACCACAACACCTGGTGTGGCCCTAAGCATACCCAACGGTACAATGATCTATTGTGGATCCCACCCCCTGCATGCCACCTATATCCATACATGACGCAATGGTCGTGGACATTCCATGATAACATGATCTGTAACAACATTTTAGGCAACATTCTATGCCTATCGTATGAATCAACGAAAGCGTGCATCATTCATCATCTAGCATACCTTTCTCCATTTCTAAATAACATAAACTATCATAGTGATATCACATACCATCTACAAACATCCAATCATGTTACCATCCAATCTCAAACCAACATAACGTCATGATTTTCACTTAACAAGTTAACAATCTACATCAACATAAGATGTGCAATGGCATCAAACAATATTAGCATGAGTACGCCTGAATGGATCCATTGCCACAGATTCATATCAATGATTCCCCTACCGATTGGCTTAATATACAAAATGTCTCATTCAGACTACTCCATATCCGGATAGATAAGGGTTAAAATGCGTATATGCATGTTCAAACAGTGTGATAAGTCCCTTCACCTAGGTGTAGAAGCAGTACAGTGATCAAAGGGGTCCTCGGAGTCCACACGAAGCTCTACCAAATGAGGAAGAACTGAAAAAGACGAGGAAATTCGCTCAAAACACAAACAGGTAAAAATCGGCGATTTTGTCTTGAATACTGGCGAGCTGCTATTGGAGCTGTGGTCCGCTAGATAAGACCAGCGAGCTGCTTGGAGTGGCTGCACTAAGAGACCGACGAGTCGGTAATAGGATACCGGCGAGCCACTAGGTGCAGCGACAATCTGTCTGTGAAAGATCACAGAGCCAACAACAGGGGACTCGCGAGATGATCCTAACAAAGACTAAAGTATTTTGTACAGTTACAAACCGGCGAGCCACTCAAGGGAGAGTAGTGAGCTGCTCTTAACTGAGACCAAAACCTGTGCAGTTTCACACAGACTAGCGAGTCGGTTTGCACAAGCAGTGAGCAGCTCCATCGCAAGATTGAACAGAATTTGAGGAAAACCCGAGAAATCAAGGTGATTTTCCAGGAAAACCTTTCAGAAAACAAAGGGAATTGTTTTTCATAGAAAACCAAAATCTTTTCTTTGAAACATTAGGACGTTTTATTTTGGAGAAAAACACTTTGAATCCATGAAACCCTTTTGAAAACCCATGAAAACCATTTTCAAAGCCTAAAACTGAAGGAGGTGAGGAACAAGAGAAGGAGATACCTGAGAATCATCGAGAAATCCATGCAATCCATTGAGCACTGAAATATTACATTTTTACCCCTGATTATTGGACTATTTAGCCTTGATTTTGTATATATCACATGCATTTAATGTCATTTTCTAGTTTTGTAGAAAAAAATGAAAAGTTTAGGAAAATAATCTTAAATCAGTGGATAATTTCAAGTTCAGAGCTTAAATTAGAAGACCTGGAATTATTATGATTAATTTCACTCCACTTTTAGGGTTTTCATGTAAATTGGTTAATCTAGATCCATCTATGAGAGCCTAGATTAAATCAATATTTTAGATTTTAAAGTGATGAAATCAACTATTAAATTCTGAAAGAAAAAACATGCAATTCAAGAGACAAAGGCTGAAATTCAAGATCCATGGGCCAGAGATCCACTTCATTTGGGCCAAGCTAAGCTCCACAAGCCAACATTGGACCAGGCCACAAGCAATCCATGCTCATATCACAGATGGGCCAGGCCAATGTGCTCTTCAAGTCCAAGAAAGGCCCAAGTCCTCAAGTTCAAGTCCAAGATCCACTGGAGGCCCATGTGCTCATGTATAGGTCCAAAATCCAAAGTCCATAACCCATTCACACACCCAAAGCCTTGTTCATCTCCTTGTCATCCACATCATCCAATTTCCATCTTAAATCCTAACCATTCATCTCATGCATCAAAATTAGGTAAACCCTAGAGCCACCTTTCCATATCCATTGCATACATTCATCTAGGCCATTCAATTCATCCATCATCATGATCATCCATGCATCGTCTTATCATCCATTCATTTAGATCATCCATTTAATATCAAAGCCATTAGATTTAGGACATTTAATCCTAGTCATCCAACCATAAAACCCTAGATCTAAAACACCTTACAACCCTAGAATTTAGGACCTTATGCACATCATCCCATTTCATCACATGAAAATCCCAATTTCACAAGCCTCCATGCGCATGGAAATCCCTAAGTTTCCTCTCCCAACCAATCAAAAAATAATCCCACATGACTTTAGCGCTAAAATTTCTCCATGAACTTATACCAAAACCCATCTAGATACACTCATAAAATCCCTAAAAACCTCATCATCCAAATCATTCACACTCCACACGATTTTCCCATATCTTGTCCACCTACAATCGAAATCCTATGTAGTCAACCCTCCACATCATCTACTTCATCTCATTCATTCATTCATGTTAACTTTTAATCTTAGCCATCCATGCATAGCATTGCATTTAAAACCCTAGCACATGTAAAATTCGCCCACGCCCTATCTTCTCTTTTAAATCCCAATTTTCTCTCGAAATTCCTAACTTCTCTCGTTCTCTGCTTAGTCAGTAAGCCACCCTCTCCCAAAATTCATGTATGTCTTGCAACCCTAGCCTTTTGCATCTTAAAATCTCCTCCATCCACTTCTAAGTGAGATCTAATCTTAGTCCTCCATTAATCACTTGAACCCAGATTTAATCCCAACCATCCATTCATTCCTGGAGCCTATAAATAGAACACTAGGCACAACAGTAGAATTCGAATTTGACTAGTAGCTCAAGAGGACCATAGGCTGGAGAGAAAAAGCAAGAAGACTGAAGCCCCACTCTAATTTTACAAGTGAGAGTTATAAATTTTCATATTTTTTTTTTTTTTTTTTTTGTACTTAATTTTATGATTGCCTGTACTGAATTCTTCCATGAAATAAATACAAGACGTTCCTTTAGAACCCTGAAACATCAAATTTTTCAAATCTCCTTTATGAATGTTTAAATTTGATTTGAAAGTTTGTATTCTTTATTTAATTAATTGGAAATGAAATAGTTAGAACTTAGGTTGTAAGTGTTGAATCTAAATTACTAATGCCCGATTGTTAACCTTGACGATGGACATAAATTGATATCTGGACTCTTACGCGAATTTCAGATCTAGGTTTTATATTTGTTTATATATTTTTTGGGTGATGAGCGGTCTATTCCAATAACAAACCTTTAAATTATGCATTTATTTATTCTGTCATTTACTTTATTTGTCAATTTATTTCTTGTCTTTAGTTACATTAGCCACTTTGTATGTTTGTTATATAAAAATTGTTCAATATAAGCTTTTATTGTGAATCTTTTATGTTTAATTTTTAGATTCTTTAATTCTTTGTATTCAAACTCTCTCTCTCTTAAGTTTCTTTAACTAGGGTTGGAGATATGATGTCTTAAAATATATAATTTTAAATTAACATTAGACTACCATTATTCTTATTTCACCATTTTAATAAAAGAAGAAGAAGATGGATTTGATTCTCGACTTGTTAAATTCACAAGTTAGATAATAATGGTGTTAACTTTCACTTTCTAAGATCTAAATTAAAATTTTAATTTCAAGTATTAGATTTCTTATAATCACATATTTTTAAAGGTGCCAATTTAATTTTAAACATATATTTTGTGGATTTCCTTTATGTTTGACCTCGCACTCAATCGCTATACTATTAAATCGTTCGTGCGCTTGCGAGATTTATAAATGTAAACTTTGCACATCAACAAATTTTTGGCCCCATTGCCGGGGAAATCAAAATTAAATTGTGTACCATTAAAATTATGTGATTTTAGGAAATATTGTTATTTTTGGAATGTTCTATTTTTTGCAACTCGGTAAAATTGGAAATTTCTATTTTTGGAAAGTTCTAATTTTAGAAAGTTTCCTTACATAAGAAATTTTTAAAAATCTCAATCTCCATAGAATTATGTTTTAAGTTAGAAACAATTTATTCTTGGAAAGTCTATTTTTGGAAAGTTTCTATTTTTAGAAAAATCTATTTTTGGTAACTATCCAATTTTAGAAAAATCTCCAAACTTAGAAGTTTTCTAAATTTAGAAATCTTATCTAACTTTTAAAAGTTTCAAAATAAGACGTCTTAGATCTTGTAAAATCAAATCTTGGATACTATGGAGGTTAATTTGGTGAAACTCAATTTTAATTTTCATAGTCTTGTCTTATTAAATTTTTTGTTTAGGATTTTAAATATTATATCTCCTCCATTAGTTGTAGTTTAGGAAAATTGCAACTAGATTAGGTTTCATGCATTCTTTATGAGTGTCAGAATCTTCACTTTGTTTTGTGGTATTTCAATGTACAAGGATTTTGAATTGCGCAAGAAAAATTTCTAGCAGGAAAGCACTACAGGCCAAGGTGCCCAACCTCATTTTCTTTATTTTTTAAAAATTTTCCGTGCATTCATATAGATTTTATAAGGGTTCTTGCATTTATTTTACATAAAAAGAAAAAAAGAAAAATATTGCATATTTACTTTGCTCATGCATTTAGGTTGTTAGTCTTCATGCATTAGATTAGATTGTTTGCAAATTTGCTTTGAGTATTGCATTGTTAGATTTAAGATTGCATTCACAAAAATAGAAAAATAAAATAAAAAAAGAATAGTAAATAAAATGGTTCATGCATCTCCTAATAAAATTACTTAAGGAACCATTAGGCAAGATTTTAGGGTTTCATGCTCATTTGGAACGTTTTCAGTCTAAATCAATTTTTGTAACCAATGAATAGTTTATCTTCAATAATGGTGTCTAAGGTTAGTTCTGTCACCAAGGCATGAGATCAAGCATGTCTAAGGATAAGCTGGGATGAAAAGTCGTATGTGCTCCCCCACTTACTTGGGAACTTACCTGGTCATCTTGTGGTTAAACTCTCATTGGAGACTTAGATTATTTTGATAGGAAAGTAGGAGCAAGTTTAGAGACAAATTTTAGGGTCTATTAGCAGCCAATAAAAATTCAATTTCATTTAAAGAAGTTTGAATCTAGATTTAGGCATTTTCTTGTGTGATTTTTGTGTGAACGTGAATGATCGTGTCTGTGTATGTTTGTTGATGTTTTAAATTTGTAATTCTAGCAAGCGTACGAACCATTCATAGTATAGCATTGTGAGAGCGAGGTCGACCCCAATGGAAAATCTCAAAGTATAGGAATTTAAATTAATGTCCTCTAAAAATGAATTATTTTTAAGAAATTGAATCATTATATGAGTTACGTATCTAACTTGGAAAATCAGCAAATAAGATGTGTGATTTCTTATTCTAATATAGTGAATCAACTTTTAATCTTAATCATGTTAAGGATTTAAGTTACAAAATTATTTACACATCTTCCTAACTTCAATTGAATGGATCTTTGAGAGAGAGTGATTTAAGAGAAAGATAATCAAAGAATTAAAGAATGAATTAAATAATTAAAGAATGAATTAAAGAGTTACAGAATTAAAGATTAGATTTATAAAAGATTTTGGGTTAAAACAACTATTGCACAACAAACATAAGACTTAACATAATTAAAAGACAGAAAATTAAATTGCATGAAAATAAATTATTGAAATTAAATGTGCAGTAACGGAAAAGGTGGTCGTTTGGAATAAACCGTTCATCACCCAAGATATGTAAACAAAGTAAAGACCTAGATCTGAAATTCACGTAAAAATCTAAAATACAATTCATACTTATTAATAAAATAAGATTCACAACTTTTAATTTAATTAATCAAAACCTTAGTAATCATGATTCAAATTTTACAATCAAGATCCTAACTATTGCATACGCTCATATTCAATCAAATAAATAAAAAGTTGTGCTCTAGAAATTAAAAATAAAGTAATCATAAAAGTATTTTAGAAATTGGATGTTCCAGGGTTCTAAATGAATGCTTTACTTTATTAAATGGAAGAATTAAAGTATAAGGCTTTTCTAAATTAAATATGAGAAAAACAACATAAAAGATAAAAATCTACACTCTCACTTGTAAATTCGCATGGTGGTCCTTGTCTTCATGTCTTTTGCTCCAGCCTTTAGTCCTCTTGAATTCCAAGTCATGATCGAATTTTACCCTTGGGGTACTGGGGTATTTATAGGTTTTGAAAAGAGATGGATGACTTGGATTAAATCAAGGTTTAAGTTGGGAAATCAATGGACTAGATTGAATTTAAATGGGAATAGATGATGGGGATTAAAACTAGGTTTTTAGGGTTACACAAGGAGGGTCACATGATTTTTGTATGGTTTTCCTTGGTGGCTAGGTCAAGGTGGAAAGAAGATAGGAGATTGGGAGCAAAAGTAGAAATTGGATTTTTTTGGATTGGGAAAAATCGTGTGGGATACTTGGGGATTGGATTATGAGATGTGTTTGGATCTTAGGGATGTATCTAGATGGTCTTTAGTCTAAGTGCATGGAGAGGATTTAGATATGCACATGGGGTTAGCTTGAACTACAAGTTGTTCACAACTTAGGGTTTTATGGATGAAGGACTTAGATTTAATGGGTTTTGATATAATGGCTCTAAGGTATTTAGGATAAAATAATTATAAAATTGGGTAGATGGTTGATGGAGGGTTTAGATGCATAGATAGATCTTAAATGGATGATGAAATGTATGACCTAAATCTAAGGAAGGTGATGGATGCATGTGGAGGCTCTAGGGTTTCTAAGAGATGAATGGGTGAATGAGATTAGATGACCTAAAATCTAATGGCTAAGATGACTAATGCATGAAATGAATGCAAGGATTAACAGGTGATGCATGGATGAACACTAATCTAAGGTTAAGATGATCATGATGATGATGGATGTCCTAGATCTAATGATAGATGAATGGATGGGTTAGATTTGATGGTGGATCTAAGGTTTGACCTAATTGGGTATGTGAGATGGAAGGTTAAAATCTAAAATGGAAATTGGATGGTGTGGATGTGAAGTTGGGTTATAGGTTTTGGACATGGCTAGTTGGGTTGGACTTAGGTAAATTCAAACATGGACCATGGAGTTGGACTTGGGTTTTGGATTTGGATCTAGATCTCAAATTAGGCCCACTTGAATTGGATTTGAGACCTTGGACCTTAGTTGGACTGAACTTGCACACTGGCCTGGCCCAGAGTGTGAAATGCGCATGGGCTTGCATGTGGCTTGGCCCAATGAAGCTTTGTGGAGCTAGCTTGGCCCACTTAAACTGAATCTTGGCCCATTGACTTGAAATGCAGGCTTTGGCTCTTGGATTGGAGCTTTTAACCTCTAGAATTAAATAATTATTCAGCCACTTTAAATCTAAAAATTATTAATTAATCATAGACTCTCATAACTAGATCTAGATTAATTAATTCACATGAAAATCCTAGAAAGTGATATGAAATAATTATAATAATTATAGGTCTTCTCTTTAAAGCTCTAATCTTCCAATCTTCTGTTGTTTTAACTTGATTTTCCTGAACTTTCCATTTTTTACTACAAAACTGACAAACTACATTAAATGTATCATTATATACAAAATTGAGAATTAACTGACCCAATAATCAGGGGTAAAAATGTAAGATTTCAGTGCTCAACAATGCTTAACTAGTCACGTGACTCCATTAATCGCTTGGTTAGAATTACACTTCCTGTCAGTACATCGTTCATTGCGCCCGGAGCTAAGTTAGGACCAGTTATAGATATAAATTGTCCACCCGTATCACCACCCAATCAGCCATTTCACCCACACCAGAACCATCACAGAATCTGCCCTATTAGCCCATCCCTAACTTGATAGCCAACTCATAGGTCCAACATCCGAGTAGAAATGATAAGGATGATTCAATTACCCATTTACCCATTGTAATTCCTAGTGTGCTAGAATACGATTGACCCTAGAGGGGGGTGAATAGGTCAATCTCAACTCGTTGGTCCTTTTTAAAATTCCTTGATTGATTAATATTTATGCAGCGGATATAGCAATCAAGTATGTGAGTGTAAGCAAAAGCGATTATACAATTAACATAAGAAATTAGCTCTAACACCACAAGCACACCGACACAAGATATATAATGGTTCAGTTAGCCAACCTACATCTACTGTTAGGACTAACTCAACCTTAAGGTATCCCCAAATTCAATAAGTGGGGACTTACACCCTCACAATTAGAATAGGAATTTCACCTCACTCAATCGGCTCGGAATTCCACCCACCACTGTGCCAGAGACGACACTCTAGAGTTTTTTATAGTGGTTCTGGCGCCAATCCTCCTTATTCAACTTTCAGGACAAAGGCCTTAAAAAAAAACTTAAAACCAAGAAGCACTTGCCTTTTAGTTCTTTCTTGAAGATGTGTTCTTCTCAAATATTCACCCAAGGTGTGTCGAAGCTCTGTCTTGCAGACGTCGTATAGCAATCACAATTTCAGGATGACTAGGAAAATTGGTTCAAATCCTAGTTGGTGTCTTATCTTATCTTATCTATTCTCTTTCTCTCTCTCACAATCTTAGTCAAAGATTGGGTATTTGGTTTTTGGGTATAGACACAAGAGAGATGATCGTTCCTTAGAGTGTATGATTTTTCTCAGTTCAAGGAAGATAATCAAATGATCACACAACACTCATATTTATAGAGGAGTCTTGACAGTTTTTCAAACTGTCCAGTACCAATAAGTCGGTGACACCGATGGGTTGGTGTTTATATTTATTACCGTTCAACCACCTGACCGTTGCGCATTAATTGCACTCCCAACAGTATAATTATTTCTCGGTCGATAGGTCGGTGTCGCCGATGGGTCGACAGTCATGGCACCGAGAGGTCGGTCCATATGAGAGGATCGGTCTGGGGCAGTACCATGCTGATAGAGTTTCAAGACAGAAACTAGTCCTACCCAGACCGAGATGTCGCCCTTTATCGAGGGTATAGCCATGCTATTCTCGATCGGTCTTGATTCACCGAGTTGTCTATTTTCTCGAGAGCCCACTTGTACTCAAAGTCCATAACTCACAAGTTTTTCATCGACGAGTCGTTTACCACGAGTTGTCGTTCAGTTCATCACCGAGCGATCAGTGTATACGAGACTCTCGATCAGAGACATACCCAGAATGACAGTTCTATGATCCAAAACTTTTTTTCAACTTGGCCGACCCATCTTTAACCATGATGGATTGATCTTGTCTCCACTGAGGGGTCAGTGAGAATGACTGGTCAAACTGACAGTGAAACCAAATATATATTTCCAAGTTGGGTTCCAATTCACTGTGAGACTTCCTCTCTATGATTTTTATGATTTTATCATTTTTTTAGCTAAGTCTAAGAATGGTCCTCTCTAAGGTGTGGGTTTTACCTAAAGTCACCTATGACCAAATACTTGTTTTGTGACTGCCATAGCGATGAGCTTTAATCTGTTGTTGTATGATCTTCACTCTTGATCACCTTTGGTCTTCAAGCTTCTTAACAAGTGATTCTTCACGAGTCATGGAATGGACAAACTTAGGGACTTGGTAAGACGGGGCAGTAACAATCTAT